>CANSZD010002169.1:0-157415 GCA_947648045.1 Beta corolliflora | reverse complement strand
CTCACGATGCACATAAAAGTAACACGCACATTGACATTTAATTGGTTTTCACACACAAACATAAATAGAATGTTAGTGGCACAAACAAAATAATATATAGCTAAAGTAATAGTGGTACGGTTTTATCGATCGAGGACGAATGGATCTTAAGAGACAAGTTGGCGAAGGAGTGGTCTTCTCAATAAGTGTTGCATCGTAGAGCCTTGTAAGCTGTTGAGTTTACGTCCGTGTTTCTCGTGTGGAGGTTGATAGCGAAAATGTGAAATAACATGAGGGAGATTTCTTACACGATCTCGTGTGCTTATGATCTGCAAAACTTGAATCGCCTTTTCGGATAATTTCTTAACCTCCATGCTACAACGTGGCTAGGAAGGAGACTAGGAAAGGAAATGGAGGGAAGGGGAAGTAAGAGATATAATATTTTAATGATATCGAACTGCAGTAGTAACTTTGCATATATATGTTTTTTTCTGAGGTGTTAATGGTAGATATCTCAATCCGCTCCCGATGCACGTAAAGTAACACACTTTGACATTTTGTAGGTTTCACACACAAAACAGAAATAGAGATGTGCGCGGCACAAACAAAATGATATATAACAAAAGTAATAGTGGTACGGTTTTATCGGTAATCAATGGCCTCTTATTTATTTATGTTTTTGGGGTACATCAGTAGTAGCCTTAGGTATCTTGGGAGTTAATTGTTTGTGTCTTCCACAAGCATTCATAATAGTGTGAGCATGGCTTCTGAGAACTTCCTCGAACCTTCCCTCCACTTTATATGTTCAACAATGTATGTCCACCTTGGCATGTTCTAACCACGGCCACGGCGAGGTTCTTCACAAGCCACGACGATGTGAAATCTTTACATTTAAGCGACTCACTTGTCATCGGGGTGGGAGCTACTATCACACTCTTGGGTTCAATTGAAACCCACTTGATATATGTATAGTGCAATATATGTAAAATATATGTGCAATATATGTAAAATATATGTGCAATATATGTACAATGTATGTGCAATATAAACATAATTATCTAATATTTGTCGGAATTTAAAGTTTTTGATTTTTCAAGTGATAATTAATAAACTTATATGAAATAAATTTTTATTATTGTACTCCAAGCTTAATCTTTCTAGGCCAAAAAAGAATTTATAATTTTTTTAAATGATTTTGAGAAGAAACTACATTTATGTTTATCTATGAGTTAGTTTTGATTGACTTAAAGCCACTTGAATAAACGCTTGCTCCGCCATCGGCCGTCATCCACGAGTTCCATCAAGATTTTTAGAGCCTCCAACTGCCTATTTTTTTACACATAAAAAGCACAACACTTTAGCCACCTGTCGTTAGCTCCCAAGTAGCATGTCGGTTTTCTCGAATAAGCACTCTAAGTACTTCAATTCTACCATTGACAGCAACAACATGTATCGGATTTCTTTCATCTTCATCACGAGAATAAAACATACCAGGTTTCGTACCTACAATAGTCTCCGTAAAATATACATGTCCAAGACTTGCAGAAACATGTAATGGTGATGTCATGTAGCGGCGTGATTTTTCGATGATGCATCGATCGAGGACGAATGGATCTTCTAGGAGCAAGTTGGCTAAGGAGTGGTCTTCTCCAATAAGTGCTGCATCATAGAGCCTTGTAACTGCTGAGTTTACGTCCATGTTACTCGTGTGGAGGTTGATAGCGAAAATGTGAAATAACATGAGGAGATTTCTTACGCGATCTCATGTGCTTATGATGCAAAACTTGAATCGCCTTTCCAGAAAATTTCTTAACCTCTATGCTACACCGTGTTTGGGAAGGAGACTTGGAAGGAAATGGAGGGAAGGGGAAGCAAGAGAAATAATATTATAATGATATATAACCTGCGATGACCGTGCTGCCGCATATATATGCTTTCTAGGTGTTAATGATAGATATATCACCCGCTCACGATGCACATAAAGTAACACGCATTGACATTTAATAGGTTTTCACACACAAAAACGTAAATAGAATGTACGTGGCACAAACAAAATGATATATAGCTAAAGTAATAGTGGTACAGTTTTATCGGTATTCAATGGCCTCTTATTTATGTTTTTGGGTACATTAGTAGTAGCCTGAAGTATCTTGGGAGTTAATTGTTTGTGTCTTCCACAAGCATTCATAATAGTGTGAGTATGGCTTGAGAACTTCCTCGAACCTTCCCTCCACCTTATATGTCCAACAATGTATGTCCACCATGGCATGTTCCAACCACAACAACAACGAGGTTCTTCACAAGCCACGGCGAGGTGAAACGCAGTCTTGCCACCGCCATCTTTACATTTAAGCAGCTCACTGTTATCAGGGTCGGAGCTACTATCACACTACTGGGTTCAATTGAAACCCACTTGATATATGTATGGTGCAATATATGAACAAGTGCAATATTAACATAATTATCCAATATTTGTCGGAATTTAATGTTTTTGAATTTTCAATTGATAATTTATAAACTTATATGAAATAAATTTTAATTGTTGTACTTCAAGTTTAATCTTTCTAGGCCAAAAAACAATTTATAAATTTTTTAAATGATTTCGAGAAGAAACTATATTTATGTTAAGAGTTAGTTTTGATTGACTTAAACCCGCTGAATAAATTGCTAGCTCCGCCATTGACCGTCATCGGCGAATTCCATCAAGATTTTTAGAGCCTCCAACTGCCTGTTTTTTATGCATAAATGCACAACATTTTAGCCACCCGTCGTTAGCTCCCAAGTAGCATGTCGGTTTTCCCGAAGAAGCACTCTAAGTACTTCAATTCTACCATTGACAGCAACATGTATCGGATTTCATTCATCTACATCACGAGAACAAAACATACCAGGATTCGTACCTACAATAGTCTCCGTAAAATATACATGTCCAAGACTTGCAGAAACATGTAATGGTGATGTCGTGTAGCGGCGTGATTTTTCGATGATGCATCAATCGAGGACGAATGAATCTTCTAGGAGAAAGTTGGACAAGGAGTTGTCTTCTCCGGATAAGTGCCGCATCATAGAGCCTTTGAACTGCTGAGTTTACGTCCATGTTTCTCGTGTGGAGGTTGATAGCGAAAATGTGAAATAACATGAGTAGATTTCTTTTGCGATCTCATCTCGCTTATGATGCAAAACTTGAATCGCCTTTTCGTATAATTTCTTAACCTCCATGCTACACTTGTGTTTGGGGAAGGAGACTAGGACGGAAATGGAGGGAAGGGGAAGCAAGAGAAATAATATTTTAATGATATCTAACCCGCGATGACTTGTGCTGCATATATATGTTTTCTAGGTGTTAATGATAGATATCTCATCTGTTCATGATGCACATAAAGTAACACGCATTGACATTTGGTAGGTTTTCACACACAAAACAGAAATAGAATGTCTGTGGCACAAACAAAATGATATATAGCTAAAGCAATAGTGTTACGGTTTTATCGGTATTCAATGGCCTCTTATTTATTTATGTTTTTGGGTACATCAGTAGTAGCCTTAGGTATCTTGGGAGTTATTTGTTTGTGTCTTCCACAAGCATTCATAATAGTGTGAGTATGACTTGAGAACTTCCTCGAACCTTCCCTCCACCTTATATGTTCAACAATGTATGTCCACCTTGGCATGTTCCATCCACAACAACAGCGAGGTTCTTCACAAGCCACGGCGAGGTGAAACACAGTCTTGCCACCGCCATCTTTACATTTAAGCAGCTCACTGTCATCAGGGTCGGAGCTACTATCACACTACTGGGTTCAATTGAAACCCACTTGATATATGTATGGTGCAATATATGTATAATATATGTGCAATATATGTACAATGTATGTGCAATATAAACATAATTATCTAATATTTGTCGGAATTTAATGTTTTTGATTTTTCAATTGATAATTTATAAACTTATATGAAATAAATTTTTATTGTTGTACTTCAAGCTAAATCTTTCTAGGCCAAAAAAGAAATTATTAATTTTTCAAATGATTTTGAGAAGAAACTATATTTATGTTTATCTAAGAGTTAGTTTTGATTGACTTAAAGCCACTTGAATAAATTACTAGCTCCGCCATTGACCGTCATCGGCGAGTTCCATCAAGATATTTAGAGCCTCCAACTGCCTGTTTTTTACACATAAAAGCACAACACTTTAGGCACCCGTCGTTAGCTCTCAAGTAGCATGTCGGTTTTCCCGAAGAAGAACTCTAAGTACTTCAATTCTACCATTGACAGCAACAACATGTATCGGATTTCTTTCATCTTCATCACGAGAATAAAACATACCAGGTTTCGTATCTACAATAGTCTCCGTAAAATATACATGTCCAAGACTTGCAGAAACATGTAATGGTGATGTCATGTAGCGGCGTAATTTTTCGATGACGCATCGATCGAGGACGAATGGATCTTCGAGGAGCAAGTTGGCTAAGGAGTGGTCTTCTGCGATAAGTGCTGCATCATAGAGCCTCGTCACTGCTGAGTTTACGTCCATGTTTCTCGTGTGGAGGTTGATAGCGAAAATGTGAAATAACATGAGGAGATTTCTTACGCGATCTCATCTGCTTATGATGCAAAACATGAATCGCCTTTTCAGATAATTTCTTAGCCTCTATGCCACATTGTGTTTGGGAAGGAGACTAGGAAGGAAATGGAGGGAAGGGGAAACAAGAGAAACAATATTTTAATGATATCTAACCTGCGATGACTGTGCTGCATATATATGTTTTCTAGTTGTTAATGATAGATATCTCAGCTGCTCACGATGCACATAAATTAACACACATTGACATTTGGTAGGTTTTCAGACACAAAACAGAAATAGAATGTCTGTGGCACAAACAAAATGATATATAGATAAAGTAATAGTGGTACGGTTTTATCGTTTTTCAATGGCTTCTTATTTATTTATTTATGTTTTTGGGTACATTAGTAGTAGCCTTAGGTATCTTGGGAGTTAATTGTTTGTGTCTTCCACAAGCATCATAATAGTGTGAGTATGGCTTGAGAACTTCCTCGAACCTTCCCTCCACCTTATATGTTCAACAATGTATGTCCACCTTGGCATGTTCCAACCACAGCCACGGCGAGGTTCTTCATAAGCCACGGCGAGGTGAAACGCAGTCTTGTCACCGCCATCTTTACAGTTAAGCAGCTCACTGTCATCAGGGTCGGAGCTACTATCACACTACTGGGTTCAATTGAAACCCACTTGATAAATGTATGGTGCAATATATGTACAATATATGTGCAATATATGTACAATATATGTGCAATATAAACATAATTATCTAATATTTGTCGGAATTTAAAGTTTTTGATTTTTCAATTGATAATTTATAAACTTATATGAAATAATATTTTTTTGTTGTACTTCAAGCTTAATCTTTCTAGGCCAAAAAAATTATTTATAAATTTGTTTACATGATTTTTAGAAGTAACTATATTTATGTTTATCTAAGAGTTAGTTTTGATTGACTTAAACCCACTTGAATAAATTGCTAGCTGCGCCATTGACCGTCATCGGCGAGTTCCATCAAGATTTTTAGAGCCTCCAACTGCCTGTTTTTTACGCATAAATGCACAACACTTTAGCCACCCGTCGTTAGCTCCCATGTATCAAGTTGGTTTTCCCGAAGAAGCACTCTAAGTACTTCAATTCAATCATTGACAAAGAACAACATGTATCGGATTTCTTTCATCTTCATCAAGAGAATAAAACATTCCAGGTTTCGTAACTACAATAGTCTCCGTAAAAATATACATGTCCAAGACTTGCAGAAACATGTAATGGTGATGTCGTGTTGCGGCGTGATTTTTCGATGATGCATCGATCGAGGACGAATGGATCTTCTAGGAGCAACTTGGCCAAGGAGTGGTCTTATCCGATAAATGCTGCATCATAGAGCCTTGTAACTGCTGAGTTTACGTCCATGTTTCTCGTGTGGAGGTTGATAGCGAAAATGTGAAATAACATGAGGAGATTTCTTACGCGATCTCATCTGCTTATGATGCAAAACTTGAATCGCCTTTTCAGATAATTTCTTAACCTCTATCCTACACTGTGTTTGGGAAGGAGAGTAGGAAGGAAATGGAGGGAAGGAGAAGTAAGAGAAACAATATTTTAATGATATCTAACCTCGCGATGACTCGTGCCGCATATATACGTTTTCTTGGTGTTAATGATAGATATCTCACCTGCTCACGATGCACATAATGTAACACACATTGACATTTGGTAGGTTTTCACACACAAAACAGAAATAGATAGTCTGTGGCACAAACAAAATGATATATAGCTAAAGTAATAGTGGTACGGTTTTATCGGTATTCAATGGCCTCTTATTTATTTATGTTTTTGGGTACACTAGTAGTAGCCTTAGGTATCTTGGGAGTTAATTATTTGTGTGTCTTCCACAAGCATTCATAATAGTTTGAGTATGGGTTGATAACTTCCTCGAACCTTCCCTCCACCTTATATGTTCAACAATATATGTCCACCTTGCCATGTTCCAACCACAGCCACGGCGAGGTTTTTCACAAGCCACGGCGAGGTGAAACGCAGGCTTGCCACCGCCATCTTTACATTTATGCAGCTCACTGTCATCGGGGCAGAGCTACTATCACACTACTGGGTTCAATTGAAACCCACTTGATATATGTATGGTGCAATATATGTACAATATATGTGTAATATAAACATAATTATTAAATATTTATTCGAATTTAAAGTTTTTGATTTCTCAATTGATAATTTATAAACTTATATGAAATAATATTTTTTTGTTGCACTTCAAGCTTAATCTTTCTAGGCCAAAAAAATTATTTATAAATTTATTTTAATGATTTTGAGAAGTAACAATATTTATGTTTATCTAAGAGTTAGTTTTGATTGACTTAAACCCACTTGAATAAATTGCTAGTTGTGCCATTGACCGTCATCGGCGAGTTCCATCAAGATTTTTAGTGCCTCCAACTACCTGTTTTTTACGCATAAATGCACAACACTTTAGCCACCCGTCGTTAGCTCCCAAGTAGCATGTCAGTTTTCCCAAAGAAGCATTCTAAGTACTTCAATTCTACCATTGACAAAGAACAACATGTATCGGATTTCATTCATCTTCATCACGAGAATAAAACATACCAGGTTTCATACCTACAATAGTCTCCGTAAAATATACATGTCCAAGACTTGCAGAAACATGTAATGGTGATGTCGTGTAGCGACGTGATTTTTCGATGATGCATCGATAGAGGACGAATGGATCTTCTAGGAGCAACTTGGCCAAGGAGTGGTGTTCTCCGATAAGTGCTGCATCATAGAGCCATGTAACTGCTGAGTTTACGTCCATGTTTCTCGTGTGGAGGTTGATAGCGAAAATGTGAAATAACATGAGGAGATTTCTTACGCGATCTCATCTGCTTATGATGCAAAACTTGAATCGCCTTTTCAGATAATTTCATAACCTCTATGCTACACTGTGATTGGGAAGGAGACTAGGAAGGAAATGGAGGGCAGGGGAAGCAAGAGAAATAATATTTTAATGATATCTATCCTGCGATGACAGTGCTGCATATATATGTTTTCTAGGTGTTAATGATAGATATCTCACCTGCTCATGATGCACATAAATTAACACGCATTGACATTTGGTAGGTTTTCACACACAAAACAGAAATAGAATGTCTGTGGCACAAACAAAATGATATATAGCTAAAGTAATAGTGGTACGATTTTATCGGTATTCAATAACCTCTTATTTATTTATGTTTTTGGGTACATTAGTAGTAGCCTTAGGTATCTTGGGAGTTAATTGTTTTTGTGTCTTCCACAAGCATTCATAATAGTGTGAGTATGGCTTGAGAACTTCATCGAACCTTCCCTCCACCTTATATGTTCAACAATGTATGTCCACCTTTGCATGTTCCAACCACAGCCACGGCGAGGTTCTTCACAAGCCACGGCGAGGTGAAACGCAGTCTTGCCAACGCCATCTTTACATTTAAGCAGCTCACTGTCATCAGGGTCGGAGCTACTAGCAAACTACTGGGTTCAATTGAAACCGACTTGATATATGTATGGTGCAATATATGTACAATATATGTGCAATATATGTACAATATATGTGCAATATAAACATAATTATCTAATATTTGTCGGAATTTAAAGTTTTTGATTTTTCAATTGATAATTTATAAACTTATATGAAATAAATTTTAATTGTTGTACTTCAAGCTTAATCTTTCTAGGCCAAAAAAGTATCTATAAATTTGTTTAAATGATTTTTAGAAGTAACTATATTTATGTTTATCTAAGAGTTAATTTTGATTGACTTAAATCCACTTGAATAAATTGCTAGCTGCGCCATTGACCGTCATCGACGAGTTCCATCAAGATTTTTAGAGCCTCCAACTGCCTGTTTTTTACGCATAAATGCACAACACTTTAGCCACCCGTCGTTAGCTCCCAAGTAGCATGTCGGTTTTCCCCAAGAAGCATTCTAAGTACTTCAATTCTACCATTGACAAAGAACAACATGTATCGATTTCATTCATCTTCATCACGAGAATAAAACATACCAGGTTTCATACCTACAATAGTCTCCGTAAAATATACATGTCCAAGACTTGCAGAAACATGTAATGGTGATGTCGTGTAGCGGCGTGATTTTTCGATGATGCATCGATCGAGGACGAATGGATCTTCTAGGAGCAACTTGGCCAAGGAGTGGTCTTCTCCGATAAGTGCTGCATCATAGAGCCTTGTAACTGCTGAGTTTACGTCCATGTTTCTCGTGTGGAGGTTGATAGCGAAAATGTGAAATAACATGAGGAGATTTCTTACGCGATCTCATCTGCTTATGATGCAAAACTTGAATCGCCTTTTCAGATAATTTCTTAACCTCTATGCTACACTGTGTTTGGGAAGGAGACTAGGAAGGAAATGGAGGGCAGGGGAAGAAAGAGAAACAATATTTTAATGATATCTATCCTGCGATGACAGTGCTGCATATATATGTTTTCTAGGTGTTAATGATAGATATCTCACCTGCTCATGATGCACATAAATTAACACGCATTGACATTTGGTAGGTTTTCACACACAAAACAGAAATAGAATGTCTGTGGCACAAACAAAATGATATATAGCTAAAGTAATAGTGGTACGGTTTTATCGGTATTCAATAACCTCTTATTTATTTATGTTTTTGGGTACATTAGTAGTAGCCTTAGGTATCTTGGGAGTTAATTGTTTTTGTGTCTTCCACAAGCATTCATAATAGTGTGAGTATGGCTTGAGAACTTCATCGAACCTTCCCTCCACCTTATATGTTCAACAATGTATGTCCACCTTGGCATGTTCCAACCACAGCCACGGCGAGGTTTTTCACAAGCCACGGTGAGGTGAAACGCAGTCATGCCACCGCCATCTTTACAGTTAAGCGGCCCACTTGTCATCGTGGCCTGAGCTACTATCACACTACCCGGGTTCAATTGAAACCCACTTGATATATGTATGGTGCAATATATGTACAATATATGTGCAATATATGTACAATATATGTGCAATATAAACATAATTATCTAATATTTGTCGGAATTTAAAGTTTTTGATTTTTCAATTGATAATTTATAAACTTATATGAAATAAATTTTTATTGTTGTACTTCAAGCTTAATCTTTCTTGGCCAAAAAAAGAATTTATAAATTTGTTTAAATGATTTTGAGAAGTAACTTTATTTATGTTTATCTAAGAGTTAGTCTTGATTGACTTAAACCCACTTGAATAAATTGCTAGCTTCGTCATTGACCGTCATCGGCGAGTTCCATCAAGATTTTTAGAGCCTCCAACTGCCTGTTTTTTACGCATAAATGCACAACACTTTAGCCACCCATCGTTAGCTCCCAAGTAGCATATTGGTTTTCCCGAATAAGCACTCAAAGTACTGTAATTCTACCATTGACAGCAACAACATGTATCGGATTTCTTTCATCTTCATCACGAGAATAAAATATACCAGGTTTAGTACCTACAATAGTCTCTGTAAAATATACATGTCCAAGACTTGCAGAAACATGTAGTGGTGATGTCGTGTAGCGGCGTGATTTTCGATGATGCATCGATCGAGGACGAATGGATCTTCTAGGAGCAAGTTGGCCAAGGAGTGGTCTTCTCCGATAAGTGCTGCATCATAGAGCCTTGTAACTGCTGAGTTTACGTCCATGTTTCTCGTGTGGATGTTGATAGCGAAAATGTGAAATAACATGAGGAGATTTCTTCTAGGAGGGAAGGGGAAGCAAGAGAAACAATATTTTAATGATATCTAGCCTGCGATGATTAGGCAAAGATATATATGTTTTCTAGGTGTTAATGATAGATATTTCACCTGCTCACGATGCACATAAAGTAACACGCATTGACATTTGGTAGGTTTTCACACACAAAACAGAAATAGAATGTCTGTGGCACAAACAAAATGATATATAACTAAAGTAATAGTGGTACGGTTTTATCGGTATTCAATGGCCTCTTATTTATGTTTTTGGGTACATTAGTAGTAGCCTTAGGTATCTTGGGAGTTAATTGTTTGTGTCTTCCACAAGCATTCATAATAATGTGAGTATGGCTTGAGAACTTCCTCGAACCTCCCCTCCACCTTATATGTTCAACAATGTGTGTCCACCATGGCATGTTCCAACCACAGCCACGGCGAGGTTCTTCACAAGCCACGGCGAGGTATAACGCATTCTTGCCACCGCCATCTTTACATTTAAGCAGCTCACTGTCATCAGGGTCGGAGCAACTATCACACTACTTGGTTCAATTGAAACCCACTTGATATATGTATGGTGTAATATATGGACAATATATGTGCAATATATGTGCAATATATGTGCAATATATGTGCAATATAAACATAATTATCTAATAATTATCAGAATTTAAAGTTTTTGATTTTTCAATTGATAGTTTATAAACTTATATTAAATAAATTTTTATTGTTGTACTTCAAGCTTAATCTTTCTAGGCCAAAAAAGTATTCATAAATTTGTTTAAATGATTTTGAGAAATAACTATATTTATGTTTATATAAGAGTTAGTTTTGATTGACTTAAACCCACTTGAATAAATTGCTAGCTCCGCCATTGACCGTCATCGGCGAGTTCCATCAAGATTTTTAGAGCCTCCAACTGCCTGTTTTTTACGCATAAATGCACAACACTTTTGCCACCCGTCGTTAGCTCCCAAGTAGCATGTTGGTTTTCCCGAAGAAGCACTCTAAGTACTTCAATTCTACCATTGACAGCAACAACATGTATCGGATTTCTTTCATATGTATCACGAGAATAAAACATACCAGGTTTCGTACCTACAATAGTCTCCGTAAAATATACATGTCCAAGATTTGCAAAAACATGTAATGGTGATATCGTGTAGCGGCGTGATTTTCGATGATGCATCGATCGATGACGAATGGACCTTCTAGGAGCAAATTGGCCAAGGAGTGGTCTTCTTCGATAAGTGCTGCATCATAGAGCCTTGAAACTGCTGAGTTTACGTCCATGTTTCTCGTGTGGAGGTTGATAGCGAAAATGTGAAATAACATGAGGACATTTCTTACGCGATCTCATCTGCTTATGATGTAAAACTTGAATCGCTTTTTCAGATAATTTCTTAATCTCAATGCTACATTGTATTTGGGAAGGAGACTAGGAAGGAAATGGAGAGAAGGGGAAGCAAGAGAAACAATATTTTATTGATATCTAACCTGCGATGACTGTGCTGCATATATATGTTTTCTAGGTGTTAATGATAGATATCTCACCAGCTCACGATGCACATAAAGTATCACGCATTGATATTTGGTAGGTTTTCACACACAAAATAGAAATAGAATGTCTGTGGCACAAACAAAATGATATATAGCTAAAGTAATAGTGGTACGGTTTTATAGGTATTCAATGGCCTATTATTTATTTATGTTTTTGGATACAATAGTAGTAGCCTTAGGTATCTTAGGAGTTAATTGTTTGTGTCTTCCACAAGCATTCATAATAGTGTGAGTATGGTTTGAGAACTTCCTCGAACCTTCCCTCCACCTTATATGTTCAACAATGTATGTCCAACTTGGCATGTTCCAACCACAGCCACGGCGAGGTTCTTCATAAGCCACGGCGAGGTGAAACGCAGTCTTGCCACCGCCATCTTTACATTTAAGCAGCTCACTATCATCAGGGTCGGAGCTACTATCACACTATTGGGTTCAATTGAAACCCACTTGATATATGAATAATATATGTGCAATATATGTATAATATATGTGCAATATATGTGCAATATATGTACAATATATGTGCAATATAAACATAATTATCAAATATTTGTCGGAATTTAAAGTTTTTGATTTTTAAATTGATAATTTATAAACTTATATGAAATAAATTTTTAGTGTTATCCTTCAAGCTAAATCTTTTTAGACCAAAAAAGTATTTATAAATTTGGTGAAATGATTTTGAGAAGTAACTATTTTTATGTTTATCTAAGAGTTAGTTTTGATTGACTTAAACCCACTTGAAAAAATTGCTAGCTCCGCCATTGACCGTCATCGGTGAGTTCCATCATCATTTTTAGAGCCTTCAACTGCCTGTTTTTTACGCATAAATGCACAACACTTTAGCCACCCGTCGTGAGCTCCGAAGTAGCATGTCGATTTTTCCAAAGAAGCACTCTAAGTACTTCAGTTCTACCATTAACAGCAGCAACATGTATCGGATTTCTTTCATCTTCATCACGAGCATAAAACATACCAGGTTTCGTACCTACAATAGTCTCCGTAAAATATACATGTCCGAGACTTGCAGAAGCATGTAATAATGATGTCGTGTAGCGGCGTGATTTTTTTATGATGCTTCGATCGAGGACGGATGGATCTTCTAGGAGCAAGTTGGCAAGGAGTGGTCTTCTCCAATAAGTGCTGCATCATAGAGCCTTGTAACTACTGAGTTTACGTCTATGTTTCTCGTGTGCAGGTTGATAGCGAAAATGTGAAATAACATGAGGAGCTTTCTTACACGATCTCATCTGCTTATGATGCAAAACTTGAATCGCCATTTAGATAATTTTTTAACCTCTATGTTACACTGTGCTTGGGTAGGAAACTAGGAAGGAAATGGAGGGAAGGGGAAGCAAGAGAAACAATATTTTAAAAATATCTAACCTGCGATGACTGTGCTGCATATATATGTTTTCTAGGTGTTAATAATAGATATCTCACCTGCTCACGATGCACATAAAGTAACACGCATTGACATTTGGTAGGTTTTCACACACAAAACAGAAATAGAATGTCTGTGGCACAAACAAAATGATATATAGCTAAAGTAATAGTGGTACAGGTTTATCGGTATTCAATGGCCTCTTATTTATGTTTTTGGGTACATTAGTAGTAGCCTTAGGTATCTTGGTAGTTAATTGTTTGTGTCTTCCACAAGCATTCATAATAGTGTGAGTATGGCTTGAGAACTTCCTCGAACCTTCCCTCCACCTTGTATGTTCAACAATATATGTCCACCTTGGCATGTTCCAACCACAACCACGACGAGGTTCTTCACAAGCCACGTCGAGGTGAAACGCAGTCTTGCCACTGCCATCTTTACAGTTAAGCAACTCACTGTCATCAGGGTCGGAACTATTATCACTTTACTAGGTTCTATTGAAACCCACTTGATGTATGGTGCAATATATGTACAATATATGTGCAATATATGTACAATATATGTGCAATATATGTACTATATATATACAATATATGTTTTATTTTCAAAGGTAAGATGAATGGGACTCACTAGAGGGGGATAAGGGGAAATCCTCAAGTGAGTCCCACGAGGTTTGATCCCTTTACCTCAGGGATATGAGGTGGGAATCGATGACACTACTCCACCACCTCAACCTCATATGTACAATATATGTGCAATATAAACATAATTATCTAATATTTGTCGGAATTTAAAGTTTTTGATTTTTCAATTGATAATTTATAAACTTATATGAAATAAATTTTTAGTGTTATACTTCAAGCTTAATCATTTTAGGCCAAAAAAGTATCTATAAATTTGTTTAAATGATTTTGAGAAGTAACTATATTTATGTTTATCTAAGAGTTAGTTTTGATTGACTTAAACCCACTTGAATAAATTGCTAGCTCCACCATTGATCGTCATCGGCGAGTTCCATCATGATTTTTAGAGCTTCCAACTGCCTGTTTTTTACGCATAAATGCACAACACTTTAGCCACCCGTCGTTAGCTCCCAAGTAGCATGTCGATTTTTCCGAAGAAGCACTCTAAGTACTTCAATTCTACCATTGACACAAAGAACATGTATCGATTTCTTTCATCTTCATCACGGGCATAAAACATACCAGTGTTTCGTACCTACAATAGTCTCCGTAAAATATACATGTCCAAGACTTGCAGAAACATGTAATGATGATGTCGTGTAGCGGCGTGATTTTTTGATGATGCATCGATCGAGGACGAATGGATCTTCTAGGAGCAAGTTAGCCAAGGAGTGGTCTTCTCCGATAAGTGCCGCATCATAGAGCCTTAGAATCGCCGAGTTTACATCCATGTTTCTCGTGTGGAGGTTGATAGCGAAAATGTGAAATAACATGAGGAGCTTTCTTACGCGATCTCATCTGTTTATGATGCAAAACTTGAATCGCCTTTTCAGATAATTTCTTAACCTCTATGTTACATTGTGTTTGGGTAGGAAACTAGGAAGGAAATGGAGGGAAGGGGAAGCAAGAGAAACAATATTAATGATATCTAACCCGCGATGACTGTGCTGCATATATATGTTTTCTAGGTGTTAATGGTAGATATCTCACCTGCTCATGATGCACATAAAGTAACACACATTGACATTTGGTAGGTTTTCACACACAAAACAGATGAAGGCCGTTCCCCGACAATTTTTGGGCCTTAGGCGAAACTAGAGATAAGGGCCTCTTACACAAAGAGGCATATTATTAAATTCATACTAACTTTGAATTTTTTGTCGTTCCATATTCCTTTCTTCGTTGTTTTGAATTATTCGTATCACTTCAATTTTTTTGAAATATTTTCTCTGTGATTTTATTCTAATATCATGTACCTTTAAACAACTACCCTAAATTTGTGTGTCACTTATTATGTGTACAACCAGAAAAATGGAATAAGTATGTATTTAAAGGAAAAATAAGCAAGTTATTAATTAAAAGAATATCCCTCCGTCCCATATATTAACAAATTATTCGTACGCACGTTGTCTGATATGTCACATTTATATATAGTTTTTAGATGCATTTTGATTGCATTTAGAACTCCTTTTAGAGCATTTAGGTGCATAATGGCATGAATTACGTAAGTTGTGCTCTACTACTCCCCGTTTGCGTGTTTCGATGATTTTCAGGTTATTTTGATGCAAATTGATTATGATTATCTAAGATCAAGCCTATTAATCATTGAGGATGAAGATAGATTGCACAAGGATCACAACGCATCCGTTTGGGACAATTTCGAGTTAGAATGAAGCAAAGAGTTAGTGAAAGAAGTGCCAAAACTGACACCTGTTCACTATTTTGAACATAACTTTTGATAGAAAATTTATAATCATAGTTGGGTTGGAAACTAGACTTTAAGGGCTTTCCAATGATAGGTCACACGTCCCAAACGGACTTCTGGTTTGAGAGATACAGCCTTCGCAATTTGACGCAAAATCGCAGTTTTCCCGCCCGGTCGACCGGGCGGTTTCGCCCGACCGGGCTAGACGAGAACTCCTTCAGCATACAAGCCAAACAGTCCGGTCAACTGGGCGAGAAAGAGGCCAAATTTGCTTATGCGCCCGACCGGGCGGCCTTGCCCAGTTGACCGGGCGAAATTGTTCCTTTGCTCGTTAGTTCAAGACGTCGCCCGACCGGGCGGTTTGGTTCGGTCGACCAGGCGGTTTTTCGGGAATGTTAATTTTGTCTTTTTAAGCCGGTTTTGTAAAAACTATAAATAGGTTTTTAGTATTTTCGATTAGCCCATCTATTATTCTTCGTTTTTAGGTTTAAAACACTTAGTTTTCTCTCTCTACTTTTGTATTAACTCTTTGCTTTGAAGATTATAAAGATCGTTGATTTAGTTGCCATTACTCTTCAATCATTCGGTATTCTTCTTTACTTTGTTTACTTTGATGAATTCTTCTATTTGCATTATGTTTGTTGTGTTTATTATTATCATGAGTGACTAGTCTTTTCTAGGGCTTAGTGAGGGAAGCCATGCTTATACCTATTTGATTGTGGTGTAAAGTTCTTTGATATTTGGGTTGAATTAGAGTAATTCCTGTTGATTTATTATAATTAGTTATTTCATGTAATTGCTCAATATCATGAGTTATGTTTAGCTAATAGGAGTTAGAATCGAAAGATCGTACTCATTAGAGGCTTGTTACAATTGGTAGATCTGATTATGTTGAGCGACCGTACTAGCATATGTTGATCTATGAGTGTTAAGATCCGACCGTAGGATTAACAAAATACTCTAATTACTCGAACCTCAATCCAAGTATTGTTGAATGTTATTGTAGTGATTAAATTGGTATAAGCATGGTGGACCGATCGATTGCCCTAGGTTTTTAATTATTTGATAAACTTTCATCCTTTTGTGTTTTAGTTTATTCTATTTTAGTTATTAATCTTTCAATCAAATTTCTCTCTTGAAGTAGTTAAATAGTTGAGCATAAATCTATATAACTCCTCTCCCTGTGGATCGACCCGTATTTGCCAGTTTCTGCTAATAACAGACACCGTGTACTTGCGGTATATATTTTAAAACCCATCAAGTTTTTGGCGCCGATGTTGGGGAGACGGTTAGTTTCTATAGCTTTCTGATTAATTATTTGAATTATTTCTACTGTCTTATTGGAACTTCAAGTTCTAATTGAGGCAATATCACTACACATTTTTTTTTTTTTTTTCTTTTTTCTTTTATGCTCGAGTCTAAAAGAACAGTACCCCGGGCCCAACCGATCCCGATCTTGAGAAAACCATCCGACAACTCAAAAAGAAACAAAAGAAGAAGAAGCAACCGCTAATCGTGGAAAATCCACGGAGGAACCATCGAATCAATCATGCCTCCTAAGTCATTGAAGTCTTATGGGGTACCTTCCCCCCGGCAATGTTCCCACAGCCCTACTATGCCCGACATACAAGCGGTCAACTTTGAGATCAAGCCTACCCTCATTCATATGATCCAATAGAACCAGCTTAGAGGGCATCCGGTTTCAACAACTCGTCGTACCATCAAGGGGTCACTCCCGATTAGTTAAGGTCATGGTATTTGAGTTTTCTTTGAAAGACAAAGCACAAAAATGGTTGAATGATGTCACAAAGAATCGAATGGAGTGCTATTTCGAAGCATTCCCGAAAGAATACTACCCTCCTACCAAAACCGCAGAAATCGAGCATAAACTTGCTACCTTCCAACAAGAACCCTATGAAACACTGAAGGAAGCATGGAATAGGTTCAAAGACCTGCAGAGAGAATGCCCACACCACAATCTTGATAAGTGGTTCATCACCCAAGCATTTTACAATGGTCTACAACCCCATATCAATAGTACAATTGATTCATCTGCAGGGGGTGTTTTCCTAGATAAGGAGGTGGATGAAGGGTATAGTTTTATGGCCAACTTAGCAACAAATGATCATAGTTCTTCCAGGACTATTACAAAGAAAAAGTTGGATGCTGATGCATATGCCCTATTGTCTTCACAAGTAGCCCAGTTAAGCATGAAAATGGATGCGCTGAAATCTTCACAGTCTAGTACTCCTCCTATGAGTATTAATGCGATGTCTTCCATGGCTCATATTACCTCTTCTTACTGTGAGGTGTGTGGTGTTCAAGGCCACTTTGGTCATGATTGTTCCTACAATCAAACTGACCCGAATCAGATGGAGCATGCAAATGCTTTTCAGCAGAGACCTCCATACAACCCATACTCTAACACATTCAACCCAGGTTGGAGGGATCATCCCAATTTTTCCTACAAAAGCAACAATGTTCAGAACCCTCAACTCATGCCACAAGCCTCCTACCAACCACCTCATCAACACCCACCACCACATGCTGTTAGACCACAATACTACCAAGGGGCCCCTCAAAATCCTCCTCCCCGGTTTCGGGAGGCCCATACACCTAGGCTATCGCCAAGCAACCTTCTTTCAAATGCTCGGCTCTCAAGAGCCTACCCTATCCGATGTGATGAAGATGATAGTTTCTATGAAACAAAGTACTGATGAGAGCATTAAGGAGTTGAAAAATGCAACGAAACACTTGGAGACTCAACTTGCTCAAGTAGCTACGAACAGTACTCAAAGGCATCCAGGTCAACTACCTGAACAACCCATCCTCAAGGAGACTGTCAATGTCGTTACACTTCGTAGCGGCACTGCTTATGATGCTCCTCCTATTCCCATTGATGATGCTGCTCCTAGCATGGAGAAAGAGGTGGTAGAGGAAGAAGCGGAGAAGAGTTCGATGTCTGAGGTCGAACTAGCTAAGGAAGATCAGACAGGAAAGCAGAAGGAAAAGGAACTGAAACGCCTATTTCACCAAGGCTACCTTTTCCCCATAGGATGCAGAAGTCGAAGGTCGATCAGCAACTTGGTAAGTTCTTGGCTATGGTCAAGAACCTTGAGGTAACAATTTTACTGAACTTATTTCTCAAGTGCCTGTTTATGCTAAGTTTTTGAAAGACATGATTACTAAAAAGAAAGACTTTGGTGAGGTAGATCGAGTCGCTCTAACTGAAGAGTGTAGTTGCGTCTCCTGAATTGCGTCGCACAACAGGTGAAACGACGCAGAAGTGTCATTTGCGTCGGATGGGTGTTGAACGCGACGCAAATCATGGTTCATATGCGTCGGACCCCATGCTCTGTGCGACGCATATGATGGTTTAAGTGATCTGCGTCGGATCACCTGGGCCCATCCGACGCAGATGATTGACCCACTTCTCAACTTAACATTTAGAGCGCCCAATTCTTTCTTTCAAAAAAAAAAAAGCAGCGCCCAACTCCCCTAAACCTAAAACTCCCACTTTCACCTCTAACCTAAAACTCCCAACTCCTCTCTAGCGCCGCTCCATCCTAAATTATTCATCTTTCTCCTTTCTTCAATCTCCTGTAACCTAAAACTCCTAATCTCCTCTCTCCCTCCTAAATTCTCCACTCTCGCCGCATCTTCCCTTCCGCCTCTCTCCTCCGTCACGCCGGTTGTTGCGGTTGGTGCCGCCCGCCGCATCTTCTTCGCTTTCTCTCTCCTCGTTGCGCTGGTTGTTGCGGTTGGTGGTTCCGCGGTTGTTGCTGTTGTTCTTTTGTGTGTTACAACCATCGAGAAGCCACGAAGTTTTCATATCTCCCGTCATCGACGAAGAACACATCGCTCATTCTCAGGTTTTTAGGATTTTTAGTTGATGTATTACATTTGTTGTTGAGAGATTCGATTTTTAGGATTTACGGGATTTTTAGAGTATTTTTTGTTTGGATTAACGAATTGTTATTTCAATTCTTCGTTGTATTTTTACATTTTTTCAGATCTGCACGCTTCTTTTCTCAATTTCTTTGTTGTTTTTAATTCTTGATTTTGTACATATTTTTTCGAATTCCGCGGTGTGTTCGAGCATGTTGAGCATACATTTTTTTTTGCTCAATTAGTTTCTTATTATCATTTTTTTAATCTTATTTTTTCCTTTTAAGTAAAGAATTTTTAGAATTGATGATGTTTGTGTGGGTATCTATTTTGTTGTATCTATTTTTGTTGTATCTGTTTTAGTTTATGCTTCTCAATTTCTGTTTTGTTGTATCTATTTTAGTTTAGTATCTGTTTGTTGTATCTGTTTGTGGTTCTGGTCATCAACAAAAATTACTTTTTTTGTTAAAAAATGCAAATTTGCGTCGGATATAGAGACACATCCGACGCAAAATGATGTTTTTTTATTAAAAAACATCATTTTGCGTCACTTTTGTATTAACTCTTTGCTTTGAAGATTATAAAGATCGTTGGTTTAGTTTCCATTACTCTTCAATCATTCGGTATTCTTCTTTACTTTGTTTACTTTGATGAATTCTTCTATTTGCATTATGTTTGTTGTGTTTATTATGATCATGAGTGATTAGTCTTTTCTAGGGCTTAGTGAGGGAAGCCATGCTTATACCTATTTGATTGTGGTTTAAAGTTCTTCGATATTTGGATTGAATTAGAGTAATTCTTGTTGATTTGTTATAATTGCTTAATTCATGTAATTGCGCAATGTCATGAGCTATGTTTAGCTAATAGGAGTTAGAATCGAAAGATCGTACTCATTAGAGGCTTGTTACAATTGGTAGATCTGATTATGTTGAGCGATCGTACTAGCATATGTTGGTCTATGAGTGTTAAAACCCGACCGTAGGATTAACAAAATACTCTAATTACTCGAACCTCAATCCAAGTATTGTTGAATGCTATTGTAGTGATTAAATTGATATAAGCATGGTGGACCGATCGATTGCCCTAGGTTTTTAATTATTTGATAAACTTTCATCCTTTTGTGTTCTAGTTTATTCTACTTTAGTTATTAATCTTTCAATCAAATTTCTCTCTTGAAGTAGTTAAATAGTTGAGCATAAATCTATAGAACTCCTCTCCCTGTGGATCGACTCGTATTTGCCAGTTTCTACTAATAATGCACACCGTGCACTTGCGGTATATATTTTAAAACCCATCGTGTCCAAGACATATCTTTGACCATCAATATTTTCAAATTCGTGTTAATAAAATTTATAAAAAAGTCGATATTATGAAAGAACAAATTACGACGAATTTAACAAGATGATTCCATATTAGTATGTTTTAAAACAAGCACTATATTATTGGACGGAGGGAGTAGCCATTTATTATACTGATTAGATAATTATTAAACTGTTTGCTTCCATTTGTTTTGGTTTTAATTCATGTCAGTATATATTTAAGATCATGGAGTTATTAAATTGCTTGAAATCTTGAATGTATGTAGAGATGAAGGGTTGGCCGTATTTTTAATATGAATCTTGAGAAAAGAATATCACACTATATCGGTAGCCATTAGCCGACTTTCAATTAAGTTGACATGGTTCTTGGGAATTAAAAGAGAATTTAATTTTATGCACGAGGCACAACAACAATTATTATTGCAAATTAAACGGAAAACCAAAAGGAAAAATGGACTGGAATAATCCCACCTTTGGCCGATTTTCCAATAATAATCCCACCTTTGGATTATTCTGGAATAATCCCACCTTTGCTTACTAAATCGACTTTTTGGTCCCAAAAACTTGTAACTTGATAAACCGGTAAACCAAGTTACTTTTCCCTCCTATGACCCCACCCCAGCGTACCACACGCCCACCCCTCCTCCTCCCCTCCACCCTAGCCCCCACCCCTCCCCCTTCCACCGCCACTCGCCGTAGTGGAAGACGAAGGAAGAAACAGGGGGAGGGGGGTTGCGGGTCCGAAAGGGAGGGGGAGGGGGTTACGGTCCGACGAGGGAGGAGGAGGGGGTCATGGTCCGACGAGGAGGGGAGGGGGTTGCGGGTCCGACGAGGGGAGGGGGGGGGTTGCGGGTCCGACGAGGGAGGGGGAGGGGGTTGCGGGTCCGACGAGGGAGGGGGAGGGGGGTTGCGGGTCCGACGAGGGAGGGGGGAGGGGTTTGCTGGGGGGCTGCGACGGGGGAGGGGAGGGGGATGGGGGTGCGATGGGGGAGGGGGGGAGGGGGAGGGGGTGGGGCGGCGAGGGAGGAGGGGGGGTGGGGGCAGCAGCAACCGGGGGTGGGGCAACAGGGATTTGGGGTGGGGGTGGGGGTGGGGGGCTGGGGGGGGGGGGTGGGGGCTGGGGGGTGGGGGTGATGGTGGGGGTGGCGGTGGGGTGGGGCAACAGGGAAAAGGGGCTGGTAACTTGTTCTTACCGGTCACTTTGTTCTTGGGACCAAAAAGTCGATTTAGTAAGCAAAGGTGGGATTATTCCAGAATAATCCAAAGGTGGGATTATTATTGGAAAATCGGCCAAAGGTGGGATTATTCCAGTCCATTTTCCCAAACCAAAAAGGGAATGCATGCTTGGAAACCAGGGAGAACGAAGAGTTTAAGTTCCAAAGTCCAAACTAGCAGAATGGATCACTATTTTGGGCCCCTCTGACATGTGGGCCCTGGGCGGCCGCACCCCAAGCCCACCCTCAGGGCCGAGGCTGAAAACAGAAATAGAATGTATGTGGTACAAACAAAATGATATATAGCTAAAGTAATAGTGGTACGGTTTTATCGATATTCAATGACCACTTATCTATGTTTTTGGGTACATTAGTAGTAGCGTTAGGTATCTTGGGAGTTAATTGTTTGTGTTTTCCACAAGCATTCATGATAGTATGACTATGGCTTGAGAACTTCCTCGAACCTTCCCTCCACCTTGTATGTTCAACAATGTATGTCCACCTTGGCATGTTCCAACCACAGCCATGGCGAGGTTCTTCACGAACCACGGCGAGGTGAAACGTAGTCTTGTCACCGCCATCTTTACAGTTAAGCAGCTCACTGTCATCAGGGTCGGAGCTACTATCACACTACTGGGTTCAATTGAACCCACTTGATATATGTATGGTGCAATATATGTATGCTATATGTACAATATATGTGCATTATATATGCAATATAAACATAATTATTTAATACTTCCTCCATTCTTTTTCTATTGCAACAATGGAATTTTTACACTATTCACCCACCACTATCTCACTATCTATTGTGATTTTTACGTAAGGAAAAATATAATCATATGGGGTATTGTTTGATTAGTCTTGATATATATACTTTCAAAATATCAAATTTTTATAATTTTTAGTAAAAAGTAATTAAAGATATTAATAGTTAAGGTTGTGCATTGGCAAGCGTGAAAACTCAATTGTTGCAATAGACAAAGAACGAAGGAAGTATTTGTCGGAAGTTAAAGTTTTAGATTTTTCAATTGATAATTTATAAACTCATGAAATAAATTTTTAGTGTTATACTTCAAGCTTAATCTTTTTAGCCCAAAAAAGTATTTATAAATTTGTTTAAATGATTTTGAGAAGTAACTATATTTATGTTTATCTAAGAGTTAGTTTTGAACCCACTTGAATAAATTTACTAGCTTTGTCATTGTGTTTCAAGCAATATGAAACAGAGAAAGTATATGACTTAACGTTAACGAACAATATGTAAAAATTAAATCAACAATAGTAATGTAAAACCGACGATGTTCTATCATAACAAATTAAAAATATTTAAGTTGACATTTATATTTTTTTTTTTTTTTTGAAGGGAGTTGACATTTATATCATGTACATATATAATACGTTTAAAAATTTATTAGTTTTTATTCAAAATAATAAATTATAAAAAAAGATATTATCCATAAAAATTTAATTAGAATCTCGGATCAATCAAGTCAGCTCGGGTTCAACCCTCACCCTAACTCAAAACTTTTAGGTTTCCATTCGAAAATTTCTATTTAAAACCCAAAAAGAATCAGACTAGATCAGATCGGGTCGGATTTTGACAAAGTCTAAATTTATAGGACTTCCTTAAAAATACTTTTAACAACAATATCTATCACGGTCTCACACTACGGTGCTTTCTCACAGTCTCACACTTTCACTCCCATTTCATCTCTCTCTAACACCAAGCCACACGCCGGTCTTCGCTCTCCGGGCAAAGGGGCAGAGCCGCTTCATCTCCGGTCAGTATGTGCCAAATGTTTTTAAAAATTGTCAATTTATGATTTCTGAATTTTGAACATATTGTGATTTGTGACATTAAACAGATTGTGATTTGTGAATTTGTATGAATTTGTGATTATTATTCGAAATGTATACCCAATACTATAAGTACTTTCTATATGTGTTTACCAGTTGAATTAGCTCAAAACATTCTACGCTAAAACTGGCACATATATGCTTGAACCAATTATTTCGGTTAATACTTTGTAAAATGTAACATTTCCACAAACTAAAGAAATATGCTATCTCTGCAATTGTAATTTTTTAAGAACACTAATGACTAATGTGTAATGTTATAATGTCTACTCCAATTACCAGAAAACTATGTGTAATGTGTTGTTTCCCACTGACTCACAATCACAATTCTATAGATGTCAACATTGTTGATCATATGAGTAATTGAAAAGATAATGTCTTTACCACAATAAAGTGTATTTAATGGTATAACATATTCTGATGTCTTAAATTAAGTTGATAACGAGATTGTTTGTAAGTCTTGCATGATTATAATTCGTTTTGAGAATATGAGAACTCGACGTGTACACAATGTAACTTTTTCATCAAAGTGCTTTTAGGTTGTATTTGGATTTTTATGACATTTTGAATTCAGTACATTTAATGATTCTTTTTTTTTTGTCTTCAATACTATAATGTTGTGCTACCCCTCCTTCAAAATCTTGGATCTGACATTGCTTGGGAGTTGAGACTTGGGAGTGATTTTAGATGTGACTATATAAGATGATGCATTCTGATGCTGGGATTCAAATTGGTTTTAGTTTAGGGCTTGTTTGGTTGACAAAAGTTTACAAAATGGGGGAAGTAGAACTTCCCGTGAATTTCTACTTCCTACAAAATGGGGGAAGTAGCTTACCTACTCCCCCTAGATAAGTAGAAAATCCTTGTGAATAACCAAACAACATTTTTCAATTCCCGTGAATATAATAAAGGAACTTAATTCATGTGTATTAAAAATTCATGGGATTTTTTTACTTCCTATGGTGAACCAAACAATTAGTTGTGTATCTTTGCAACCCTGATAGGTTTCTCACAAACTAGCAGTGTTGACGTAAAGAAAACAAGCAGATGACAAGTTGTGGCAGCAGAGCGATGGTTACATTAAGAGCAGGAACAACCATGTTCGCTGGTAGTACAAGAACTACCACCTTCCCTAGTTTGCTCTTATTGAAGAGAGAAAAATGCAATTACTCCATTAAATCATCTTCTCTTGACCCTCCTGATGTGGGCCGTTTGGCTGAAACCGCCCGTATCTCTCTGACTCCTCAGGAGGTAAACCAAAAAAATATTGGCAATTCTTTTCAGCAGTTTGGTCACACCCATTTATTTAACTATTTGTCTTGATTTGATTTGAGTTGGGTTGTGTTTAGTTGTTTTTTTTCTGGTTGTAGGTTCAGGAATTTGGTCCAAAAATTCATCAAGTTGTTGAGTGGTAATCTTTGCCTTCTTGCCAAATAAAGAACCTGTTTTTCAGTTGCACCCTAAGCTTATGTTATTGATTGCTAATTGGTTATTTTTTTCTGATTTGGATTTTAAAATTTTGATGATTGATTTGTGTGCTTTCCTGTTACTCATGCTGGACATCAAAAGTGTCAGGCTGTTCTTTTATCAAACTTTTCTGTTTATTTGGTAATGAAGTGTCAAGTGTCCACACTCCATACCCATGTTGGAATTTCCAGGATTTGACACGGGTACTTGAGGTGAAATGAATAGATGGAAAATAGGTTTCTCTCTTCATGTTGACACGTTACAATCGTCTTTGCTGTCATGTTGGCTTCATTATTTGAAATGATGAACTACTGGAAGAATCTTTTTTGTCTTTTTTTTGCCCGGGGGGAGCGGTGAAGGTTCATTCATCTTGCTATTTAGTCAATCTATCGACAATAAAAGGGAATTAGAGAGAATGGTTATGAGTCAATTACTTCATATGCCAAGTAATGAAGGTTCTTTCAACTTGCTAGTTGCTAGTTGCTAGTTGCTAGCTAGTCAATCCAATGACAACAATTGAATACTTTCTGCTGAAACAATCTTGTTAAAAATGTTATTTGATTTATCTTATATCTCTTGTGGGCAACAACTAATAAGTTTCTTTCATGCTGATGAATTAGATTGATGCTGCCTTGTTGCTCATTTGATAGCCATAACCTAAGTGGGAATCTGCTTATCTTGGTTATTGTATTTTGCGCCCTGGTTTAGAATAAGGGAGGTCTTAATCTGAAATGAGGAAGATCTTGCATATTTTCTTTATTACATCCTTGTGCTCTTGTCTCAGTTTTGGTGTTTTCCTTCCCTGTCAAATTTTCAGGTTTGGACAACTTCAAGCTGTAAATCTTGAAAGCGTTGAGCCAGCCATTCGTTCAGGTATTTGAAATGTGCTCTACTGACTCTCTTTAGCTTTTGCAATACTATTCTGTGAAATTAGAAATTTGTTTCGTTTTCTTTACTGCTTATATGGTCATAGCGTCGTACAATCTTTGTCAAATGAAAAAAATGTGGTCATATAACAATGTCTAGAATATCATCTCTATTTCTTAGCAATTTATGGAGAAGGTATTTTTTATATATATCGGAAATCATTTTCGGATAGGAAATATTTGCTTCTGTTGTTTGTGCAATAATGACAATTTGGAAAGAACTCCACATTGTATATATATATATGTAGGGGTAGGATCACATGAGAATGCCTCCTTACATGAGAAATGAGAATGAATCTCAACCACACGATTGGATAAGAGTTACAATACTTGTTCATTAGAGTTATACCCCCGAAAAAACTTCGAGCCCAAAAAAAAAATTATTTTTTTCAAAAAAAAAAAATTCTAATATTTTTTTTTGGAGTTACATCACTATTTCATTAGAGTTACATCACTTGTTCATTAGAGTTATAGCGCGTAAAATCCATTCTCATTACTCATATAAGTATGCATTCTCATATGAACTCACTTCTCATATATATATATTATTCTTATCAAATATTTTCTTCTCTGTCAGGGCATTTTAAGTCAAGATTTTCATTCATATACATTGTTCTTGTCAAATAATTTTGTGTCTGTCAAACCTGTATATGCACTGGCCACAGCTCCACATCTCTTGGAAGTGCTCCTCTTTAGCCTGATTATCAACATCGATATGAGCCCAACTTAGATCTGCATTGTTTTCAGTTCCTTCTCTCACAGAAGAACTGATTTATCAACTTAGATAAGAGATCAGGCAATCACTTACTCTGCTGCCATTTTTGCGGATAGCTGGCAAGCATTGCACCTTAGTAGTACTCCTGCCTTGGTGTATGTAAATGAGACACAAAAAAGTTATTGATTTAGTGGGATGTTCTTTCCCCCTCATGATTTTTATGCGCTGCCTGTGTGCTTGTACCCATTCTTACCCTTTGTCGCAGCCAGATGATGCTCTGATTGATTGAATTAGAATTTCTGTTCTATGGGACTTTGAGGTGCTTATAGAGTTTTGAAATTAATGACCTTGATTCTTCTAACTTCTGAATCAGCAAAAGGTTATAGAGCTTAGGTAAGTTTGGTAGCATTTAGAATCCTCTGTTGTCGGTGTTGTGTGTTTGTGCACTGTTATGATCCTGTTTCTGTTCTCTTTGGCCTATAATAAGAATTATATTTCATAGATGTTGCTCAGTTCTTTCTGTTTTATATTTTCTAGAAGCTTCAAACTAGATTTCATGACAGATAGGAACCACTGTCAAACCAATTTTGCCGTGTAGATGAGGCGCTACATAGACGGATTGGACATAATTAAAATTAAGTCAAGTTCTTATCTTACCTGTATAAAAGCCGTTATGGTGCATCTATCGGCCACAACTCTGAACAGGATGAAGTATTGAAGTTGAAAATTATACTACTATCCATCCAATATTATAGTTGTTACATTTATTTTTGGAACAATTACGAGAAGTGAAAAAGTTGAGATAAAAGACGGGGTGGATATGAAGTGCCCTAAGTTTATAGAAAAGTTCACCAAAGAGGTTGTGTTGCAACTTGCAACTATACCGGCACTTTCCAAAAAGGAACTTGTAGCAACTAATTTGGGACGGATACTACTATTGTGATGAAGATCCATTGTAGTTCTGAAAGTGCATTTAGGATGATTCAAATATTTATGAGCTGACAATGAACTCTCCTGCAACTCATGTTAAAGATTTCGCCAAGAGTCACAAGGAGGAAACTTGTGGCACCTTTACTTGCACTGACTTGACTTGTTAGACTGCAATACCGCATCAACAAATTATTGCAAGTGTGTGTTTGATTTGGTTCTGTCTCCTTGTAATGAAAACTAAAATTTGGTTATTGGGTATGCTTTAAATTTCCTATATGTGAAATAAAAATCTATTTGATTAATCTTTCCCGTATGATGCTTAAGAGAGCCACAGTGCATCATCGACGTGTAATATATTCCTTGTAACATTATGTATATGTACAAATCTCATGTCTTACTAGGAACAAAAATCATTTTACAGATATTGATGGTGACAATTTGAGGGAAGACACGCCTCAAACATTTGAGAATAGGTAAAGTTTCATCTTTACCGTAGCCTTGCTGAATCACCTCACTCTTAAATTGTAGATTATTATGTAAAATCATTTTCCCTATCTCCTCTTATAGAGAAGCTATTATAGCTGCAATTCCAAGCTATGAGGAACCATATATCAAGGTGCCCAAAGTCTTGAACAAAGAGTAACAACGGCTAGGTTCTCGTATCCAAATATTCTGCAACTGTTCTAGGATACCTAGGCAAAAACATCCAACGGGAAGAGTAGCCTGAACTTGTTGCTATTGGTGTTGCTGCTGGTGCATGAGCAAGTCTGGCTTGTTTGAACAAAATGTTTTTCGCTCTGATTTATTTCACAAGAATAGAAAGCCGTGAAATCCTAGATCTTGTACTTAGACTGTTTCCTTGATGTCAATCATCATGGTATACTTGGGTTTGTTTCTTCCATCATGGTAAACTTGGGCTCGTTTCTTTCATCAGGGTATACACAAATTTATTTTATTTCACGTGTTAACTTGCTTTTACTGTTAATCGCTAGGTCACCGTCCCTAATTTATCTCGCTAATGCCGGGTTTCAATGCAACCTTAATTATTTCCTTTTCAACCGAAATAATGAGGTACTTGCTAAAGTTTAGGCTAAAATGGTAGCAAAACTAGAGCAATTTTAAGCAAATATTTGCAATTCATCACATGGTTCATCCATGGCTAAATCGGTTTAACTTGCTAGAGAGCTTCAATTAAGCAAACAAATAGCCTAGAACATACCATGTATACAATACGCCTCGAAACCACCTTTATAATGTCGGTTTTTGTAAAAACCACCTCATAAAAAAAGAATTAGCCTAAACCACCTTTTTTATAAAAAAAATTGCGAGATTAAACCATAATGGATTCGACATTGATTTCACTTTTTTGGCACAAACTTTGTACGTGCAAGTCATGTGACCCATTAAATCTCTCAAATTCGTTTCCTTTTCTCCCTCGTTTCCCCACATTAACTTTTCCCCTAGATTTCCAAGAGGACCGAGAACAAAAATGTGGTGAAATTTGAAGGGTGAAAGAAAGAATTTAAGAAGTTTAGTGAGTTAAATGACTTGCATGTGCTCGTCAATGCTTAAAAAGGTGAAATCAATGTCGAAATCCGACAAGGGTCTCCATATCGCAAAAAAAATAGTTCATAAAAGGTGATTTAATGCTAAAAGAGTTTTACAAGATGGTTTGTAAAAAAGACATCTATTAAATGTTGTCACAAAATTTCCCAAAATTTAAAGATTACATTATATCTCAGAGGACATTCCAACTCTCAAGTAAACTGGCCCTTTTCATTGTTATTGGTGCAAATGCTCTTGGGAATATTAACGCAAATAACTGCTCAAAACGCATAATCGTGGCCATCCCTGTTGGTAGTACAAAATCCTCCACAACTATCAGAACTAAAAGTATAAGACAGCAGTAAGCGTATTGTTAAAGATATCCTGAGACAGGATCAACGGTAAATTCTGATCACTATCTATCTATTGAACAAGTCTTAAAACCGCAACAAGATGAATCACAAGTATTTTGTTAAATATGGTACATTTGTCAAACATCCAATTTTATGTCAGGAAGAATGATACATGGCCAAAAAGCGAAGCACATATGTACCTATTATATACAAAATGAGATACAAAAGACTACACAAAAGATCAGCTACACAAAAGAATGGCATTTACCCTAGGCCTAATAATTTCTTTTACTCCTGTTGTTTTCTTTTTCTATTTTTTTTCCTTTTTCCTTATAAGTTCTTTGTTTCTCTCATCTTCGCCCAAGAGCAACATACAAAAAACCTAAATACTCGGGCAAGAGACAGAAAAATTGATGTTATGACTTATGACTGCCAAAATACGTCAAAGTCAGAACTATACAATGAGCGATCCTGTATCTCCAAATTTGCAACATGCCAATTGATCAGTCGGGACTGAAGACATTTACACAAAAGCAATCCCACTGGAAAAATCCACCATTCACTTTCATCCCTACAAAACGGAAAACATCATGAGGCATAGGCATGCAAGATGCAACCACAATTACCTGCTATTACAAGATCAGTGAGAAAACAAACTATCAAGTGGTCAAAGGTAGACTTACATGCCCCACGGCTGCAGATAAGGTATCATTTTGCTTCGTGATGCTTGGGACTTGTAGTGAATATAACCACAAATAAATGCAACCACCTGTTCACAGTTGAAAACAAAACAAAACAAAACAAGCTAAAATTCAGTCTCAATTCCGCTAATTTGCACACTGGAAAGGATGCGACAAAGACATGAAATACAACTACTTTAAAGTATCAACTTTCCCTATACTTTGTCAGGCATAAATAAATTAAAGTTTGGAAGTCACAATTCAACTCTAGATGTAAATTAAGCAAAAGAGATGGACAATTTTCACCTACAACGTTGACCAGAGAGGTGATGTTCCACAAGAGCATACAGACGTGCAAGACCAGCTGAACGCCGAGGACCATGACTAAACAAAGCATTAATTCCAGCGGGAAATGGAAGAAGAATACCCAGTGGTAAAATGAACAAAACAAGAAAGACATCCACCATCGATACTGAATACAGCTGGAGTAAAGTAAGCAGCACTAGACTGAAATCCCCCAACAATAATATGGAGATGACCAGACCAACAAGATCCTGCAAGAGGGCCAATGGAAAAAAAGTGTGAACTTGTGTTAATAAGTTGTCCACAGAGGATCCCATTAAATACTTTGAATTGGCATAGTTCAATTCAAAACCAATCAGCACAATCAATTACCTGGTGCCCCACAGGCTTAGTATTATGAAGAATGAGAGAGAAGGGAAAGAAAATATCTTTCTTTTCTTCCAGATCACGTATATTATTATTGTCCAGAATTGCTCCATATGACCTCTTCTGCCTCATCAAATATTCACTTCTCTTACTAACATGGTCCAAGAGGGTATCTTCCCAGTGGTTTATTGATGAATTCCCTCCACAGATACTGTTATGAGATCAGAAACATTCATTAAGACCAACTCCAGAGCGAAAAAAGACCTAGAAGCATATACAAGGAAATTAGAATAGAAAAGGAATAAACCAGCAAAATACCTGGAAGGTTGCTCAGCTCGCATTCTCCCATCTTGGCACTCAGTGGATAGAGATTCAATGTTCTCATCAGCAGCATACACCAAGAGACCATACTGACAATAACCACAAGTTGTGGCCGAGACCAAGCTAGGTCAATACGTAAACCATAATTCTTCAGCACCGGGTTAGCATGACTTTCAAGCCACCTGATAACAGGTCGGAAAGTTTTCCTTAAGCATCCACGACAAGACCAAGGCGTAGATGCGCATTAAGACCAGCCACCAAACGGTACCAAGTGGTTGGCGGCACAGACTGAAGTGGATTACACCCCAAAAAGACCACAGAAACACACAATCAACATTAAGGAAAACATAGCATAATAATAATTATTATCTCTGAGACTTGATTGTATAACAGCGTACCTGACTCATGAGGCTAGTAAGAATATTGTCGCTGTGAAGGGTGAGCGGTGCCATATAGCTTCCATCACCACCAAAATGTATAGCCAAGGGAAATCTTTGATGTAGACGAGGAGGGAGGGAGATCACTCCTTTTCTCATCACCGCCAAGGAAACAATCCACATATGCCAGCATCAGATCAGGAGTAGCTGCAACCTATTATTAGAATGTGGGGTTAAAAGATACAAGCAATAGCTCAAGCTTTATACACATATATAATATTCAGCTTAAATCAATAAAACAATTGACAACGGGTGAATGCTGTCATTCCAGCATATAGCAGCACGGTTACTTTCAGATAGTATTTGTAAGAATCAAGGTTGGCCTAGTTGGTTGGAGACCCTCTTTCCACCCTTGTGATATGGGTTCGATTCTTTCCCTTGCAAGTGGGATCCCCAATCCCCCTCCACACTCCACCCCTTGCAAGGGATATTCGTCTTACCGTTAAAAAAAAAAAAAACTTCCAGATTGTATTCGTGTGTACTGTCAATTTAACTGAATAAGATAGATTAATCAGACATTAGTCACATTAACTTTCGGGTCAGGTCAATTTCAGTTTAGATCAAAATCAAGTAGTGTAATTTCTTTCATGTACAGTTTCGTTCATGTGATGCCGATCAGGTAACCAATGGTCAATTTTACAAGATCAACACAGAAAGCAACATGTTTTCTCAAGGTACAAACCTAAATGCATATTCACAAACAAGAAGCAAAATAACATCTGAAAGTGACAATTGATTTGCTAGCAGCTATACCAATCTCACTTCTGATTCTTTACTCAAACAACAGTCAACAATTTCTTCAGTCATGTTTACAAATATCTATTGGCAACTTAAACAACAGAACTCTGCAGTATATCGTCCCTTTATTTTGACAGATCAATATCTTAATTGTGTACAACATCATGGGAAGAAGATAGCGTTAACATCAGCAAGTAGATCATAGTACTTGAAGAAGAAGCATCCATTCATACAGGAAGGATCTAATATAAGTTGGCGAACAAAAGTGAAACAGGCAGCTACACAGTACATTCCTAAACCTCCCAAAAGAAAAGGAAAAGTAGAATCGGGTATAAATCTTAACCTTGATTCCTTCACCAAGGAGCACGTGAGCGACAAGACCGTAAGCATGCATGATCATATTCTGATCGAACAAACTCACGAAGTCGCTGCAATTTGATCCTGCGTCGCCATTGGAGCCAAGACCATGCCAATGGATATGCTAACACACCAAGTATACTATACACGATCCCTCCCACCATTGATATGTTGCTAGAAGATTAACCTCATCTACAAATCTATTAAATGCACCCTCATACCTGCAGACATATAACAATAGAGGCTAATAGTTTGCAATAAAATTTATGTACTATTAAACAGGTAAGGCACCTTAGGATAATCAGCTGATATGAATATTTTAGAGCTGGGCATGGGCCATGATAGGGAAGGCCCAACACAAGTACAGCACCAGAGGCGCGGATCGTGCATGGACGTCATTTTTGAAAAACAGCCCAAGCAAGGGCGGGTTCACACACGTTTTGGCCCGTTAGGTGTTTAAACAAAAAAGAATAGACATAAAATCATAAGCAGGCCTGCCAAAAAAGCATGCATAGACACACACACACCCCCAACTAGAAAAATTGGCTTGGCCCCACCCACGCCATGACTTTCCTTGGGCCTTACCCGCCACAGCATGGCCCTTCCCCAGCTTTAGAATATTTGATGGCTGGAAATAATGTACTTACACGATCTCTTTTAATTGTTCTGGTGGTGAGTGAGGGAGGTGCCAAGGTTCAACAAATGTGTTTGGGCCCATTAAATGCATTCTGTGAACATGGCTCTGAGACTCCTCAGCTCTATTTGTTTCCAAGACCTACAGAAGGAGACAGCAAGCATAGATTATGGGAGGTAACTTGAAGATCGCTTCCATCAAGTCTCATACCAAAACATGTCCTATAAAAGAGGAGAGCTACACCCAATCCCCACCCCTCTAACAAATAAAACAAAAACGAAGGATGCGCACCTCATTAAGTGACTCCAAGAATGGGAAAAGAGTGGTCTATCTGAGAGCCATGTTGAGTTGGAGCAGGACCTGGTAATTCATCAACCCCAACAAACCTCATACGTGCCACACTGAGCACAATAGCTAATAGATTAAGAGGCCCACTAAAATAAGACCAAACAACCAAGGTCCTCCAAATGTATAGATCAGCTCCTCGAAGGGCTGTATAGCAGTGTGGCATATGATATCTGTCTGAAATACACTTGTACGGACACGGAGCTTCAGTGACGCCACCTATAAGAAGGGTACCGTTCATTAATGATGCTAGCATCTTTTAAGCATTTACATCCTCTATTTTGTTTACTAAGTGGCTTGAAAGTGAGAAAAATACTCCTTACAAATATCTTGAATAAAAACAAGAACACATCACATAGAAAATTCCATGATACACAGACCTTTTAGCACAGGTACTGTAAAACTCACACATTTTAAGCACGACTTAAAAGTACCTCTGACACTAATGTAAACGGCACGATGGGAAAGCTCCAGTGTCGGACAATGATGGCACAGGGATTCATCAGATCAATGACATCTTTGTAGGTACCAGGGGGGCATTCCTGTAAATAAAACGTTAATGGACTAGAAGCAATTCCATTTCTCAACACATTATTTGGATAGCAATATAGGAGGGAAAGGAAGGGGGAGGGGATAGAGGAAGGGAAGGGAAAGAAACTAGGGGGAAGATGAAGCTATATTTTCCCTCCAAATCTCTCCAATTAGGGAGGCATGGCGCTTATTAAAGAGGGAGGGAAAACGAATCCTTTCTTCTCCCTCTCCTTCCTTCCCCCAATCTTTTATCCAAATAAGGGAACTTGTTCCCCTCCCTTTTCCTTCCTTCCCTTTCTCTATATTTCCTCCTATCCAAACAATGTGTAAGTGCCATGTCAGCCTAGTTCCAAGACCAATGAAATATATAGCTTGAGGAGATGTTAAGACGTCTCACTAGGAAACACAGAGATGGCACATTAAAACAAAAAACAAAAATCTCAAGTGCATTCGCAGAAGCAACCAATAAAGTCCACCACTGAGTCACTTACTGCCAGGATAAAGGAGGTTACGTTTAGAGCTGTCACCCGGCCTGATTGGACCAAAAGAAAAAGGATTTTAGAGCTGTCACCCAGCCCGATTGGACCAAAAAGAAAAAGGATTAACCGAACTCGACAGGTAACCCAAAATGAACCTGACACCAAATTTGACCCGAGAAATCAAGATCCAGACTCAAACGCACTCAACCCGAAAATGACCCGGCAAGTAGAGGCCTAGACCTTGATGACCAGGAACCTGATTCAACCCAATATGATCTACATCTAACACAACCGGCCCGAACTTATTTTTACCAGCATCTGAATTGTCAACAACTTGACCTTATTTGAATTAGTTGTTATTGACCAGTTGCGGTTTCAACCTAAAATTTTACTGACCTCAACCAACTGACCACGTGAAAAAAGATTTGAACTTCCATAAATCCGAGACCACTTGATTGAAGCAAACCCAAATTGACATGACCTAAATCCGAAACCACTTGATAAATGATATAAACCTGAAATAACCTCATCTGTAATAAAACACGATGCAAAACAATAAACAACTCTTGCTATGACTTAGACTCCTGATTTCGATCTGAATATGACTCGGACTTTGACCCAAATCAGAAATAAACAAAAAAACTTGATATGATTGAGAATTGACTCAAACCAGGCTTGATCCAAACAAAACTTATTCGGGCCCAATAATGACTCCAACCAAACTTCACCCAAACCAGAAAATAACACGTCCAAACCCAACCCGGATTGAACTAAACTCGACATGAAGCCGAAAGAGTAGATAGCCTGAATTGAATCCATCCTCTGAATATAACCCCACTTAAACACGAACTAACAAAGGGGCACGTTGACCTAAATGCACATGTGAGGGCTAATCACCATGATATTGATTGGGTTCATGGAGGATTGGGTTACCGAAGTCGGAAAGAAGAGCAAGAGACCATCTAGTTTTTCCCCGGTTATATGAATTCATTTTTCGGCATGAAACAGGGTTAAAGAAGTGGGATATCATTCAAGGACATTCTGTAGTGGGGTAAATGCAACTTATTATTTTTCTTGTGGCAAGGAGGTTAAAGAACAGGTAGCTAGTTGTCGTAATTGAAAGGTGAACGAGGGGAATTAGATAATTAGGAGAAACTGCGGGTTACACTTCTTGAGAATAAGATGAGGGAGAATCTTTTTAGCCATGTGATACAGAGACCAAGTGATGTACCTGTTAGGAGGCTTGGAGAGTCGTGAAATGTTGGGAACTTGGGATTGTGAGGGGTAAGGGAAGACCTAAAAAACTCGAATGGGGCTGATTAGAGTGATAGGAGTCTATTTAGGATTGAGGAAGATAAGTGTCGTATAGAAGTAATGTACCGGTTAAGGGGCTGGAAGAATGGCGAAATGAAGGGATTGCGAGGGGTAGGGAAAGGCCTAAGAGAACTTGGATGCGGATAATAAAGAGTGATATGAGTCTATTGGGATTGAGGAAAATACGGCGTTGGATAGGAGGAGTGGAGAGAGAGAGATCTATTTCGAATTCAGCCGACCTATGCTTTGGATTCAATATTGTTGTTTGCTGTTCGAACTTTTGAAGCATCCAATAGTTTTCTCAAAAACACAAAGGATATCAGGCATAATATTTTATGTATACCATGGGTGAAACATAAGATAATTAGAAGGACCAGAGTTTCAGTTGTTTCCCTTAAATAAACAGACAGCTTATAAGAAATATCATTATTTTATCAGGCCAAAAAAAACACATTTTTCATCCGCCAAAATTCAGAGAAGAAAGAGACCTTAAAGCTCCAAAAAAGGAGGTTTGCAACCCAATCGAACATCAAATCAACAATATATATATATATATATATATATATATATATATATATATATATATATATATATATATATATATATATATATATATATATATATATATGTTTACCATGTGACTTTAGAGCTGAACTTAGCTAGAGCTTCCCTTTTTCCCCCCAACACATTAATTTAAGATCAGGAAAATTAAAGTGCTGATATAACAGAAACTAGAGATCCACCACAGAAGCGATTCTATCTATCTTAGAAGTTTCATCTCCAGGTTCAGGAAATGGGTCCAATGATATTTAGTTAGTACTGTGAGCATCTTTTATTTACTTCTCTACTAGCAATGTGATAAGCCTTCGATACGAGATTGATGGTAAGTGACCCAGCAGCCACTTGTCTAAACATCTTACAGATAAAAGTAATACCAATTAGATTGATATAAAAAAAGAAATTGCAATAAAAGTTGCATCCTAACTCACCTTGCAAAAGGTGCCATAGAGGCCTCTTGGACAAACTTTTCCTGTCACTGTTCCATTTTCTCCGGCCCCACCTTCATCACCACCTGATCCTCCCCTGCCATAAAGAAATTACATCAAAATGTCACTGGAAAAGCAAAAAAGGGCACTATAATTCATGGAACTCTAATACATTTTACACAACACACATAAACACCAACTAAAAGAGACAGCAGTCCCATCTCGAGAGAGAGAGAAAGAGGGAGGGAGCAAAAAAGTCTCATTATGTCCAAACACATACTCATAGTCTCATATTTAAGACTCGACACTCTTTGCCACAAATTATTTTTTTTTTGTTTTTGGGGGTGGGGTGTGGAGTAGGGGAGATTGCGGTGTTTCAACATATGAATTTGACATCAAAACTCAGAAGCTTCTACTATCCATGCCAAGAAGTTACAGCTCATCCCAGCGGAATGGAGTAGGGAAATTGTGGTGTTTCAACATATGAATTTGACATCAGAACTCAGAAACTTCTACTATCCATGCCAAAAAAGTTACAGCTCATCCCAGAGGAATATCTCACCTACAAATTAAACCAGATATGAATAAACAGTATGACAAAGTAAAACGCCAGAGTACAAACCAGGGCTGTGGTTATTGAATCAGGTGCATCAATGAATAGCAAGTGAGGAGTTAATTATTACATGCACTAGTTTTAATTCACAGCATTCACAAGACATGAAAGTACAATAACAAAACAGAGCACACATATCTGAGGCACTTACAATAATAAATAATTACACTGCATGCTAAAAAACTAATCAAAGTTCGAAGTCAATACAAACCCAGTGATTATTCTTCCTCTAACACTGGCAATCGGCTGATAAAGGTCACCTGTAGGAATTTCAGACCAGTGAAAATGGACCCTGCCACCAGCACCACCACCACCACCCAGTGGACCACCACTGCCACCTACACTAGAAAGGGTGGCACTATCGCCAATAGTCAATGTCCTCAAGAATAAAAGAACAGTGCCACCAGATCCACCTCCAAGGCCTCCACTAAGGCTGTCAAAAACAGTGTAAGCTTTGCTACTGCCATCTTGATAGCTTCCTCCATCAGCTTTCAGTGAGCCCTCAACAGAAAGGCTTGACAATGGATGCTCCATGGAACCCATAACTACAACACAAGGACAATAGGATCACCAAATAGCAAACAGAAGAGCGTATACATGCAGTATTAAAGAGAATTTTCGAGAAGTACATAGATAGCAAGGACAATCACCTATAAGCCATCTTCCATACCACTAAAAGAATGAGGAAACAAATACAACTTGCTTTAAACTCAATTGATAGTTCATATCATAAGAATTTAGAAGGATAATGTCAATTTATATCAAGCAACAACAAAACAATTGGTGCAATGCTAAGATAATATTATAGAAGTAAAGATAACAGCTGCATTAGGCTTTGGTAGCCACTAGCTGGAGCGAAAAACTCTAGGTAATGAATCAAGCAAGTTAGAAGCTCTTCCCTCTGAGCTTGTACGACTTACCAACAATACCACCACCAACAGTGGAACCAGTTAAGCTCTCATTTCCGCTTCCACTGCCAAGTTCACATGGTAAATAAGTGCTTCCATATGATGTCCCACCCTCAACACAAGTACCACCATGACATCCAACCCCGCCATTGCCACCATGACCACCACCACCACTTAGCCCATCACCGAGAACCTTTCCTCGGCCAATTCCACCTGTGCACCCTGTACAATTACAGAAAAAAAAAAATCACGCAAAATAAACATAAAACTTGACTGAGTATATAAGACATTCTCCCATTACAGCCTAGACAAGAACAAAATACAGGGAAGGGAAGTGATACAGAACTTCTGGAAAGGGGGGTAAAAAGCTTAAAGGATAACGCCTCCCATACAGAGAGCAAAGAACCCACAAATTCTGGAACGAGAGATACCACTAAAGGCGATAGCTTGCTGATCTCGTCTCCATCTCTAATCTCTAAAAGATATCAGCCAGATCAAAGAGATATAACATCTGAGCTAGCCAAAAAAATTTAAAAAGGCGTACCCAAGCCAGATGCACTTATCATTCCAGATGCGCCCACATCTACAGTCCTGGCTCTATGAAAATGAATAACTGATCCTTGAATTGTGCCTTCAACATTTACGTCTTCAACTCTGCATACCTGTCAAAACTCCTCAGAGTGAGTTGAATAAACATTTAATTATTTCTGGTACTTATCAATAGGTTACATTTAAAAAACAGACCTGGAGAGTAAAGGACAACGATGAATTGACATTGCAATCTTCAGGGGGATGCAGCAATTCCATAGGACAGTCATTGCGATGACAATAAAGCCTCGGCGTCCTGCAAGACAAAAAGAATGAACCTCTTTTGATGCCATAATAATGCGTAACATGTTAAACAGAAACATTAATGTTCAGCCAAAACATACATGTCATCTTTCTTTGCATTCTCCAATGGACCACGCAAAATTGATCCTGGCCCGATCTGTAAAATGAAAAAAGCGAGAATCACAGAAATGATATAATACTGATTGCACGACAAAATAAAATCTAACATTTCAACCATAAGCCATAAGGTACAAAAAAAATTGCTAAAAGGTGACATTTCTTCAATGATATTGTTAAGTGCAAAAAAGATGAGGACCGATAAATATTTCTGTAACACAACTCCTGTCTAGCAGCAAACAACACAAAATTCTCTGTTCCTCTCAAGCTGCAAGATTTATAAAAACACAATAACAGACGAACTTGCCTACCGTTATCATTTGCAAATTCAACAACTTTGAAATATTTCAGAGATGACACCTACAAGACAAATTCCCACCCCCCAAAACCAAATGCCAGCTAAGACATCAACCCACAGGCACAGAGACAGCAAACTTGCAGCAACTCTTATCAGGGGAAACTGCAGCAACAGAAATTTACCCCAGACAACGACAGGAAATACACCTTCCAAATTGCTTTATCCTCTAAACAAAATCTCTCGGAGAAAAATTAAACTAGTAGATTTTGCATTCAAATGACACATCGTGAATGCACCCCACAAACCCAAGATCTAATAAGTTCCTTAATTTTGGTGCCTTTCATTCTATTAGAGTGTAACCCATTGAATATGGACAGTTTGCTGAGCCAGATCACCAAGTGAAGGGAAGAATCAGACCCATATTTTTACATATCCAAGTTCAAATGGATATGTATTTCGGTTTGTCCCGATAACACAGGAGGAAGGTTACAAAAAGTAAATCATAAAGCTTGACCAATAATGCAAAACTTCAACAGAAATATGAGTTTATGAAGCAACTATACACCTTTGGAGAGATGTATCCTAACTTAGACTATTCCCCAGCATAAGTGTTTTAAAAGGAATGACTTTTTAAGAAATGCACCTAAAGGTATAGAAGGGTCGCGTTGGGGGAACTTGTCACTTACATGGATGCCATAAAATAACGAAAGCACCAGACGCTGTGCCTCAATCACATCACCAGGACCTGTCAAATTTAACAGACCTTGTCCGTGAACTCCCAAGTTCGCATTAGAGTGTATGGAGGATGATTCCTGGCAAATCAATAAGGGTAAAAAATTCAATACATGAATAAATATTGACAAATACCAGAAAAAAAAAAAAAAAAAAACATCCCAAGAGTATACCCTTAGAACCAGCAGATTACTGGCCTCCAGCAAGGATGTCGCAACTGTGACATCTCCACCACCATCTACTAGCAATTGAGAATTCCACATCAAAAACATTTTCACAGACATACGAAGTGCGCCATACACCTGTACATAATTAAGCATCAAGCAAAATGCAATTAATATATGACATGGTTCAAAAGGAAAATTAGATGAACGAGAATACAACAATAAGTTATTCACTCTACCACGTAAAGGACACGGCCAATAATTAGTGAACTCAAAAGCCAGAGACATCAACTATTCATAAATCTATACTCTAGGAAAAGGAAATCCACATCTATATGGATCATTCACCTAGTAATTGTTTGCAAAATTGAGTAACCAACTAACGAAGCCTAAAGAAACTAGTGAGGGGTCACAAAAATAGCAAGAATTTAAATTACCATCTAGGAAAAGACATAATAAAATAAGAAGCCACCAGAGAATCAACCCTCTTGGTAAAATTAGACCTGGAGGCCATCGCTTTGCATTATGAAAAAGAAAACCTCACTTACAGAACTACAGAAGTGGAAGTAAGGATGTGTAAATCAATAAACATTAAAAAAATCTAAAAATCTATTTAGCATGGAAACTCTCATGAAGATCATGTTTCCCATTTCCGGAACTCGAGTACTTGAAAACTCGAGAGGACAAAATTTCTTTGAAAGACCAGCGAGTTTTCTGCCTCAATGATCTTCAGTCACAAAATGATATTTTCCCAACTAAAAATCTCTTAGCTAACTCTATAGTCTATACCCTATTATATACATCTTTTGTCAGTAATAAACAAAACTACAACAGATTTTTATGCAGCAATAGTTATTTAATCCTCTACATTTTGCGTTCCAGAGTTTCCTAATCGTATGAAAACAGTGTTTCAAAAGCTTCCACATTTTCATTTTTTGTCTCCAAGCTACATAGGTGAAAATATCTAGTATAACACATATCGAATGACCCAAACCCCAATCCAAAAAGACAAGGAGTTTGACCATCTAGGTCCATGCCTTCATATAACTAAACACCTTGTCACTTTACCCTACAAGGTTATAAATTGCAGCCTCTTTCCTATATCATGCATGAGCTATCAACCCGCGTACCACAATGGAAAGCACTTAGAAACTTGCTATATCAGATTACCCATTTTCTAAAGCTAGCTAAAGAAGTTCATTCTGGACTTGTTGAAGAGTACTGTTTGATGCTTCTCTTAAGAAAACATAAGAAACAGCTATTAGATTGGGCAATAAATTTCACACGATGTTTATAACTTGACATTTCATTAAATGAATCAACTCCTTGATGAAACCAGAAAGTCTGAAATAACAGAAACCTTGATCACAGAATCACTCATCAACAATTCCTCAGCCAATAGTTCAAACTCTGACGTAGCGAAATGTGCCAGCCCAAAGCTCAATTCTCCACCAGCCTCCAGTTTAATTTGGCCTTGAACCTACAAAGTATAACATGAAATTTCTTCACACATTAACACCACAAGCAGAAATCTAAGAGAAAGACCCTATGACATGTATCTAAGGGCTGAGGTAACAAACGAGAGCTTTTGTTACATAAAAAAAGTATGATCAGGTTGGAGAAAACTGCTTCATCCCCCAAAAGTGGAAATCAAAAGCAGGAGTCAAAACACTGGATAAGAAACAATCCTACTAACAGCGTTATATTTATCAAACATGATTCACGTTCAACTTGTTCATCTTTGATCTTCTCATTCATTCTTTTTACTTTTTATAAAACTCCATATATAGGGGCGTTACTAAAATAAATAAATTGACCAGGGTGGAGATCTGAAACACTAGTGCTTCAGACTTCCAAAAACCCTAACTGACCTGCACCCGACTCCAAAGCAATGGAACTGATGCCTTCGCACGGTTTCGCACATAAACATTGGTCCAAAGAGGCTGATTAGGAAAATCCATTAGCAAGGTGTTTGTTTGTGTAGAACGATTGTGATTACTAATAATAAGGCTGCGGGGAACGGCATCATAAAGAGTCCCAGCAGCACCTGCATTGTCTGAGCATCCGTAACTAATTCCACCTGCATGCAATAATAACATAGGCATCAATACTTCAACTTTCAATAATCATTTGCATGACAGATATCAACAGAATGACAGAACATAAAAAGTGACCATGTTATAAAAGAAAATCTTTGCAGTACAACCAGAAAGCATGAAGGAATTTAGGGTGGTAAGATTTGTTTATTTTGCTCTTCTTCTCTATCCAGTCAGTTTCTTGTAATGTGTAGTCTTGTCTTGTTAGAGTTTGTTGGCACAAGATAAAGGATAATGATATTTGTTTCAGGACAAATTACTTTGGGATAATGATAGGAAAGCTATAGACTTTGGGATTTTGTTTGGATATGTAGTAGTTAGAATCTGGAGGTTTACAGGGGTATTATCTGAGCTTCATATAGGAATAGGATGATGAATTGGTGACTTAATTTCATATAATGATATGAAAGCTATATACTCTAAATCTACCTTTGCCTTTTCTTTAAAGGGGTTCAAATGTCTTCTTATCTCTTGGAATATACCAAGAATTTAGCAAATTTACTAATACCCCGTTTTGTGGGGGTTTTAGTAGGATTAAACCTACCTTGCCAAAATCTTCTTCCAACTACAGCCCTCCAGCAAACACACATGAACAGAAAAGAACAAGGGAGTTCAAGAACACAGAGCCTCATGTGCAACAATTTCTAAATCAGGTGGAAAATTCCAACTCCGGATTCTCAATTCCTTAACTTTAATTAATGTCAAGCAGCTACTATTACTAAGTACTTTTGCAGGTAAAGATTAGCTGAAACAGCTATTGCAATAGCAAGCACAAAAGGTACATAGATCTAAAGCCTCAGCAGGGACTAGATTAGAACTTAAAAATCAATAAAGATTCGAAACAAAAAAAGATATCAATCAACACGATAGAAATGAATTGCTATGAAACAAGAGTTAATCATATAGAGATAAGGAAGTATCAGATCTTCTCACCATGAGAAAAACTTTTTGGCTCATCATGCCAACTGAAAACATCAATGGAAACTCTCCCACCGCCTCCACCACCAAAACCATTACCCCCACATGCACTTACAATACCATCTCCTGACCTGCTTATCAGCAAAAGCACCCCCACAGATTACACATTTGCAAATCAACATAATACAACTTCAATACAGAAAGCACATAACTAACATTAAAAATACTCCTAGCCACCACAATAGAAGAAATGAGAGGAATTCCAATAAGGGGACGAAAAAAATGTGCCACCCATGTCTAACTTCATGCATAAACCACAAAAATTGATCGATATGGACCATCACCTGATATTACTTATGAATTATGATAATCAAAATATGGTACCATCCAACAACCAGAAATGAGTTCCATCACAGATAACCACATGTCTCTTGTAGGTTAATTATGATTTCAATGCTAGGTCACCTTCACCAACAATCACAAGAAAGAGAAGAACACCAAAGGCATGAGTAAATACAACACACCAACCCATATAAATCTTAACGTTAAGACACGGATTCTGAACCACAAATCATATGCTGAGTAGTTTTCCTTATTCCATCTATTTCCTTGGGACTGGAGGGGAGGCGGTCAATTTGAGCAGTGCAGGAAGCCTGAGGTACGTGTATCACCTTTGCTTATAAAATTACAACTTAATTTTAGCAAAGGAACTTCAGTTCCATCTCTTTCCCTTTCCCATTTTTATCAATAGTTATCTTAAAACTGAGGTAGGGTATAGGAAGGTCTAAACAAATACAGCCTAAGCCTTACAATTAGTCATCAAAGACTATTTGACAAGTTGTTACCGAAAGTCCCACAAGAAATATTAGGTATGAAGGGAAAATGAGTATTGTAGGCAAAACATGAAAATAAATGGTATTAGTAAAAATAAATAACAGTCAATATTTTTAATAAAGCATTAGTATAATGACAGTAGCAGTAGTAATTGCGTTAATAGATAATATCAGCAAAATCAGCAATAATATCAAAGATAGAGGTAACTATAGCTTGATTGGGAGTTGGGACAATGAAAATAATAAAATTGAAAGCAAATAGTAAGGGTAAAGCAAAAGAGACTTCTAACTCCATACCATTTTGGGTAACATAACACGCAAAAGATGCATGGGGAAAAGATGCATTGAGAGAGGAAAAGGGGAGAGAAAAAAATTTGCACATCACCTAACTCCGTCTTTGTCGTTGGCTATAAGAATTCTTACATGCCAACAGACCATGCTTTCCTATTTAGAGACGTGCATTCCGTAATCGTTTAGGTCTTGACTCCTGATTATGCCTCGATTCTATTACATCCCTCATAATGATTTTCTCGCTTCTCCTCACGGGTTCATATGCCATCTCCTAACACGCTTCTACATCTAAATGTTCCTTTACATTCAATCCTCAATAAAAGCCACCCCTATAAAGTCTCTTACTGCACCTGTGTAGCATTTCTAATTTTATCTCTTCCGGTGAGGTTGCACACTTAACAAGCATATGCTTCTCCACCACACCCATAAGCTTCCAGAGTTAATCCCTCTCTGCAAATTAGCGGATTGTTCTTAGCTCTTGAGGTGATTCTACTAGCTGATTTTCAACCCATAGTTTTCGTGATAAAATTCGGTAAGACTCAAAAGATAACTAATAGTTATTTATTTGATGGCCTAAAATGACATATAAGGACATATTTTGACAAATATTGGATAAGAAAATTTAAGCAGGCAACTTTTGGATAAAATTAGTCATTTAAATCTCAAATATTTCTATATTCTGAACTTCTAGAAACTAATAAGGACCAGACCTCTCTTGCAATCCGCTAATTGCCAAACACAAGCAATAAAGATTTGACTTGGAGGACCAATATCGTAGTCAACACTTATCCCCACAGGGGATAGCCAGCCTAATAATTACACAATGGACTCAGAGACTCACCCATGACTTTTAGCACCACTGTTTGCCGCATGTCTATTTAAACACCCAACACTGACACAAAGCACAATTTCGTCATTGATCTCACCATTATCTTGAGCACTTGGTCCCATATATGTGAAACACTAACTTTAATATAGGAAAAAAACAGTTCTGATCAACTTAGAAACCACAACAGTTTGGCATCTCTTACAGCCTTGCTATTGACACCTTTTTTCTTATCTAACTTTGCTATTAAGAAGGACTGCCATGTTATGGTGCAAAATTGCCCCCTAGAAGTATCTTTGTGAGCTCATTCACGACAATGACCAAAAGAAAGGGGCTAAAAGCTGATCCTTTAGAATCCACTTGAAATGTAAATGCACATTTGCTTAACATTCTCAAAACAGTCTACCCTCTAACTATGCAATTCACTAGGTAAGCAATCATATCCTTTTCTAGATCAATAAAACCCACACATAGATTCTTTTAATTATCTACATCGTACCCTATTAAATGTCTAGAAAGATGTACAGCTTCCATTATGTATCTACAAATCTATACACCAAATTCGGCAGTTATTTTTTATGGATGAACATGTTGCTTAAACATGGAAACGCGGGTACGCGTGTCATAGGGTACAAAATCTTACACATGTAAGGAGGCATCCATGAAACATAATCCAGGCTTCACGGATGCATTCTCTTCTCCTGAATTTTGCCAAACAGAGCTTACCTGAATCATTTAAACTTATGCAAACTTATTGGAACACATCTGTTAACATATTGGAACTAACCTGAACTAATCTGAAATTATTGGAACTTCCCACCTTATTTTTCTTCAAACTTAATTTTTTTAAGGTAAAGAGAATGCTCCTTAAATGGCTTACATGTCCTTTCACATTACAAAGACACAACCACACATTGTAAATTAACTTGCTATAAAGATCTCGTTGAAATAATTATCACTACGCCCATTCTTGAGCATATATCGCATATCTTTCTCTTCAAATTCCCCCCTTTTTATATTGTCCTTTAATTTTACAAATATGTTGATCCAAATAATAGCACTTGGATGAAAACCAAAGTGCTAAGTACAGATTCCTACCCTCTTGCAAAAAAAAATAATAAATAAATAAATGAAGTACGGATTCCTACCCTTGTTCAAGAGTCAGTATCAAATGCTAAGTACTTAAGATGAATAAAAGAGTCGAAGAAACTTTGATCGTCTCATTTTCTTCTCCATCTCTTATATACATTATTTTGTCACGTGGCTAAGTAACTTAAATATTAAATTTTCTATTATTACAAGATGCATCTAAGGCTTAACTTTATAGTGTTTGAACGTTCAAGAGCAATGAATTATTTGCATAAATTAATCAAGCCTTCTTGTTCAAAGGAAAATTTTGGGCATATTGGACAAGAATCAACCTTAAGCCAATTTGGTGCAAATGACAAAAAAAATCACAAGTTTTACACCTAGCCTTCAACATTGCGATCTAAGCTCTATGAAGCAAATATCTTAATAAGAAACCACTAGTATTTAACACTTTACATACAAAAGAGATCAATAGAAGAAATCTAAATCATAATTTATCATTTGGCGCAAGTCAACATGGACAAACCCAAAACCACAACGAGAAGATCATTTAAGGTCCTAGTACATTTGCCTTAATACTATCTCTAAATCATCTCACTGCACCAATAGATTCCACCAATATCAAACTCATTCACTTGTCTAAAGCAATCAGCTAGTTCAGAACTATCATAGCAGATAATCATCAAGCGTAATACCTAGATTTAGAAGTTATAACTCCTTAGAAGTTTGAAACTCCTAAAGTATATAATTAGCATTGACTTTCTCATGACCTGGTAGGATTTAAGTGCAGAACAGCAAGTTCCTTGGAGTATGATTGATTGGCACTCAAGCATTAATTTATTACTTGACAATTCCTAAGTATAAATGAATCCCAAATCACAATCTCTGTTTTTATATCCCTTAATCATCTTCCTTATCATCTCGTGTACAACTCAACTTATCTTCTTTCAAATGTGTCCTCACCAAAGTCTAGCCTTTCTTGCATGTGACTAGTGTGATTCGGCCCAAGGTGTTTAATGTTCTTGAATGCTTATAACAATAATTGAACAACACCAGACATCCTTGTAAGGTTGCACTCAAAATATCTTTAGCAGTAAATTAAGTCAGATATACACAAACAGAAAAACGCTCCTGATCATGTTTGATAGATTTCTTGACAAATTGTGTGGCCAGAGAAAGGGCAAGAGCAAGTTTAACCGGATAGGGTTCCCAAGCGAAGACAATCACAAATGAATTAGTGCTGTCATAGTTCCCTGAACATCTCCTTTGACTATTCATGCAGGACTTATTTGTAATTCATTCATCCCACCTTAAGGCCCATCTGACAACCGGTGACAAAAGGCAGTAATTAGTGTTATATCTTGTAAGGAAAATCACATGCCAACATCTACGGTAATGCTTGTCCACCCCAAATATCTCACTTTCCATTACCATCTATCACTACTTCAAAGGACAAAGTGTTGGTGGAGTGTATTCTCCTTCACTTGATTCCCCTTGTCTTAACTTCTTAGCACTCATAAACTAAACTAATTTGAACTTATTGGATTTGAACTTAAATCACCTGAATTTAAATGATCTAAACTAAACCTCTGAAAACTTAGTAGTCTTGAACTTAACTTATTAGAATTTATTTGAACTCGTTTTTGCCTAATACAAGTAAGATGAGGATAACAAAGTGGTAGGGGAAATTTATAAAGAAAAACACACTTTAAGGTTGGTATTTCAAACCATGGACATTCTCACATTCGCATTTGACTTTCTTACCCAAACTTCCACGTAAATTTTTTACCACCACCCGCTGTTTATTACCCCTACCAAACCGTCCATCGTTGCATACAATCTACAAATGCTAGACTCACAAGTTCGAGCAAAGATCTCTTGCATATAAGAACTTATTAAGTAGCTAAAATGGAAGCATAAAGGATTAACAAATAACAAACATATGCCTTAGGCATCATATCTTGAGAGTAATTTGAACCACCTAAGATAAAAGTAAGAAAATTCTAGAGCTGCATACCTAAAAATTTAGTCATACATTTTGGACTGACTAACTAGTAAGTCAGGACTATTGCTAATCGAGAGCATATCTTTCATAGGAGTAGACACCACGGCCCAATTTAACCTTAAAAATATAGGCTAACATGCGAGTCACCTGCTGGAATCAAACATAAACTAATGCCATAACTGATAATAGATTGAACCGTTTGTTTTTTAACATCACAATCCTCATAGACAATTACATAGCAGCTATATAAAAATAGAATAAAGAGATTGAAGTTGCATGAGACCTGTATGTATTATTGTATTATAGCTACTAATAGAACTAAAAAGGAAGACATGTAAAGGGATATAGTCAAGTATCCCTAATCAATTCGTTGGTAAATATACCAGTTAGTGAAATACCAACTAAACACAAGAAATATGATCTGCAAGAAATAGATGAAACTACTAGGAAAATGTATCGTAGGATTGTACGCAAAAGCAATCACACAACACAAACCTAACAAGAAAAAGATTGAAAGAAAATATGGCTTCAAAGAAGAGTTGAGAAAATTTACATCTTGTAAGCCATGATGTGGATGCTCCCACCAGAACCACCACCACCTTTGTTTCCTCCCTCGCCACCATCAGCCAAAACCTGTGCATTGACCACAAGATACTCCTTCACATGAAGCCTAATCCTCCCACCTCCTCCCCCGCCGTAATCCGTTTCCCTTACTCGTAGTCCCTCCCTTACTCCCATAACTCCAAGGCTGATCCAATGACGACCAAGAATAAGTATCCCCACCCCAAACATCCTCGGGGCTCTTAGAATCATCCATCACACAACCCGCACCTCTCCCACCGTGGCCCCCACCCGACCCGTCCAGATCAGCAGGTGAGCCACTCGTCTGAGACGGGGGATCACCAGCTAATCCAGTAGTATTTATCACTGACCCCTCACCAAATGTTGCATTCCATGAAGCTAAATCAAAAGTACCAGCAATAATAGTAGAGTTATCCCCTAAGCTGAAATCACCCGTAATATTGATAGCAATCTCACACCCAGGAACTGTAGAACAGTTCACTTTTACATTAGGGAGGATGAAAAAATTGCCCATCCCTTGTATATACACACTCTCAGTAAGATTCAAATCAGATACAATCTGACAAGTAGTGTCCAAAGTACCAACACCATCTAGATCCCCCTCACATGATACTGTGGGGGGATGCGGCGGAGGCGGAGGCGGCGAAGGTGGCGAATAATCATGATGGAATAACAATAAACTCGATTCAACATCAACATCATCCGAAAACAAAGAAGCATATACTACCGGAGACAGAAATCCAGGGTTTAACAAAAACAGTAGCAACAGTAGAATCATCCAACAACGAAAACTCGACATTACAGTAGCAATATATATGTATATATATATAATAAATTAAACTAAACTAGATTCAGCACCACCATTTAACGATGAAGAAGCTAGACAAGGAAAAAATCTAGGGTTTAAGAAGAGCAAGAAGAGTAAAAATTGAACCATTGAAGAGCTGAAATTCGCCATTGAAGTGAAACCAAATCGAACCGAATCGAATCAGGAACTTCTTCATCAAAATTAACGAAATTTCGACGGAATTAGAAGAAGAAAAAAAAAAGGATAAATTAAGGTAGAAATTGGGGGAATTTAGATGAAATTAGAGCATCGGAAAAAACCCTAGAAATGGTGAGAAATCTAGGGCGAGTGATGCTGCTGTTCTTCTGGAGTGAGAGATTCTGGAGAGAGAAAATAGGAGAAGAGAAGAGAAAAAGAAGAGAGAGAAGTTCAGTTATTTTTAATTTCTTATTACAGTTAATTTCCACTTAAGAAATGGAATTGAAAATGTGACATGTCTGAAAGTGATGCGTTTTCTTTTTTTTTTCTTCTCTTTTTTTAATTCTTTTTGGAGAGAGGGAGTAAGTGATGCCGATGTTTTCTCTCTTCGAGTATTTATTTTGGGGTGTGCTATATACAGCAAAAAAAAAAAGCTAAATACAATAAAATAGGTTAAAAGACTAACCTACCCTTTTTGAAATTTAACCCCAACAACATCATTACTATCTCCCACCCTGCGTTACAACGCCTTGACCTCCTCAACACTACAGCAGCAGCCCGGATTATCCCTAACTCCTCCTTAGCCTCGCGACGCCGGTGAAAGACTCCTACTCGTGCGACGCGGCGAGAAATTCCGTCCAAAATCAGCAGCAGCCCGTCACTCGACATAAACGACCCCCACCCTACCCGTCGCCCAACACATACGACCCCCCCACCTTCCCGTCGCCCAACACAAACGACCCCCCGCCCTCACCCTCGCACATCGCCGACGACCCCCACCCTCCTCCCCGCACGTCGCCGACGACACAGAGCACTAGCCCTTGCCGAATCCGACAACCACCCAAGTTCAGTTTCTTGAACCTTCGATTCTTTTTGGAATTTATATATATTTGATTTTTTTTATGTAATTTGAGTGTATGAATTATGAATCATGTTCTAATTGCTTTGGGGAAACATTTGAATGTATGAATTGTTTAATTGAAGATTTAGTTATTGATAAACGTATGAATTGATGAGGTTCATGAAACTAGTCTTGTTGTTGTCGTGCTCGTTACTTTTTACTGTAGGTATGAATGTATGAATCAATGAGGTTTAGAAAATTTAGTTATTGATATAAGTATGAATGTATGAATCATTGAATTGATAGTTTTTTTTCAAGTTGAGGTTAAAAGATTTTCATTCCCATTTTATTTTAATTATAAAAACACGAGATTAACTATGGTTAGGGCCTGTTCTCTTCGGCATAAAACAACTGAACTGAATTGAACTGAACTGAAATGAAATAAATTATAACTAATTAATAGTAATGATTATCATTTAGGAACTGAACTGAACTGAATTGAACTGAACTGAACTGAAAATAAGTTGGGGAGAACAGGCCCTTAGTTTTACTAGATTTTAGGTGTTGTATTTAGCCTTTTTTTTACTGTATATAGCACTTATGTATATTTTTTAAATGGTAGAGTTTGAGATATTCTATAATCCTAGAGTTTTGTGTAATAAAATTTTTTGATTTAGAAGAGTAAAAGAACGTATAAATCTTGAAGATCGTATGTCATAAAATTGAATAGCTTGTACAAATGGCTTGCTCATTGTATTTATTACAAACTATAAATTTTGTCATTATTCACTTTAAATTTGTTGCTTTAGCAAAGTTGTTTGCTTGTATAAAATCTTAGATAATCAATGCTTTATAAAATAAATGTAGAATAAAACTCTACTAACTTTTGGACATGTGTAAGTTGTATGAAAAATCTTTGTTTTATAATTTAAGATTTTTATGATACTTCGCCTAAAATCATGGTGTAAATATTTATAAATAATTAATGAAATATTAATGACATAGAGCCAGGTGATGATATAAGCATTCAGCTTAGGTACTACATGTAAATAAATAACTATTGAGTGTCCAAGGCGATGCCCCGAGTTATTACTTTTCGTAACTTTTTGTCAAGTGAAGAAAAATTGACATAAAGACATGATAAGTAATTACATGATTTTTCAAAAATAAACCCTTAAAAGTTTGGGGATGAAAGCAATAGCTTAACTTTCTACAAAGAATTGGAGTAAGAGTTTATGTCCATAATAGTCTCTTGTTACTATCATAAAAAAGTTAGGTAACTAACTACTTGTGCAAATCTTTTAATGAGATATAATTATAGAATCTTATGATATTTTATTTTGAATTACTAAACAATGGTGTTATGTTGGGTTAATGGTTAAGCTTTCACTTTTCATTTCAAAGGTCACGTGTTCGATACCTTGTAACTACAGAGTGCCACGTGGCACACAAACTTTCTTAGGAACACCTTTTAATATATTAGTATAGATAGTAGCACACTGAAAATACATTATCCATTTTAGCCAAGAAAATATGTGACATAACTACTTATTTAATAAAAAATATTTTTCATTTATATACTTTCTCCATTCTAAAATAAATGAAACACTGCTCTATTTTACTCCATGTAAGAGCTTTTTGAGACAAGGATTTTACTTATTTCAAAACGAAAAAAGTTTTATATTCAACTGTTACATATGAACGAAACCATCAATATCATTGCCTATTGTCAATGTTTATAATCTTTAAGAACTCAATGAAAATAAATTTAGATAGATCAAAAAATTATTAGCTTGTGACTTATAATTTTATGATCTTGTATTAAAAATAATTTAAAACCGACTTACAACTCGTGCTGCGATTTATGGCTTATTTCATAATAAGTATCATTGTTATTATTATTCCCCTAACATTGACACTTAAATAAAAGCACATACATTGCTTAGGATAATTAATTAATTTTAATTTACTTTTTAGTACTCATACTTATCTTTTTCTCACTTCAAACTCATATAAATTTCATACCTTTATTCCTTATACTCAGTTCAAATATCTATATAAATTGTGTTACATATAAAAACAACAAATGTTTATTGATAACATCAATTAAAAGGCCAAAAAGAATCATAATAAGATACTTTATCAGTAAACCATCTTCTTCATCTTCCATTACTATAAGTTCATTTTGATGGGGCAAAAATTCGTAAGAGCCGAAGACTCATCGAAATGAGCAATTTTCTAAACTTACAAATAATTACCAATTGATGGGGTAAAAAGTTCACAATAAATGGGTAGTAGGTAGAAGATGGAGAAGGAGAACTCAAGTTTTTTTAAAATATAAAATAGGAGGTTTAATTTTCAAATTTCTTCTTTGGGAATAAATTAAATGTAGACTAAGGGCCTGTTCTCCCCAACTTATTTTCAGTTCAGTTGCAATCAGTTCAGTTCAGTTCCTAATTTATTTCTCTGATAATAAAACAATGATAATTATTATTATTATTATTACAATTAAGATTATTTTAATATTATTATTATTATTATTATTACTATTATTACTACTACTATTACTATTACAATTACTATTATTATTATTATTATTATTATTATCATTATTATTATTATTATTATTATTATTATTATTATTATCATTATTATTATTATTATTATTATTATTATTACTACTACTACTCCTATTACTATTGCTTTTACTATTATTATTACTACTAATATTAATAATAATAATAATATTATTATTATTATTATTATTTTGCTAATTTTTTTTTTTGTATGATTTTGCTAATTATATTGAAAATGATAATTCAAGCCTAAGAAGTACACATTTCAATAATATTTGTCATTGCTAATTCATTTTTTTAATTCTTATTTATTATTATTATTCAATATTTTATTATTATTACTAGTTCATATTTTATCATTATTATTAGATAATTTATTATTATTATCTAATAATTTATTATTATTATTTAATAACTTATTATTATTTTATTAAATAACTTATTATTATTAATAACTTATTATTATGAACTTATTATTAATTAAATAATATTTTTATTTTTATAATTATTATTAAATATTAACATATTATATTATTAAAAACAATTATTATCATCAATTAATATATTATATTATATTATATTATATTATATTATATTATATTATATTATATTATATTATATTATATTATATTATATTATATTATACTATATTATATTGTTATTACTATTATTTATTTATTAATTAATGATAGCTAAATTATTATCATTACTATTAGTTATAATTTAATTCAGTTTAGTTCAGTTCAGTTGCAATTAGTTCAGTTTATTTCATTTGTTTTATGCCGAAGAGAACATACCCTAATATTAGCCGTAGATTTAGCTGAAGAATGAGATTTCTCAAAATCTTTCAATTCCATTATAAAAAAATCCTTGATAATATCTCTATAATGCCTAAGTCTAATAATTTGACAACCTTAATATCTATAATTTAGGAAACTATTATTAATTTCTTTATTATAGCATTAATTCATTAGACATTGAGGTGGCAATTGAAGACTTATGAAACTGGCATTTGGCACCATAAGGACGACTGACACGTGGCACCATGACAATTATTGTTGACAAGTGGCAAGATCTATTTTGTTCTATATATATAAATATATATGATCTTATGTTGAGGCTTGAGAAAAGGGAATGCTAAAAAAAATTAGCTTAAAATATACATGTATGAGTATATGATACCATCAATTTCTAAACGTTGCTCTATAATTTTGTTTGGCAAGTAAATTTCGTCTATGTATCTAATCACCGTTCATCAGTTATCAGCTTTATATAATCGAAACCATTTTAAAGTGACATATGGAATCTTCACAAATTGTTTTCGACAATTTGTCCCTAAAAACACGAAATATGTTGAGATTAGAAAAAAAAGAAAGAAGTTGAATTCAATCATAAACTAATGCCATAACCAATTGTAGATTGAACAATTTGTTTTTTAAACATCACAACCCTAAAAGAACAATTACGCACCTTTAGTTGTTGAGTGATAAGTATATATATATATATATATATATATATATATATATATATATATATATATATATATATATATATATATATATATATATATATATATATATATATATATATATATATATATATATATATAATTCCCTCTAGGTTTTTCGTGCGAGGGTTCGTCTAGGTTTCCCTAGTTTCATCTTTCTTCGAAGGAGTCGAGTCTCAAGTTTCCTTGCGATTGTGCTTTGGTTTCTCTAATCTATTGTGTGTGGCATATTATTATTGTGTAGTAGTTATAGTATGGATGATCAGGGGAGAAAGGAAGGGGAAGAGAGGGGGCGAAGATGAGATTGAATGGAAAGCAGGGGATAACGAGGATGAAGAGGCCCAGATTTATCTAGTTCTGATAAGGAAAATATGGGATCGAAAGGGTGTTAATTCAAATGCCCTAATTGACACGATGAGAAAAATTTGGCAACCGAAATATGAGATGGAGGCGAGGAAAATAGAAGATAATATGTTTTCATTCCAATTATTTCACTAGAAGGATAAGGCAAGGATCTTGGAGGGACAACCATGGCACTTTGACAAGCACGCTTTTTGCTTGAGTGAGATACAAGATGATGGTAAACCATCCGAACTCCAATTGAACTCTTTACCTATGTGTGTCAGGTTCTATAATCTCCCATTTAAAGGCCGAGGATGTGAAGATAATATTCAATTATTGGCAAGCAAAATCGGGACTTTTGTGAAGATAGACAAGATGGATATGGTGGACATTAATCGTTTGATGCGAGTGCGGGTGATTGTTGATGTTCGTAACTCGTTAAGAGAGAGTGTTAAACTCAAATTAAGGGGAGGGGAATCAATGAAAATCCAGGTTAAATATGATAGATTGCCATTATTTTGCTTTATTTGTGGGAGGATTAATCATAGAGATAGGGATTGCAAGGAAAACACATGAGATATCACTCCGAAGAAGAGGTTTGGAGTGTCTCTGCGTGCATCTCCATGGAGAATTCCAACCATGGAGAATATGCAGGAAGAAGGAAGTACAAGGGGTGTGGCAAGGCGCTTATTTGTGACCAAACCTATCAAGGATGGGATGATAATGCTAAAGAGGACGAGAAGAAGTAGAGAACACGAGGAGACAAGTAGGGAAGTGGTGGAAAAGTTGAAAAATTCGGAATAAGTGGGGATGAAGTGGGAGAAGAGGGGCAAGGAGGATGTAAAGACCAAAGTAAAGTAGGGGCAGCTCTAGAAGTAGTAGATGTGGTGCAGCAAGATGGAAGGGTCATAGATGTAGATCATAACCAGGAGGAAGGAGAAAAAATTAGAGAAGAAGGAGGAGTTATCACAGCACGAAAAAGATAGTAGGGAGGGGGTAAGTAGTATAAAAAATTAAAGAAGGCACGAAAAAATGGAAGAGAATAGTTAGAGAGGGAGGAGAAGAGAAGAAAAAAGGGGTAGTATGTCCTGGAGTGAAGAGGAATAGTAGAGAGGAGGAGGAAATGGAAGATAGTGCAGGGAGGAGTAGCTATGAAGAAACGAATAATTGAACTCACAAACATAAATGTGGCGGGCCCCACTTCTTGGGCTCTTATGGAGTCATGAATTACCTCCTCTCTTGGAACTATAAGGGCTTGGGGAGTGCCCATGCAGTGAATGCGTTTAGGCGCATAATAATACTTGAAAACCCCCAGATGATTTTCCTCTTCGAAACTCGCCTGAAATCTTATGAAATGGAGAGGGTGAAAATTAAATTGAATTTTGATGGGTTACTTGCAGTTAGTTGTGAAGGATAAGGTAGAAGGAGAAGTGGAGGAGTGGAGGAGTGGCACTCTTGTGGCGATCAAACCTCAATGATACTGTGAGAAGTTTTTCCCTCCACCACATTAATGCGCTTGTTAATAACTTTATTCCTGGATGATGGCGTTTTACTGGGATTTATGGATATCCTGATGATGAGAACAAACATTAAACGGGAACACTGATGGAAAGCATGTTCGATCAACAAGAAATCACATGGGTCTGCTGTGGCGATTTTAACCTGATGTTGTTGTCTGATGAAAAGCAAGGGGGAATGATTTTAAAATTCATGAAGCAGAGATCCTAAGGCAATCTGTAAATAGATGCAACTTGGTTGATTTGGGTTATATATCCTGATGATGAGAACAAACATAGAACGGGAACACTGATGGAAAGCCTGTTCGATCAACAAGAAATCACATGGGTCTGCGGTGGCGATTTTAACTTGATGTTGTTGTCTGATGAAAAGCAAGGGGGAATGATTTTAAAATTCTTGAAGCAGAGATCCTAAGGCAAGCTGTAAATAGATGCAACTTGGTTGATTTGGGTTATGTAGGCCATATTTTTACGTGGAATAATAACTGAGGAGGAGGAATATTCAAGAAAGGTTAGATCGTTTCTTTGCGAATCAAGAATGGGAGGAAGCTTTCTCGGGATCTTTTGTCGCTCAATTAACCAAAAGACGCTCAGATCATCTACCCAACTTTATGTGTATGAAGGAGAAAATTGCTGATTGTACAAAGAAAAAAAGGAAGAAGTTGTATCGATTTGAAGAGATGTGGTTACGTGATGATCATTGTGCTGAGATTGTGAACAATGCTTGGGGCTAGGGTGGTGATATCACGGATAAAATCAATCAAACGGCTAGGCAACTGGGTGCTTGGAGCAGAGACACTTTGGTGATTTTGCTAAACAACACCGGGAGTGTAGGAATAGTATGGAAAAGCTGATGAAGGAAGAGCAAACGAGTGATATTATAAGTCAAATGAGGGCGCTTGATCTTAGAATGGAGGAGTTATGGCAACGTGAAGAGTTATTCTAGAGGCAGAGAAGCAGGCAGAATTGGTTAACTAGTGGAGATAAGAACACTTCTTTTTTTCATAATAAAGCCAAGCAACGAAAAAAGAGAAATCACATAGCAAGTATCAAAGATGCAGCTGGGCAGGTTTATGACAAAGAGGAGCAAATATCTGAAATGTTCGTGGAGTACTATGAAAACTTGTTCAGATAGGGGGCGCAAGTGGAGGCAGTGCCGGTCTTGGATAAGGTTGATAAGATGGTGTCAAATGAGATGGTGAGCATGCTGGGTGCACCGTATAGTGGGGAAGAAGTTCAGGAAGCTTTAGCTCAGATGCACCCGATGAAGGCACCGGACCCAAATGGAATGCCAATGCTTTTTTATCAGAATTTTTGGGGCACGGTGGGGCAAGATGTGATAGGGAAAGTGTTAAATGTGCTGAATAATGGTGGAGAGGTGAGTCAGTTCAACTCCACGCATGTGGTCCTTATTCCCAAAAAAGATAATTGTGAGTTCCCGTCTGATTTTAGACCGATAAGTTTATGTAATGTCTTGTATAAACTTATTACAAAAGTGGTTGCAAATAGGCTCAAAAAAATTCTTCCTGTGATTATTCATGAGTCTCAGAGTGGGTTTGTACCGGGTAGATTAATAACTGATAACATTTTAGTGGCATATGAATGTTTTCATTATCTCAGGAAGAAAAAGACGGGTAAGAAAGGTTTTTTAGGCCTCAAACTTGACATGAGCAATGCCTATGATAGAGTGGAATGGTCGTTCTTGGAGCAAATGATGTTGAAACTAGGCTTTCCTGAGGATTTTCTGAAGATTGTGATGAAATGTGTGAGTTCAGCAACCTTCTATGTGTTGGTAAATGGACAACCGTCGAGAGAGTTTGTTTCTTCTTGGGGGCTTTGTCAGGGAGATCCATTATCCCCTTTTTTATTTATCATTTATGCTGAAGGTCTCTCGGCTTTGCTAAGAGATGCTGAACAAAAGAAGTTGATTCATGGTGTCAAAGTGGGCAGAAGAGTGGAGCCAATAAGTCATCTCGTTTTTACAGATGATAGTTGTTGAACCCTAGTTTTGATGTTGACAAAGGAACAAAGATGCAAACTAAGTATTGGACTAACAAGTTGTTTAAGTGAATGAATTTCAAGGTATCAATGAAAGGAACAAAGAGAATACTAAGTCAAGGAAGAAATTAAGTTTGGATTTTGAAGACTAAGTGAAGATGTTTCATAATTTGGTACTGGAGCAACATTGGAGCAAGAAGACTAAAGCAAGGCTTTTTGTTTCTAGTTTCATTGTTAAGGAACGAGTAAGAATGGTAAGGAACTATGGCAATTTAGAATGAGAATGAGCGTTTGTTCCTTTGTAAGGAACGTGACGCACCGACGCTTAACTAATAAGTTAAAGGAACTAACTATTAAAAGGAACTAGACTTAGGATGAAGCATTACAACTGTTTAATTATGTCTGTTGCGTAATTTATGCCTAGATTCTAGGTAACCGTTTTACTTAAGGAAAAATCTGATTTTAAGGAAAATCTTTTAAAGAAAATATTTTATTTTTATAAAAGATAAATATCCTTTTCGGTTTTGTGGAAAATATTTTAAAGATAATATTTTTGGTAAAAGGATTTTATTTTGGTTTTAATAATTAAAATGCTTTTTAATTAAATCATATTTTCAAAATAATGCTTTAAGTGGTTGCTAAAATTAAGGGAGCAGTAACTCAATTATCTCCCACGTTTAACAGTGATCATGGAGATCATGGGTTGATTGAGGAACGTGTTCCTCCGGGTAAGGAACATCATGGGATAATGATTTTACCACTAACACATGTTTTAATCCCACGTTCTAAGTTATTACCACTATAAATACTAATGTCTAATTAAGTTCCAATTTGTGTCTGGCCAAGTGAATTAGTGAGTTTAACTAAGTAAAGTGTCAGTGCCTTCATTCTCTCATAAAAGCCATTTGTTCTTTGCCTTCTTACTCTAATTCCACTGAGTTTATTTTGATCAATTGTATTTTGGTTTTTGGGGTAAGGGGACTTTGAGTGAAGTTCTGTAAGAGAGAAGCTTTGAGTGAAGCGAGTTAAAGTGAGAAAACTTCAAGTGAAGTTGAGAGGAACAACTGTTAAGGGAACAGTTGTTCATGAACTTGAGTTTAGGAACTCAAGGTGTGGCCCGTGAGTAGAATTAGGTTGTAACAAATTTGTTTGGCCTAATTAGTGAAAGAGTTGAGTTTAAAATCCCTAGTGGTCGAGGTTGTTTCTTCTTGTTGGGCCCAAGAAGTTTTTCCTCGTAAAAATCCCTTGTGTTCCTTTAGCTTGTTTCTTTGTTCAAGTTTAAAATTCCGCAAAAAGTTACGTTTATTTCTACACATACAATTCACCCCCCCTCTTGTATTGTTCCTAGTAAAATAACAATTGGTATCAGAGCCAAAACTCACGAAAGATAGGAAACCCTATTGAGAAAAAGATCCAAGGAACAATGAATACCACCGAGAAACTTGAGGAAGGCTACTCTACGCAAAGGCCTCCCATGTTCAATGGAAAGTTTTATTCCTACTGGAAGAACAAGATTGATATATTCATCAAGGCCGAAAACTACTAGGTATGGAGAGTCATTGAGGTTGGTGATTTTGAGGTCACAACTACTAATGACAAAAATGAGGTAATTCCTAAACCCTTCTCTGAATATGACAAAGCTTATTTCGAAAAAGTGGAAGTAAATGCAATGGATGTTAAACTCTTGCATTGTGGACTTGGACCCCATGAACACAATAGGATCATGGGATGCAAATTCCCAAAGTAAATATGGGATTTACTAGAAGTAACCCATGAAGGAACTAATGAAGTCAAGAGATCTAAAATTGATTTACTAATGAATCAATATGAACCGTTTCTCCATGAAGACTAAGGAAAGCATACAAGAGATGTTTACTCGTTTTACTAACATTATTAATGAGTTAGCTTCTCTTGGTAAGTTTATTTCATCAGAAGAACAGGTTCGAAAAGTTCTTAGGAGTCTTCCTAAGGATAGATGGATGGCTAAGGTCACTGCTTTACAAGAAACAAAAGACTTCACTAAGTTCAACTTGGAACAGCTTGTTGGATCACTTATGACTCATGAGCTTCACCTTGATACTGAGTATGGTGAAAGCTCTAAGTCAAAATCTATTGCCCTCAAAGCAGATGATGAAGATGACTCTGACTCAGAAGAAGAGGAAGCAACACTCATGGTTCGAAAATTTCGAAAGATGTATAGGAACATGAAGAATGGGAACTTCAAAGGTAAAACTAAAAGGTTTTATAACAAAGCTGCTTGTCATAAATGTGGTAGTACATAACACTTCATCAAGGAATGTCCACTTTAGGAAAATGATAAGACCAAAGAAAGGAACAAGGAACGCTTCGCTGAAAGGAACAAGGAATTCAAAGCACCTTTCTCTAAAGCGAACGTTCGAAAGGCTATGATAGCAGCTTGGGGAGATTCAGAGACTGAAGAGGAAGAAGAACAACAAACCGAAGAAACCGCAAATCTCGCCTCATGGCAAACAACGACGAAAAAAGAAGATGAAGAAAAAGTCGAGGTAAGCCAACATGGACTTGAATCGACTTAGATGGCAAAACTAGGCCTGAAATTTATGATCTTCTTTATGATGCAATTCTTGAATGTAGAGATGAACGTGAAAAACGTGAGCAAACTGAACAAGCTGTTAAAGTTTGTAAAGAACATATAGAATGGCTTAAGAAAGTGAGAACGGATGTTGAAACTAGTTTCTTTGATTTATTTGATAAAAATTTAAAAATCAAGGAATCATATGAGAGTGTGAAGAATGAAAATTATCTAATCAATTTAGAAATTTCACACTTAAAGGAATTTATCCCTGTTCTAAGTTCCTTTGATACTAGATCAACTCCTTTGAAAGGTTACGGATCCGAGATCGAAAATTTGAATAAAGATAAAAATATTTTAAAGGAACAAATCAGTAATCTCAAGAAGGAACCTGGTTGTTGCAAGGAACAGAGGCAAAGTGATGGTTGTTCCTAAGTGGATTGAAAGACCACATACTAAAAGAAAAGAAGGCCTTGGTTTTGAAAACTACAAGAGGAGGAACAAGCCTAAGAAATATGTTGACCTACCTAGTGATAAAATATGCATGTACTGTGGTAAGCTAGGTCATTACATAACTCAATGTCAATTAAGAACTGGAATGATTAGCAAAAATGTGAAATTGTGCAACATGAAATGGGTTGCCAAAACAAGTGCTAGTCAAGAACAGGAACCCACGAAACTAGGGGTTCCTACAACTAACAACTAGTTGATTTTTGCAGGTTGGAGTGAGGGGGAACAACATTTGGTATCTTGATAGTGGTTGTTCTAAGCATATGACAGAGACAAATCTAAGTTTCTCTCACTCTCAACCTATAAAGGTGGAAGTGTGACTTTTGGTGACAATAAGAAAGGTAACATAGTTGCCATGGGTAAGGTTGGTAAGTCACCATCACATTCCATTGATAATGTATTTTTAGTTGAAGGTTTAAAGCATAATCTGTTAAGTATTTCCCAACCGTGACAAGGGAAATGTTGTTAAATTTAATAGTGAAAAATGCTTGATCATTAACATTAACTCTAAGAGTGTCATCTTAGAAGGAACAAGGAAAGGGAACACATATATTGTGGATCTTAATCTTGTTCCTAAAAATAATTTTACATGCCTTAGTGTTATCAAGATGATCCACTCTTATGGCATAAGCGTCTAGGACATGCTAGCTTTTCATTACTTGACAAACTTCGATCAAAAGATCTTGTTTTGGGATTACCATCTATAAAATTTCAGATTGATCAAGTTTGTGATGCATGTGCCAAAGGAAAGCATATTAGATCCTCTTTCAAATCTAAAACTGTTGTAAGCACCACAAAACCTTTAAAATTAATTCATATGGATTTGTGTGGCCCTATGAGAATTCAAAGTAGAAGTGGAAAGAGGTATGTGTTAGTTATTGTTGATGACTACTCTAGGTATACTTGGGTTATTTTTCTCTCTAGTAAGGATGAGACTTATGATGAGTTCCTTGTCTTTGCTAAAAGAGTTTAAAATTTGAGTGGTCACAAATTAATGCATATTAGATCCGATCATGGTAAAGAATTTAAAAATTATAAATTTGATGACTTAAGCAGAAACCATGGCCTAGATCATAATTTTTATGCCCCTGGGACACCACAACAAAATGGGGTTGTAGAAAGGAAAAATAAAACTTTGGAAGAAATGGCTAGGACCATGCTAATTGCTAGTGAACTTCCAAGGAACTTATGGGCAGATGCTGTTAATACTGCTTGTCACATAATAAATCGTGCCATGATGAGACCTATCATTAACAAAACTCCTTATGAACTTTATTTTGGAAAGAAACCCAATATTACTCATTTCAGAACATTTGGTTGCAAATGTTTTGTTCATAACAATGGGAAAGATAATCGTGGAAAATTTGATGCTAGGAGTGATGAAGCAATATTCTTAGGATATTCATCACATAGTAAGGCCTATTGAGTTTACAATAAAAGAACTAAGTGTGTTGAAGAAAGTGTCTACATAATCTTTGATGAATCTGACAACTTTAATCCAAGCAAACAGGTTGATGACTTTAAGATTGGCTTGGTACGACCAAATGAGAAAGATGCAGATTCAATTGAGGAAGAAGAATTAAAAGAGGAAAGAAACGAAGGAGATGAAAACATTCATAACAATGATGTTCCTATTCCTCAAGATGGTGGAGTTGTTCCTAATCCTACTAAGAACGAGAATGTTGAAGGAACTGATTCACCAATTGCTGAAAAAGGAACAAGTGAACAAAGCTCCTTATCCTCTCATGAACAACCTGTTCCTATAAGGGAGTTTCAACTAAAACCGTGGAGACATCAAAAATCACATCCAGTGGAACTCATAATAAGTGACATATCCAAAGGTACGCAAACTAGATCTCGCTTAAGGAATTTTTGTGCATTTCATGCGTTCTTATCAATGATAGAACCAAGAAATCATGAAGAAGCCCTAACTCGATTCTCGATTGGATCACCGCTATACAAGCCGAATTAAATGAGTTCGAAAGAAACAAGGTATGGCATCTAGTTCCCTCTTCTAAACAACAAAAAGTGATTGGCTTAAAATGGGTGTTTAGAAATAAACTAGATGAGTATGGAACAATTGTAAGGAACAAAGCTAGACTTGTAGTAAAAGGTTATAATCAACAAGAAGGAATTGACTATGAAGAAACCTTTGCTCCTGTTGCTAGACTTGAAGCCATTAGAATACTAATTGCATTTGCTGCTTATATGGGATTTAAACTATATCAAATGGATGTTAAGTGTGCTTTTCTAAATGGCTATTTAAATGAAGATGTATATGTTGAACAACCCCCTGGATTTGAAAGCAATGATCTCCCAAACCATGTCTACAAGCTTGACAAGGCTCTTTATGGGTTAAAGCAAGCGCCCAGGTCATGGTATGAGAGATTATCAAAGTTCCTTTTAGAAAACAACTTTAAAAGAGGAAAAGTGGATAAAACTTTGTTTCTAAAATCGAAAGGAACTGACATACTACTTGTTCAAATATATGTTGATGATATTATTTTCGGAGCAACTAATGAATCATTGTGCAAAGAGTTCTCAAAACTTATGAGTAATGAATTTGAGATGAGTATGATGGGAGAGTTAAATTTCTTTCTTGGGTTACATATTAAGCAAAATGAAAAAGGAATAATTATTCACCAACAAAAATACATAAAGGAACTGCTAAAGAAATATGGCCTCGAAAATTCAAAGATAAATCACACTCATGTGGGAACTTTAACTAGATTAGATGAAGATTTCATAGGAACAAGTATTGATCAAACAAAATATATATAGAGGCATGATTGGTTCACTTTTGTATCTAACTGCTAGTCGTCCAGACATAGCTTTTAGTGTTGGTTTGTGTGCTAGATTTAAAGCTAATCCCAAGGAATCTCATCTAACTGTCGTGAAGAGAATTCTTAGATATCTTAAAGGAACAGATGATCTTGGACTTTTCTATCCAAGAAGTGATACATTTGAAATAAGAGGATATGCTGATGCTGATTATGCTGGGGATCTTGTAAATAGGAAAAGTACCTCAGGTATGGTTCAATTTCTTAGTCATAGTTTAGTTTCTTGGAGTACCAAGAAACAAAACACAGTTGCTTTATCCACTGCTGAAGCATAATATGTAGCTGCTGCTGCATGTTGTTCTCAGATGCTTTGGATAAAACAACAACTCTGTGACTATGGAATAATCTTTAATTGTGTTGCTATTTATTGTGATAACACTAGTGCCATTAGTATTTCAAAAGATCCAGTGCATCATTCAAGAGTTAAGCATATACATATCATACATAACTTTTTAAAAGAAAATGTGGAAAAAGGTTTGATTAAACTTGAGTTTTGTCAAACTGAAAATCAGATTGCTGATATACTAACTAAGCCTCTACAAAGAGATAGATATGAAAAATTAAGGCTTGAGTTAGGTTTAATAAAACTTAAATAATTGTTCCTATTCCAATCCCCCATGTCTGAATTGATTTGTCTTACTCTATGTGATATTAAGTGACTGTGATTAATTACCTAAGACCATTGTAAATTAAGATGTTAAAAACATGTACATGGATGAAAGAAATAAAGCAACTCACAAATGTCACATAATACTCCCCTTATTGTTCCTAAGATAAAGAAACATGCATGATATGAAGAATGTTGACATTTAGCATAAGTTGTTCCTATAGCACAAGTTCCTTAGAATTAATTTCCTTCCAATAAATTAAAAAATCTATAAAAATCAAAAAACCGAAAATCCCAAAAATATAGGAATCAGATTTAATCAAGTCATGATTCCCCTTTTATATTTTCTTTTCTTTTTATCTTTTATTTTGTAATTTTATCCTTTAATTTTCACGTGTGTAACTCTTCATTTACTGTTACATGCATCTTCTTCTTCCTTCCATCCCAAACCGTGTTCCTTAAACGCTTCAACTTCACCATTATTCATCTCCTTCACACCTCTTCGCACGTCATAAAACCTCAAATTATTTTCACCAAATGGCAAAAACCTCACTCAATTCACCTTTTCCAACAACAAAAAATCCCAAAACCTCTCAAATGGAAAACCCCTATTCTCCATCCAAAATCCTAGAAATCGAAAAATCTCAAGAAACAACAATGGCGGTAGAAGAGCAAAAATTAGAGTCACCTAGGAGAAGTGTGAGAAGAAGAAAACTAATTGGGGAAGATGATGAAGAAGAATCCCCGGAACAAGTTAAGGGGGAAGAAGAAGCTACACCTGTTCCTTCCAGAGGAACTGTTGCTTCTTCCTCCAAGAAACGAGTGGAAAGAAGTGATTCAAGGTATGTCTTAGGATTTTGTGTTGATTTGGAGTGGGCCAAGAAAGTTAGGTTCAATGAATTAACCGACATACTAAAGGAACAAGGTATGGAATACTTGTTTGAAACCGCTTTTAACAATGCCCTAGTTCCTTTAGCTATGGATGAATTTTGTGCAAACTTCATCAACAACGATGGAGTATGTACTACGGAAGTTAGGGGAAGAAAATAAAATTTTCCCAAGAAACTTTAGCAAAAATATGGGAAGTTCCTTACAAAGGAACCGATCCGTACTTTTAAGAGGAAAGGAACTGTTGCCTTTCCCAATTTCTCCCAAGATGACATTGTTGAATCTTTTGGGGGAACTGCCGCCAAAACAAAATAAATCACAATCTTCTTTCTCCTGTCCACAAAATTCTGTTTAACCTTGTTTGGAGAGCACTCATTCCTCGAACTGAAAAGAGGAATGAGGTGGGTCTCTTGGATATGTGTTATATGTTTTGCCTTGACCATCACCTTCAAATAAACTTCCCTTCTCTCTTTATCCAACATCTAACTCATTGCATTGAAAATCATTGTGCTGTTGGTTATGGTGCATTGATCACCTCTCTTCTTTCTCACTTTAAAGTGAAGACTACTGGTTGGCCTACCTTGGGAATAAAACAAGGTAATATTCTCAATGAAAAGACTTTGTATGGTTCGGACCTCTCTGTCCAAGAGGGAGTGTTAACTCAAGGGAGGATTGCTCCTAGTTCCTCTCACAAGAGAAAACCGCCTAAGGCGGTAGAAGAGGAACCAAGGGAAGTCATACTAGAGGAACATGTTCTCGCCCCTTTACGAAATCAAAGGAACAAAACCCAAGAGGCGCAAAACTCGTTGCCAAAAAGCCTTTCCCTCATGTTCCTAAGAGTGTTAGACAAAGCACTAGGTTGAAAATTGCTAAAACTGTTCCTGTTCCTTCAAATAAGGACTCACCTTTAGTCCTTTCTGATGCAGAGGAACAGGATCAAAATTTACCTACGGAACCTACTCCTCCATCTTCACCAAAAATACCAGTAACCCTCACCACCATTCCTTCCATCTCTCCCTCATCCTTCTCTGTTCCTTCTAGTTATGAACAGTTGAAAGTTGAGATGAAAGAACCAAATCCTTTCTCCTCTACATCTACTGACCTTCCACCACACACTACAAGAAATAGCAAAAATAACGACGGCTACACAGCGACCGTCTATAAAACGGTCGGTGATTGAAGATACAGCGGCGGCTTTAAGCGAGCAGTAGGCACCGACCGTTTATTATGTGAAGAACGACGCGCTTAACCGTCGCCGATCGTCGCCACGGTTATAAACCGTCGTTGTTTAGCTTAATGTAAAAAGAAATGTTTTCACTTTAGGCGGCGCATTCAACGACGGTTTTAAGTCGTCGTTGTTGAGGTTAAATTAAACCTGAAATTATTATTTTTTTAGGCGACGGTCTTAAACCGTCGCTGATGTCGAGGGGGGGGGTTAAATTAATTAGCCTGTTCCAGTCGGGTTTTATTCGCAAAACCAACGAAAGAAGCTTGTGTTCCCTCCAACCAACGAGCGCCGACGAAACCGCCTCCCTCCAACCAACGGACGCTGGACGAAGCTTCGCCGCCTGCCTTCTTCGCCGCCGGTGAGCTTCAATTTATTGTATTTTATTTTTTTTTCTTATGAAACCAAACCCTAAAAGTTGGGATTTTGGGGTGTAGGTGGCGAAAATCACCGTTGGCCGCGGATATTCCAAATCTTTCTCCTCTCGCCGTCGGTAATACCTAAATCTATCCTATTTAATAATTTGTTTTTGAATTTTGGCCACTCACTCAAAATCTTTCCCCCAACTTTGGCAATGCCTAAATTCAAGTTTTGGCTCGGAACTCGGTGGAGGACGGTGGACGGACAACCTCCAAGAATCGTGACTCGTGACTAGGTACATCTTAATCTGCTCAATTTTGTTGATTTCTTGTTTTACTTTACATATTAGGGTTTATCAATTTCATGAGAATTGGAAAATAAATTGCAATTTTTCTTGTTAGGGGTGTTTATATATCAGATTATATAATTTAAAATTGTTAAAAATGTTAATTTTGTTGTTGTACTTTGATTTGGGGTGTTGTTGGTGTTTGAAAATTGAAATGGCATTATATTTGAATTGGGCATTATCAATGTTAATGCTGATTTTGGTGATTATATTTTATGGTCTATGACATTATCAATGTAATTACTTTGAAGATTAAGTTACTTTAATTGTATAAGTTTAAGTTACTATATAATTATCACAATAGTTTTTATAGTGGTTCGTTTATTAAAGGTTATAAAAGTTATAAACTATATAATTATCACAATAATTTATTTATTGCACATTTATTTATTTAGTTTACACTATTTAAATTGTTTATATTGTTTTTGACATATTTGTTTTCGTGGAAATAGTTTGGATGATGTTATAAATTTAATTTAAGTGTTTAAATAAATATGTTTGCATCGTCATGTGCCTAGATACCCGTTCAAGGTATACTCATTAGGAGTATATCTTGAATAGTCCCCGGTTGGGACTGTTCTTCGACGTTTGACCCCACTTAGGTGGTGAATGTATGCCTTTTGTTCTATTCTATGTAATTTCCGGTCATGTTGTTTCTCTATGTTTGTTCTCAGGTACATATGTAAGCTTTTACGAAGCTCACATTGTGTACTTGGAGAACTCATGGGAAATCTTTGCCGGAATTTACGTAGAAGCGAATAGTTGGCATACATTCACTAGTGGGGTTAGACGTCGAAGAATGGGTTAGGTTGGAGTGATAAGGACCTTTGGACATCATTTTAGGCCCTATATGTATTTCACACAAATGTTTTAATTGTACGTATGATGGTTGTTAATGAGTAGTGTGGTTGAAATGCTTTAGAATTGTAGAATTGGTCACCATGAAACGGAAGGAGCGTTGGTGGATGTATGATAGATATGACAATGTGCGTAACTTGAGGCCCGAGTTCTTGAGGGGGTTGATGAATTCATTGACTTTTGCAAAGTAAATCCCGAAAGCCCGTGTAAGGATGAAGTTAGATGTCCGTGTCCGAAATGCAAGAACAGACGTATGCATGCCGCAGAACACGGTTAAAGTGCATTTGTATAGCAAGGGCTTTATACCGATTACTACGGTTGGTATTCTCATGGTGAAGAGTTACCTCAACCCGCGAAGAGCTATCTAATCCATACCGTGAAATGGTTTTCGATGCTCTTGGGAATAATCCGGAACCGTCCACTTGTTGAAGAGCCTAGTGGAATGGAGGAGGAGCCTAATCCTCAAGCAAAGGTGTTTCTTGACCTATTAAAGGCTTCGAGGAACCGTTGTACGACGGGAGCTCCATGTCTGTGTTGGAAATGGCATCTAGAATAGTATCTTTGAAGTGTGAGTATAATTTGCCACATAGGTGTGTTGATGCTTTTGCTTCATTAATGAAAGAAGCAATACCTAACAACAACAACATGAGTGACACATTTTACGATACGAAGAAGATCTTGGAGGGATTAGAGCTTCCCCACGAAAAGATTCATGCTTGCCGAAAGGTTGTATGTTATTTTGGAGAACCGATGCACACTTGGACGGATGTAGAGTGTGCGATTGCGGCGCGATACAAGAGGACTTCTAAGGGGTCTTTAGTTCCAATGAAAGTTCTCGATTTATTTCCCAATCACACCGAGATTGCGAGAGGTTGTATGCAACAAAGAACGTTGCTTGAAGAAATGACATGGCATGCCAAAAATCCAAGAGCCGAAGACAAAATGGCTCACCCTAGCGACAAGTGAAGCTTGGAAGCATTTGGATAGATCCTTTGGCGAATTTGCATCCGAGCCTAGGAATGTTCGGCTCGGTTTGTGTACGAGATGGGTTTGGTCCACATGGAAAGTTTGGGGGGTCAATATTCATGTTGGCCGGTCATCTTAACCCCGTATAACTTGCCGCCATCGATGTGCATGAAAAAACCCTTCATGTTCCTTTCGTTGCTCGTTCTCGGTCCTAAAAATCCGAAGGGAAACTTGGATGTGTACATGCAACCCTTAATCGAGGAATTGAAGCAATTATGGGATGTTGGAGCAACTACTTATGACATTTCTAGGAAACAAAATTTCAATATGCGTGCGCCATTCTTTGGACAATAAATGATTTTCCCGCTACGGTATGCTATCCGGGTGGTCCACCGCTGGGAAAAAGGCTTGTCCTTATTGTATGGATAAATCCAAAGCTTTTTGGCTCGAGCATAGGGGTAAAGTTTCTTGGTTTGATTGTCACCGTCAATTCCTTCCTCAAGATCATCCTTTTCGTAAAAACAAAGTTGCTTTTTGCGAAATAAGGTTGAAAAAGGGTCTCCACCACACATCATGTCCGGGGAGGAGTTGTGGTCATGTGTTAAAGACTTGCCAAAGGCTACGGATGGACCGATGCACTTAACGCTTTGAAGAAGTTGAAAAATGGGTGGTTCAAACAAAGTCGTCTTTGGGAGCTCCCATACTTGGAAAGATCTGCATCTTCGTCACAACCTTGACGTCATGCACATTGAGAAAAACTTCTTCGACCAACTCATTCACACGATTATGGATGTGAAAAAAAGGAGCCGGCAGACACCGTTGCATCTAGAAAAGACATTGCTAAATTGTGCAAAAGGCCTCAACTTCATGTCACCAAGGATGCAAACGGAAAAGAAACTCCACCAAAAGCACCTTTCGCACTGGACAAGTCCCAAAGGAAAGTATTATGCAACTGGGTCAGAGATTTGAAATTTCCCGATGGCTATGCTTCCGACTTAACAAGATGTGTGGACATGCGATCCGGTAAGCTGCACAAGTATGAAAAGCCATGATTGTCATGTCTTCATGGAAAGATTATTGCCGATGCATTAAAGGAGTTGCTTCCGGTTCATGTGTGGAAAGTTGTCACCGAGATTAGCCTTTTTTTCCGTGATTTGTGTTGCTCCACCATCACAAGAAGTGACATGGAAAGATTGGAAAAGGACATAGCCGAGATCCTTTGTAAACTCGAAAAGATTTTCCCACCATCATTCTTCAATTCCATGGAACACTTACCGTTCACCTTCCACGCGAAGCTAGGCTATGTGGTCCCGTGCAATACCGTTGGATGTATCCCTTTGAAAGGTACCTTATCCTTCATTTTCATATATCCTTTTTTATTGTTGTTCGCAATTGTGTAACTCTTTTTGATAACCACCTTCTTAGGTTCCTCAATCATTTGAAACGCAAAATTGGTAACAAGGCTCGTGTGGAGGGTTCTATTTGTAATGCATACTTGTGTGAAGAGATTGCAAACTTCTGTTCAAACTACTTTCAGCAAGGAGTGGATACTAAGACACGAGATTCAGGCCGTAATGTAAATGATGAAGTTGATAGGATGCTCGACGAAACTGTCCCAGAGCTATTCAGGGTTAATTGTGGTCGGCCGTCTAATGCAGGTGGAACACGATTTTTAACTGAAGTGGAACTACAACGTGCACACCTATATGTGTTAGCAAATACAGGCATCTTACAAGAATTTGAGAAGTAAAACACTTGTTATTAATCATATTATTTATAAATTTAACTTTCATTTTTAATTTAGACATTAACAATTGTTATGTTTGTAAGGGATTTCGAGGACCACATTCTTCAAATTCGACCTACTCTACGTAGGGAAGATGTGTGGGTGCAACATGAAGCAGAATACCTTGATTGGTTTAGATCGAAAGTGAGTTTGTGTGACTATAGGTTATTCAATAGGTTATTCAAGAAATGTTAATGGATTAACAATATGAATGAATTTTAATAGGTTATTCAAGACAAACCCAATGATGATGTACTGTTTGCTTTGGCAATGGGTCCTTCGACATTAGTTCGCACTTGGAATAGATACTATGTTAATGGATACAATTTCCAAACAAAAGCATCAAGCAAACACAAATCCACCATGAATTATGGAGTGTGTGTGTCTAATGATGGAGGGAGTGATTTCTTTGGGATTCTAGATGATGTTATAGAATTGAAGTTTACCGGTGCTCGTAGTCAATATAGCACAGTTTTGTTCAAGTGCAATTGGATGGACAATGTGAGGGGAATGAACATCGATCAATACAAGCTAGTTGAAGTCAACCACACCAAGAAATACCCCAAGTTTGATCCCTTTGTGCTATCATACCAGGTTAGCCAAGTATATTTCGCACCGTATCCAAGCTTGAAAAGAGATCGTGCTCAATGGTGGGCTGTGTTTAGGACAAAGGCAAGGTCTGTGATTGATGCTCCGGTTGACATCGACTTCCTTCAGGAGACAAGTGCTGGGAATCCAACGCTTTGTGATCCAAATGATATTCCCGATTATGAAGGTGGTAATGATGTCGAGTGTGTTGAAGGAGATGATGAAGAAATTTTGTTTGAAGCCCCATCAGGTGATGATGAAGAAGAGTCTAGTTTCGAGTCTGGAGAAAGCGAGGATGATGACGATGACGATGATGGTTTTTGGGATGACGATAGTGATGATGAACTAAGCGAGGATGGGAATTCACTTTGATTTGTTTGAGTATATCATAGCTTGTATTAAGGACAACATTTCAATAAAAATATATGACTTTTGTAATGAAATGTTGAAGATTACTTGTTATGACATTTCCATCTGTAGTTTTTCTTACTGTTGTTGAGTAACATAATCCATTCCGCACTTTGTGGTTTTTCTTAGTGTTTTTCTAATATTTAATTAGTACTTGCTTTCTCCCCACTTCCCTTTTCGCATTAATATTAAAATATATGACTGCATTGTGACCACTAGTTCTAGTTATTCTAATCAGAATCTACATGGTGGATTTGTAGTATCTGATTATGCTCTTTTAATTATCAAAGATTACATTTTCCTAAGCATTATGATTTGGCCATGGTCTAAAGAGTATGATCAGTTGTTGATTTCTCATGATTTCATTTGGTTTTGGTATGTCTTACTTATAATTCTATTAATGAATTTGTATTACTTTGATAGGGAGGGGGGCTGCAGGGGGTCGGGGAGGGGGGGTGGGGGCGGGGGGTCGGGGAGGGTGGGGGGTCGTGCAAGGGGGGGGTCGGGGAGGGTGGAGGGGGCATGACAAGGGGGGGTCGGGGAGGGGGAGGGGCTGCGGGGAGGGTCGGGGAGGGGAGGGGCTGCGGGGGGGGTCGGGGGGGCCGCGGGGGTCGGGGAGGGGGGTGGGGCTGCGGGGGGGTCGGGGAGGGTGGGGGGTGTGCGGGGGGGTCGGGGAGGAGGGAGGGGCCGCAGGGGGGTCGGGGAGGGGGGGGGGCGCGGGGGGGTCGGGGAGGAGGGGTGGGGTGGCAGGGGGGTCGGGGAGGTGGGGGGCGTGCGGGGGGGGGTCGGGGAGGGTGGGGGGGCGGGTAAGGGGGTCGGGGGGAGGGGGAGGGGCTCCGGGGGGGTCGGGGAGGGGGAGGGGGGGCGGGGGGGGTCGGGGAGGAGGGGGTGGGCCGTTCGATTTGTTTCAAGTGAATATGCATATTCTAGTTTTCAAACAGATGCGCACTTCTTCTGATCTTCTTGTCTAACTTCTCAAATAATCTTCTATAACACCCACATTTACCAACTTGATTTTTGTCTTCCATAAAGAAATTGGACATATAAAATTGATCCTAACTCTACCTTCATTAGCTTATGAATTTAAGCTTACATATTTGGGAAGAGCTTGTTGATAACCACTTAAGATCCAACGTTCTAATTTCTTTGACATAATGTTATTGGATTATTCATACTTTAATGTAATTTGTTTAATCTTGCGCAGTTTTAATTTCTTGCATTTTAGGTAATCATGTCTAATCCTAAGGGTCGCGGAGGTCGAGGTGGCTTAGGTGGAAGCTAAGGTCGTGGGACTTTGATTCCGATGCAGCTTTTTCAGTCACCAGAAGTAGAAGGAAGCCAGAACCCTGTAGTAGAGACACAGGGAGATGATTCACAGGCACGTGACATTGGTAGCCACGTCACCGGAGACTCCGAACACTCATACGGAGGAAGGTGAAGGTTCGAACCGTGCACCAAGAAAGGTTTTAAGCCCTACTTGGATTATGGTAAGTTCGTAAGCTACTATATGCTTCATGATACACAAATATGCAATGGTATTCACAATTCACGTGTTTGTTTGGTTTTCAATTCAGGTTCGATGATAACAAGGTTAGTGGGTCCATCACCGACATTTTCCGGGGCCATTTTCGACAACCTTGGTTCAATTACAAGTGAGGTCGACAATGCAACAAAGACGCATTGGTGGAACATTTTCACGAGTATGTATGAATCGAATTATGAAAAATTCCATTGATTATATTACTTTATTAATATCTTTGTTTAATGTTTGACTAAAGGGTATTTACGAATGGGCTCCTGAGTTAGAAGGCCTAGTGAAGAAGGATTACAAGAAAAAGCTTCATCTCGTCGAGAGACTTGCGATCTTGGGTGGTTAATAAAGCCAAAGAAAGGCCGAAATGGTTGGGGGAGACGATCTACGAAGACATGAAGAAGAGAAGTGAAGACCCAACATTTCGGGAAAAATCTGAACAGGCGAAGAAGAACCGAAGAGGTGGCTCCCTGTCTAATCCAATTGAGCCGTCACACTTTCGGGGGTTCTATTTCGGCAGACAAAGATGCTAGGAAGATGGTAAATATGTTTCATATCTACTACTTAGTGTAATTTACATTTCATTTTCGGTATGAGTAAAAAATTAAGCCTTTGTTCAACAATGTCTACAGGCAAAGAGGTAGAGGAGGAGTACTCCCTACTTGCTCCCGAGTTGTTCTTGAAGACTCATTTCAAGACTGTTCTCGGAAAAGGAGAAATCCCAGCAAACAAGAAAGCAAAGCAAATCTCGGTACATACTTCTAAACATATATTTATAGGCAAATATGATTGAAAAGTTTGGTGCAAGTTTAGTTAGAACCAAATATAGACCATTTTGGCCAATTTAGGCTATTTCACTTGAAATTGAATGAATACGAGTAGTTTGATGCTAGTTTAAGTTATAAACACCTCAAACATCATATATATAGTTAGTTTAATGTGATTGTAAAATGTTTTGATTGAAAATACACAAAATAGGAAAGTTAGAACCAAATATAGGCTAATATAGGCCATTTTAGGCCATTTCACTTGAAATTGAATGAATACGAGTAGTTTGATGCTAGTTTAAGTTATAAACACCTAAAACATCATAGATATAGTTAGTTTAATGTGATTGTAAGTTGTTTTGATTGAAAATACACAAAATAGGAAAGTTAGAACCAAATATAGGCTAATATAGGCCATTTTAGGCTATTTCACTTGAAATTGAATGAATACGAGTAGTTTGATGCTAGTTTAAGTTATAAACACCTCAAACATCATATATATAGTTAGTTTAATGTGATTGTAAGTTGTTTTGATTGAAAATACACAAAATAGGAAAGTTAGAACCAAATATAGGCTAATATAGGCCATTTTAGGCTATTTCACTTGAAATTGAATGAATACGAGTAGTTTGATGCTAGTTTAAGTTATAAACACCTCAAACATCATATATATATAGTTAGTTTAATGTGATTGTAAGTTGTTTTGATTGAAAATACACAAAATAGGAAAGTTAGAACCAAATATAGGCTAATATAGACCATTTTAGGCCATTTCACTTGAAATTGAATGAATACGAGTAGTTTGATGCTAGTTTAAGTTATAAACACCTCAAACATCATATATATAGTTAGTTTAATGTGATTGTAAAATGTTTTGATTGAAAATACACAAAATAGGAAAGTTAGAACCAAATATAGGCCATTTTGGCCAATTTAGGCTATTTCACTTGAAATTGAATGAATACGAGTAGTTTGATGCTAGTTTAAGTTATAAACACCTCAAACATCATATATATAGTTAGTTTAATGTGATTGTAAGTTGTTTTGATTGAAAATACACAAAATAGGAAAGTTAGAACCAAATATAGGCTAATATAGGCCATTTTAGGCCATTTCACTTGAAATTGAATGAATACGAGTAGTTTGATGCTAGTTTAAGTTATAAACACCTCAAACATCATATATATAGTTAGTTTAATGTGATTGTAAGTTGTTTTGATTGAAAATACACAAAATAGGAAAGTTAGAACCAAATATAGGCTAATATAGGCCATTTTAGGCAATTTTAGGCCATTTCACTTGAAATTGAATGAATACGAGTAGTTTGATGCTAGTTTAAGTTATAAACACCTCAAACATCATATATATAGTTAGTTTAATGTGATTGTAAGTTGTTTTGATTGAAAATACACAAAATAGGAAAGTTAGAACCAAATATAGGCTAATATTTTCACTTGAAATTGAATGAATACGAGTAGTTTGATGCTAGTTTAAGTTATAAACACCTCAAACATCATATATATAGTTAGTTTAATGTGATTGTAAGTTGTTTTGATTGAAAATACACAAAATAGGAAAGTTAGAACCAAATATAGGCTAATATAGGCCATTTTAGGCTATTTCACTTGAAATTGAATGAATACGAGTAGTTTGATGCTAGTTTAAGTTATAAACACCTCAAACATCATATATATAGTTAGTTTAATGTGATTGTAAGTTGTTTTGATTGAAAATACACAAAATAGGAAAGTTAGAACCAAATATAGGCTAATATAGGCCATTTTAGGCCATTTTAGGCCATTTCACTTGAAATTGAATGAATACGAGTAGTTTGATGCTAGTTTAAGTTATAAACACCTCAAACATCATATATATAGTTAGTTTAATGTGATTGTAAGTTGTTTTGATTGAAAATACACAACATAGGAAAGTTAGAACCAAATATAGGCTAATATAGGCTATTTTAGGCCATTTCACTTGAAATTGAATGAATACTAGTAGTTTGATGCTAGTTTAAGTTATAAACACCTCAAACATCATATATATAGTTAGTTTAATGTGATTCTAAGTTGTTTTGATTGAAAATACACAAAATAGGAAAGTTAGAACCAAATATAGGCTAATATAGGCCATTTTAGGCCATTTCACTTGAAATTGAATGAATACGAGTAGTTTGATGCTAGTTTAAGTTATAAACACCTCAAACATCATATATATAGTTAGTTTAATGTGATTGTAAGTTGTTTTGATTGAAAATACACAAAATAGGAAAGTTAGAACCAAATATAGGCTAATATAGGCCATTTTAGGCCATTTCACTTGAAATTGAATGAATACGAGTAGTTTGATGCTAGTTTAAGTTATAAACACCTCAAACATCATATATATAGTTAGTTTAATGTGATTGTAAGTTGTTTTGATTGAAAATACACAAAATAGGAAAGTTAGAACCAAATATAGGCCATTTTGGCCAATTTAGGCTATTTCACTTGAAATTGAATGAATACGAGTAGTTTGATGCTAGTTTAAGTTATAAACACCTCAAACATCATATATATAGTTAGTTTAATGTGATTGTAAGTTGTTTTGATTGAAAATACACAAAATAGGAAAGTTAGAACCAAATATAGGCCATTTTGGCCAATTTAGGCCATTTCACTTGAAATTGAATGAATACGAGTAGTTTGATGCTAGTTTAAGTTATAAACACCTCAAACATCATATATATAGTTAGTTTAATGTGATTGTAAGTTGTTTTGATTGAAAATACACAAAATAGGAAAGTTAGAACCAAATATAGGCAAATATAGGCCATTTTAGGCCATTTTAGGCCATTTCACTTGAAATTGAATGAATACGAGTAGTTTAATGCTAGTTTAAGTTATAAACACCTCAAACATCATATATATAGTTAGTTTAATGTGATTGTAAGTTGTTTTGATTGAAAATACACAAAATAGGAAAGTTAGAACCAAATATAGGCCATTTTGGCCAATTCAGGCTATTTCACTTGAAATTGAATGAATACGAGTAGTTTGATGCTAGTTTAAGTTATAAACACCTCAAACATCATATATATAGTTAGTTTAATGTGATTGTAAGTTGTTTTGATTGAAAATACACAAAATAGGAAAGTTAGAACCAAATATAGGCTAATATAGGCCATTTTAGGCTATTTCACTTGAAATTGAATGAATACGAGTAGTTTGATGCTAGTTTAAGTTATAAACACCTCAAACATCATATATATAGTTAGTTTAATGTGATTGTAAGTTGTTTTGATTGAAAATACACAAAATAGGAAAGTTAGAACCAAATATAGGCCATTTTGGCCAATTTAGGCTATTTCACTTGAAATTGAATGAATACGAGTAGTTTGATGCTAGTTTAAGTTATAAACACCTCAAAAATCATATATATAGTTAGTTTAATGTGATTGTAAGTTGTTTTGATTGAAAATACACAAAATAGGAAAGTTAGAACCAAATATAGGCCATTTTGGCCAATTCAGGCTATTTCACTTGAAATTGAATGAATACGAGTAGTTTGATGATAGTTTAAGTTATAAACACCTCAAACATCATATATATAGTTAGTTTAATGTGATTGTAAGTTGTTTTGATTGAAAATACACAAAATAGGAAAGTTAGAACCAAATATAGGCTAATATAGGCCATTTTAGGCTATTTCACTTGAAATTGAATGAATACGAGTAGTTTGATGCTAGTTTAAGTTATAAACACCTCAAACATCATATATATAGTTAGTTTAATGTGATTGTAAGTTGTTTTGATTGAAAATACACAAAATAGGAAAGTTAGAACCAAATATAGGCCATTTTGGCCAATTTAGGCTATTTCACTTGAAATTGAATGAATACGAGTAGTTTGATGCTAGTTTAAGTTATAAACACCTCAAACATCATATATATAGTTAGTTTAATGTGATTGTAAGTTGTTTTGATTGAAAATACACAAAATAGGAAAGTTAGAACCAAATATAGGCTAATATAGGCCATTTTAGGCCATTTCACTTGAAATTGAATGAATACGAGTAGTTTGATGCTAGTTTAAGTTATAAACACCTCAAACATCATATATATAGTTAGTTTAATGTGATTGTAAGTTGTTTTGATTGAAAATACACAAAATAGGAAAGTTAGAACCAAATATAGGCTAATATAGGCCATTTTAGGCCATTTTAGGCCATTTCACTTGAAATTGAATGAATACGAGTAGTTTGATGCTAGTTTAAGTTATAAACACCTCAAACATCATATATATAGTTAGTTTAATGTGATTGTAAGTTGTTTTGATTGAAAATACACAAAATAGGAAAGTTAGAACCAAATATAGGCTAATATAGACCATTTTAGGCCATTTCACTTGAAATTGAATGAATACGAGTAGTTTGATGCTAGTTTAAGTTATAAACACCTCAAACATCATATATATAGTTAGTTTAATGTGATTGTAAATTGTTTTGATTGAAAATACACAAAATAGGAAAGTTAGAACCAAATATAGGCCATTTTGGCCAATTCAGGCTATTTCACTTAAAATTGAATGAATACGAGTAGTTTGATGCTAGTTTAAGTTATAAACACCTCAAACATCATATATATAGTTAGTTTAATGTGATTGTAAGTTGTTTTGATTGAAAATACACAAAATAGGAAAGTTAGAACCAAATATAGGCTAATATAGGCCATTTTAGGCTATTTCACTTGAAATTGAATGAATACGAGTAGTTTGATGCTAGTTTAAGTTATAAACACCTCAAACATCATATATATAGTTAGTTTAATGTGATTGTAAGTTGTTTTGATTGAAAATACACAAAATAGGAAAGTTAGAACCAAATATAGGCTAATATAGGCCATTTTAGGCCATTTTAGGCCATTTCACTTGAAATTGAATGAATACGAGTAGTTTGATGCTAGTTTAAGTTATAAACACCTCAAACATCATATATATAGTTAGTTTAATGTGATTGTAAGTTGTTTTGATTGAAAATACACAACATAGGAAAGTTAGAACCAAATATAGGCTAATATAGGCTATTTTAGGCCATTTCACTTGAAATTGAATGAATACTAGTAGTTTGATGCTAGTTTAAGTTATAAACACCTCAAACATCATATATATAGTTAGTTTAATGTGATTCTAAGTTGTTTTGATTGAAAATACACAAAATAGGAAAGTTAGAACCAAATATAGGCTAATATAGGCCATTTTAGGCCATTTCACTTGAAATTGAATGAATACGAGTAGTTTGATGCTAGTTTAAGTTATAAACACCTCAAACATCATATATATAGTTAGTTTAATGTGATTGTAAGTTGTTTTGATTGAAAATACACAAAATAGGAAAGTTAGAACCAAATATAGGCTAATATAGGCCATTTTAGGCCATTTCACTTGAAATTGAATGAATACGAGTAGTTTGATGCTAGTTTAAGTTATAAACACCTCAAACATCATATATATAGTTAGTTTAATGTGATTGTAAGTTGTTTTGATTGAAAATACACAAAATAGGAAAGTTAGAACCAAATATAGGCCATTTTGGCCAATTTAGGCTATTTCACTTGAAATTGAATGAATACGAGTAGTTTGATGCTAGTTTAAGTTATAAACACCTCAAACATCATATATATAGTTAGTTTAATGTGATTGTAAGTTGTTTTGATTGAAAATACACAAAATAGGAAAGTTAGAACCAAATATAGGCCATTTTGGCCAATTTAGGCCATTTCACTTGAAATTGAATGAATACGAGTAGTTTGATGCTAGTTTAAGTTATAAACACCTCAAACATCATATATATAGTTAGTTTAATGTGATTCTAAGTTGTTTTGATTGAAAATACACAAAATAGGAAAGTTAGAACCAAATATAGGCCATTTTGGCACTTTATATTATTTGAATATGAGTATATTTAACCAAATGCGGGAGACATACAATAAGAAGTCGGATCATTGTACCACTCGGGGGTCACAGCCCGAACCCCGATCCGTTGTATTGGGAGACAGGTTGGGGGAGAAACGAGAGGAAAAGTTCGGGGTTGGGTCGGGGAGATCATTTGTACTACAACTGCGCATCGTGGCGAGGAGATGGTGGCTCTTCACAACCATATGAGCCGTCCATTTTTTCTCGGATTGAAGCGCAAGTGGAGGCAAAGGTCGCTGCACGGATGGGAGAGGTGGAGGCAATGGTCGCAAGCACGGGTGGAAAGAGTCACGTCGGGCCCTCATCGAGGAAATGATGAGGAACATGTCTAGTTTCGGCCACATGTTCTCGGGGTTGCAACCCAGGCCCCACTCCACAACGCGGACCGAAGATGACCCGGGGTTTGGTGGTGGCGGTAGTGCTACTGAGCCACCCTTGACAAAGGTAGTTTTTTATGGTTTTGGCAACTAGGTAACTAACTTATAGTTGGATATAGTTAGTCTAACTATTTTCTTGTAGTGTAAATACTTATCGGCATCTCGCTTCGTTTCTTGATGTGTCGGGTTATTTTTTTTTCAACCCGACTTCTACTTTATTTCCCGACACCGGGATCTATTTTGCGTACATATATTTAATCTAGGTAGTTTGTCTAACTATAGACATTTAGTGTCTATATTTATCGGCATCTAGCTTATTATTTTCTAGCTTTGTCGATATATATTTTTTGTAAACACCGACATCTACTTTATTTCCCGACATCGGGATCTATTTTGTGTACATAAATGTAATCTATTTCATGTAATTATACAAGTATCTATGTAAATTTTAATATATATCAAAATTGCATAATTTTGTAATTGAAAAAATTTAATGCGATGGAGAAACAGCTTTAGCGTGGTATATTTAGGTGCAGCTGTAAGGTTCTCTATGCACCCATTGAAATGAAATCAACGACTGCTTTAACATTTTAGCGACCGTTATAAACAGACGTTGATTATGCGAAATCAACGACGGTTTATAACAGTCGCTGCAACAACGACGGTTTAGAACAGTCGCTGGATCAACGACGGTTTAAAACGGTCGGTGATCCAACTGATCGCTTATAAACCGTCGGCCGACTGCCGTCTGCTTTAAACAGTTGTTGACTGGGTATCAACGTCGGCTTTTATAAACCGTCGCTGATTGTCCTTAAACCGTCGTTGAATATATCACCGACGGCTTGACGGTCGTTGATTATTGTATCACCGACCATCTTTTTACCGACGGCCATTTAACGACGGTTAGCCGTCGTTGATTATTCAGCGACGGCTTTTTAGGCTACCAACGACGGCTAAAAGCCGTCGTTAATTGGCACTTTTCTTGTAGTGACAACCACCTTTTCTTCCTTCCATTTACACCACCACCTCACCTTCTGTTTCTCTCCCAGGAACAGCAGGTCCTTCACAAGAAAACACCCCAGTTCCTCCACCTAAACCATCCTCTGCCTCTGGTTCTAAGGGAAAGGAACAAGTTCCTTCGGATGAGTTTGGTTGGGTTAATGAAGTGTGTCTCCCTGCTCAACATATGATTAAGTTTTACAATCATCTTCACTGGACTTTAGATGCTAAAACTGATAATATGATGGATTTAATGAAAGTCCTCAGTGATACCGTGATTGAACAACAAAAGAACATGGAGATGATGGCCCAAGCCATTAACAGTTTGAAGCAACAACTAGATGAGCAACATGGAGAGGTGATGAAGAAGTTGGAAGAAGTGGTTGAGGAAGAAGTCATCGAGGAACACCATTCTCCTTCCCTTCATAATGTCAAGTTCTTGTTTCTCTTAAAGGAACAAGAATTCTTAGCTTTTGTTTCTTTTCTTTTCTTCTTTTTCTCTTTTGTACTTTAATGGAACAAGTGCTATAAATAGATGACTTTTGCTATATTTGTCTTCGTTTGTGATTTGAGAGCATAATTTCTTACTTGGAATGGCTAGTATTATGTGATTGATGTTTGAGCAAGTCTAACCTTTGAAATTCCTAACTTAACCATTTTTGGTGCTTGTTAATGGTATCAAGGTCTTGTGCATTACAGTCTTCCCAAAATCACCAAGCGTTTGATCTTTTTGACGATGACAAAGGGGGAAAAGATAAAGGAACAAACTAAGTTGGAAAAATTACAAAATTGCAATTTTTGAAAAAACTGAGAAAAATATTAATTAATTAAATTATATAAATTATATATAAATTATTATTTTATCTTTTTCATTCTCTTATGTTATTTTTTGTTTTCCTTAGTTTGTAACTTTGTTGTCATCATCAAAAAGGGGGAAATTGTTGAACCCTAGTTTTGATGATGACAAAGGAACAAAGATGCAAACTAAGTATTGGACTAACAAGTTGTTTAAGTGAATGAATTTCAATCAATGAAAGGAACAAAGAGAATACTAAGTCAAGGAAGAAATCAAGTTTGGATTTTGAAGACTAAGTGAAGATGTTTCATAATTTGGTACTGGAGCAGCATTGGAGCAAGAAGACTAAAGCAAGGTTTTTTGTTTCTAGTTCCATTGTTAAGAAACGAGTAAGAATGGTAAAGAACTATGGCAATTTAGAATGAGAATGAGCGTTTGTTCCTTTGTAAGGAACAGACACACTGACGCTTAACTAATAAGTTAAAGGAACTAACTATTAAAAGGAACTAGACTTAGGATGAAGCATTACAATGGTTTAATTATGTCTGTTGAGTAATTTATGCCTAGATTCTAGGTAACCGTTTTATTTAAGGAAAAATCTGATTTTAAGGAAAATCTTTTTAAGAAAAGATTTTATTTTTATAAAAGATAAATATCCTTTTCGGTTTTATGGAAAATATTTTAAAGATAATATTTTTGGTAAAAGGATTTTATTTTGGTTTTAATAATTAAAATGCTTTTTAATTAAATCAGATTTTCGAAATAATGCTTTAAGTGGTTGCTAAAATTAAGGGAGCAGTAACTCAATTCTCTCCCGCGTTTAACAGTGATTATGGAGATCATGGGTTGATTGAGGAACGTGTTCCTCCGGGTAACGAACATCATGGGATAATGATTTTACCACTAACACATGTTTTAATCCCACGTTCTAAGTTATTACCACTATAAATACTAATGTCTAATTAAGTTCCAATTTGTGTCTGACCAAGTGAATTAGTGAGTTTAACTAAGTAAAGTGTCAGTGCCTTCATTCTCTCATAAAAGCCATTTGTTCTTTGCCTTCTTACTCTAATTCCACTGAGTTTATTTTGATCAATTGTATTTTGGTTTTTGGGGTAAGGGGACTTTGAGTGAAGTTATGTAAGAGAGAAGCTTTGAGTGAAGCGAGTTAAAGTGAGAAAACTTCAAGTGAAGTTGAGAGGAACAACTGTTAAGGGAACAGTTGTTCAGGAACTTGAGTTTAGGAACTCATGGTGTGGCCCGTGAGTAGAATTAGGTTGTAACAAAGTTGTTTGGCATAATTAGTGAAAGAGTTGAGTTTAAAATCCCTAGTGGTCGAGGTTGTTTCTTCTTGTTGGGCCCAAGAAGTTTTTCCTCGTAAAAATCCCTTGTGTTCCTTTAGCTTGTTTCTTTGTTCAAGTTTAAAATTCCGCAAAAAGTTACGTTTATTTCTACACATACAATTCACCCCCCCTCTTGTATTATTCCTAGTAAAATAACAATAGTTTGTTATTTGTGAGGGCGAGTGAGGAAGAAGTGGAGCATGTTTTGGAGATTCTCTCTATCTATAAAGCTGCTTCCGGACAAAAGATGATTATGGAGAAATCTGAGGTGTTGAGCTTGCAAAGATGGAATTGCTTCAGACGAAGTTATCTTTTAAGGTTGTAGAAGGGCATGAAAAGTACTTGGGGCTACCTACCTACATAGGTAGTTCAAAGAAGAAGATTTTTCAAGTTATTCAAGATAGAGTCTGGAAAAAGTTGAAAGGGTGGAAGGAGAAATTTCTATCACAAGCAGGTCGTGAAGTGCTCATTAAGGCCATAGCTCAAGTAATTTCTTCGTATGCCATGCAATATTTTGCAATTCCGAATGGGATTCTTGAAGAGATTGAGAAGATTTGCAGACAATTTTTTTGGGGTCAAAGAGGAGAGGAGAGGAAAGCTGCTTGAGTGTCTTGGAAGAAAATGTATATCTCTAAAAAAGAAGGGGGAATGGGGTTCCGAAATATAAAGACTTTCAATGAAGCACTTCTAGCAAAGCAATGTTGGAGAATTCTTACTAAGACTGATTCCGTTATGGCAAAAGTTCTTAAAGGGAAGTATTTCCCTAACACTTCTTTTTTGGAAGCTAAAGAAAGTGCCCAGGGTAGTTTAACGTGGAAATCTATTCTTAAAGCTCGGGGGACTCTAGTGAAAGGCTCGAGGCGAGTGATTGGCAATGGTGCTACTTCTCAAATCTGGAATGATCCTTGGGTGCCGAATGTGCCTAAAGGAATGATTGGCAGCAGACCGAGGAATGATTTCGAGGCTCCAAAGTATGTGAATGAACTCATTGAAGCTGGGAGATGGCAGCAGGGGTTATTAAGAGACTTATTCACAACGGAAGGGGTGGCTGCTATCACTAACATTCATATTCCCTTGTATGATGCAGGAGATGAATGGTCATGGCTGCATTCGAAAGATGAGAATTTCTTTGTAAAAAGCGCCTATAACATGTTGATTGCGGAACAAGTGCGTGATAGGCCATCCACATTAGTAGAGAGATAAGTTTTTAGCTGGAATAAAATATGACACGTTGGTGTTTTTCCGAAGATTAAAGTGTTTGTGTGGCGTGTGATGCAAGATGGTATTCCCGTTCGTGCAAAACTGGTGAATAGAGGGGTAAGTGTGGATGTAAGATGTCGAATGTGTGGGGAAGAAATAGAAGATTTACAGCATGCTTTAGTGTTTTATAGGGAGGTTCGAAAATTATGGTATTACTCCCATCTTTGTTTGGAGGTGGGAAACGATGATGGGATGACCTTCTATGAATGGTGTTTGGAGTTGGGGAAGATACACAAGGATAATCAGTGGTGGAGTTTATTATGGGCTCTATTATGAGGTGTGTGGCTTCGGAGAAATAAATGGGTTTTTGAAGGTAAGAAATGGGAGGTTGAGGACATCTACAAGAAAGCATTGAGTAGTGTTCGAGAGGTTGAAGAAGTCGGGAGGAGGGAGATGAGGAGATTGAATATGCAGACATGGAATTCGAGATGGAAGGTGCCAGCTTCGGGAAGCTATAAGGTGAACTCGGATGCAGCTTTGTTCGAAGACAATCGAGTGGGTCTGGGGGAGTGGTTAGAGATCATGTGGGAGAGGTGGTGGTTGCAACGAGCAAGCTGGTTATTGGCTCACTCTTGGTGGACGTAGCTGAAGCGTTCGCGGCAAGACATGTTGTTCTTACAGCTATGGAGGCTGGCTTTAGAAGTTTGGTTGTTGAAACAGACAACTTGGAGGTTTATAAGTATCTAGAGAAAGCTAAATGTGAACCTACCCAATTTGGGAAAATTATAGCAGATATCTTAGCATTGAAAAGAGCTTGTATTTCATGTAGTTTCTCCTTTGTGAAAAGGGAAGGCAATGGAGTGGCTTATAGCTTAGCCAAGTTTAGTCATCAGGTGGAAGATATAGTGTGGTTAGAGGAGTACCCAGAGGAGGTAGATAGTGATGTAATGAAGGATTTGGCTTTGTTGAATGAATAAATTGATACTTTTCATGTAAAAAAAAACAATTACGCAACAATATGTAAGATAGAATGGAGAGATTGAAGTTGCATGAGACATGTATGTATTACAGCTACTAATAGAAATGATAAGTAAGACATATAAAAGGGATATAGCCGAGTATCCCTAATCACTCCGTTGTATGTATCCCAGTTAAGTGTAATACCAACTAAAGACAAGTAATATGTTCTGCAAAACATAAACGAAGCTACTAGAAAATGTATTGTAGGAATAGACGCAAAAGCAATTACCAACACAAACACTAGTAGAGAGAGTAGTCTGAAAGTGATGCTGATGTTTTCTCTATATCTATATCAATTGTGTTACATATAAAAAGAACAAAAATGCTTAGTCCCACTCAATGACATGGTGTTCATGTGTAGGTGAGCAAATGTATATATAGTATAATGAATATTGATAACATCAATTTAGAAGGCCAAAAAAACCATAATAGCATACTTTATCAGTAAACCATCTTCGTCATATTCCTTTTCTACAAGTTCATTTTGATGGGGCGAAAATTCGCAAGAGTGACGACCCATCGAAATGAGCAATTCTCTAAACTTACAAATAATTACCAATTGATGGGGTAAAAAGTTCACAATAGATGGGGAGTAGGTAGAAGATGGAGAAGCATAACTCAAGTTTTTTTTTAATATAACAGTAGGAGGTATAATTTTCAAATTTCTTCTTTTGGAATAAATTAAATGTAGAGTAATATTAGCCGTAGATTTTTTTTGAAGGGAATATTAGCCGTAGATTTAGCTAAAGGATGAGATAAATATTCCAATTCCATTAATTAAAAAAATCCTTGATAATATCTTGACAATGCGTAAGTCCAATAGTTTGACAACCTCAATTTCTATATAATTTAGGAAACTATTATAAATTTCTTTATTAGAGCAATAATTCATTGGACATTGAGGTGGCAATTGGAGACTTGTGAAATTGGCATTTGGCACCTTCAGTAAACGACTGACACATGGCACCATGACAATTGTTTGACAAGTGGCAAGATCTATTTTAGGTTGAGACTTGAGAAAGGGGAATGCTCAAAAAATTTAGCTTAAAATATATGAGTATGAGTATATAATACCATCAATATCTAAAAGTTGCTCCACAGTTTTGTTTGGCAAGTAAATTTCGTCTATGCATCTAATCACCGTTCATCGATCATCAGCTTTATATAACCTTAACCATTTTAAAGTTACATCTGGAATCTTCACACGTTGTTTTCGACAATTTGTCCCTAAAAACACGAAATATGATGAGATAAAAAAAGAACTTGAATTCAAACCTAAACTAATGCCATAATTGATTCTAGATAGAATTCACAAGTTGTTTTTTTATCATCACAATCTAAGAGAGACAATTACGCAGCAGCATATAAGATAGAATGGAGAAATTGAATTGGCATGAGACATGCAAGTATTACAGCTACTAATATAACTGATAAGGAAGACATATAAAAGGGATATAGCCAAGTATCCCTAATCAATTTGTTGTATACTAAAGACAAGTAATATGTTCTGCAAAGATGAAGCTACTGAGAAAATGTATTGTAGGATTATATGCAAAAGCAATTACCAACACAAACCTAACAAAAATAGATTTAAACAAAAGGCTTAAAAGAAGAGTTGATAAAATGTATAAGTCATGCATGATTGGATGCTCCCACCAAACCCATTGAAAAGAGCAATTTCCTAAACTTACAAAAAATTACCAATTGATAGGGTAAAAATTTGATAACAAATGGGGAGTAGGCAAAAGATGGAGAAGCAGAACTTAAGTTTTGTTTTTAATATAACAATATGAGGTTTAATTTTTTGTCAGGGAATATATTAAAGGTAGAGTAATATTAGTCGTAGATTTAACTGAATGATGGGATTTTTCAACATCTTCCAATTCCATTGTTACTTAATTTTAAAAAAATCCTTGATAATATCTCTATAATGCCTAAAATCAAGATAAATATTCCTATAGGTTGACACCTCGATCTCTATAATGTAGGAAACAATTATTAATTTCTTTATCATGGCAATAATTCATTGCACATTGATGTGGCGTGGCAATTGAAGACTTGTGAAACTAGCATTTAGTATCGTAAGTAAAAAACTGAATGTGGCACTATGACAATTTTTTGACAAGTAGCAAGATGTAATTTTTTATATATATTTATATATATGACTTTATGTTGAGACGTGAGAAAGGGGAATAATAAAAAAAATTAGCTTAAAATATACTTGTATGAGTATATGATACCATCAATGTCTAAAAGTTGCTCTACAATTTGTTTGACTAGTAAATTTCGTCTATTCATCTAGTCACCGTTCATCATTAACTTTATATAATCAGAACTATTTTAAAGTGACATCTGAAATCTTCAAAAATTATTTTCGACAAAGTTCTATTTTTTTGACATGGGAAATTAAAATGAAAACGACCGACTTTGATGATACTAGGAGGATAACATATAAAATCATCCGAAAAAGCTTATTTTTAACAATTTTAGGAGCTTACTAGCTATTTTAACAATTTTGTTAAGCTCCCAATTCATATTATAGTAAAGGCGCAAGCCCTTATTTACTTAATATGCTATCATATCGACTCATCAAGTGATACTAATTGCTTTTATTTCTTTCATTTGTATCACTTACCATTTATAACAAGCTCATACATACCCTCTTACTTTTTTATTATAAAGGTAAGAAAAAAGAAGGTTAGGAGACCCACCGCACGAGGGGAGTTCTAACCTTATCGTTTACAAGGATAGAATGAAGAGCATAATGTATACAACTTTCTATATTAAACGAGAATCAACTAAAAGGCCGACATTAGCTATCCAATCTCTTGCTTTGTTTGCTTCCGTGAGACGTGATGGAGAGTCCAAGGCATGAAGGATAACAAAGCAGAACTTGGATGTCTTTGATGATGTGAGCAAGCTGCCAAGGATAAGACCAGAGACCTTTTAACTGCATTGATGACCATGAGATTATCGCCTTAAATGTGAAGGTGTTGAATATTGCTTTGGATGGTCAGACGAATCCCTTAATGAAGAGCCGTGGCTTCGGCAATGAAAACTGGGAGAAGAACCAAGATTGAAGGTTGTCGCTTTGTGAAGTTGACCACTAGAATCCCCGATGATAACACCCGCCGCCAGCATTTCCACGAACCGAGCCATTGAAGTTGAGTTTGAAATAGGGGTTGGGAGGCGACTCCCAAGCGACGAGGATGGAAGAAGGGTACTCCGGGGTGGAAGGAGGAAGAGAGGAATGAGAAAACGAGGAGCATGAGGAGATGCAGAAGTCAACGGAATTCCTAAGATTCCATTATGCAAATAAAAATTTTGCTTTACTTCTCACTTGACAAGTTGGATAGTTATTAATAACTTATCAATGTCATAAGTATTCTTTAAATATTATAATCACAACTTATCATTCTTGGCAAGTTTATCTTCATCTTAATATGAAATGACTATAATACTCTTATATGATGAGTCCACCCTCATGATTTAATAATCTTATTAGCTTAATGGTACTCTAGTTATTAGATACCACTATTAACTCTCTCAATTAAGTCCATTGGTCACAAAGTACCAAATCTACTTCTAAAAATATTTCGATATATTCAATGATTACTATTTATAGTAATTAGCCACACAAGGCTTCTAATTTTTTTTTGATAGAAGCTACATCTAAACAACTAGAAAAAAAATCAAGGACAAGAATTATAAAATTTAGCTAAGTCATGGGCTTTGGCTACTTGCTGTCGAGGCACCTTGCAAATAGTACAGTAGGATAAGGTAGCAGCTAAAGTAATGAGGTGTTGAGCAGTCCATCGAAGAGAGACATTAGAAATTCCTTTGGATTACAGAAGTTGGATCATAACTAAAGAATCAGAGAGGATCTAAATAGAATGAAAACCTTAACAAATTATCCATTTGATGCAGTGAAGAGTAGCTCAGAGTTCAGCCTGAAGAGCACTTTTAGCAATAAAATGCACTCCTCCAACGTACTCCTGATCTTCATGAGTCATAAACCAACCACCCCTCCCCTTAGCGAGTGTTTGTCCCATGAACCATTAAGTTGAATACACATTGAAGTTATATCCCTGTTTTGTTGCCCTAAATTTAGCATGATAAAACCCGGTGGAGAAGCTGGTAAGTTCTCCAGAGGATGAAGGAATCTAAGTTGCCGAGCCAATAGAAGAGTGAATATCTCATGTTGCGCAGAAGCAACAGCAATATAGACTTGAATTTGAGTTTGAGAGCAAATGTCTCCCCGAAATATGCTTAATCCTATCAATCCAGAGACCCCATAGAGTGGCAATAAAGGAATATATCTTATTGCTCTGAGGACCATCCTGCGTGTAAAACAGTTGGATATAGGTAGAAATCCAATTTTTCATAGAAATGGATTCATCGATGTTTGAAATAATAGCTAACGAGCTATTGTTCCAGATATTTTGAGAGATAGGGCAGGTTCGAAAAAGATGAATATCATCTTCATCATCATTTTGACAGAAAGGGCAGACAAAGGAAGAAACAATACTTTTCTTAGCTAAATTGATTCTAAGAGGTAAAATGTTATAGCTAATTTGTATAAATGAGAACTCATATAACAAATACTATTTATAGTTTTTAATCAATGTTGATGAAATTTGACTATAATAACGTCAATGTTATAACTAATTTGAGACTACTCCCTCTTTTATTTTCATATATTCATATTTGACTTCTTGTGATAATGGTACCTTAATCTATACTTGGTCTGTTCTTTGTGCAATTAGTGCATGTGAAAAGTTTACCCAAAAAACCCTTTTGCTGAAAATTACAATACTTATTTATTTTATAAACATCATATATATATATATATATATATATATATATATATTTCACATCATACTAATATATTAATTATATGGTGCCCCTGACATTTATGTCATTTTCTAGAATGACGTTCACATTTGCACGTATGTATCAAGTAATACTGAATGTGTAAATCGTCAATAAACTTAATAATTTTTGGAGACGACGTTAGAGGTAAAGAGTTGTATATAAGTACCCTCTGCAACCCATATCCTCTTTTGAAAATTCCATCTGCATATAAAAGTTTCTTCTTCTTTAACTTTTTCTGTGGAAATGTTATATCTATAATACAAGGTTATACAAATAAAAAAAGGTTATACAAATAAAAATTCAGAAGAAAATGTGGGGTGTAGTGAGTAGTTATATAAGACTCTTTACCCTTGTAACATCGTCTCCAAAACCATGAAATTTAATTAAGTTTTACAAGTTAAGGGTTACCCGAGACATGGTACAAGCGTGAGGGTCACTCCAGATTATAGCCTAAAAAACAAGGTTATCTCATATAATTTCTCATACTTCATATCATTATAAGATAAAATAATATCCCTTGTCAAAAAAAAATGTCTAACATGAATTTTAAACTGATGCTAGATTTCAAGCCAAATGTAACTAATTAAGATTGGAGGTGTGTATGTAGAACTAAGTACACCTAAATCTATATCTTGTCCATTTGCTTTTTTAAAGCTCTCCCATTACACTTATGTACTCCTTTACAACTCTTCAAATAAGCAAACAAATTGTCACCAATATAACTCAACTACAAAAGCGGAGTACACACATAATTATAAAATACATTTTTAGTCATATAATGATTCATATCCCATTCTAATGATTCCTAAATATATATGGTGTAGAGGTTTCCGACGTGTGTTGCAAAGTTTGACTCAACCCACAAGTCCAATACACAAGTGTCATATCATAGACCAATCACGGCCCGTTTGGTTAGTGATTTAAATTGTAGTAATGGTAATGGTTTTTAGTATAAATTTGTGAAGACATTCATGTCAACATCCATGGTAATCTTCTCTTTATCCCAAAACACCTATTTTCTTCCTAAAATTTCATTCTATTACCACTTCTGCACAGGGAGGTGGTATTAAGTGGTAATGACAATTTATGAAGGAAAACCCATGTTTTGACATCAAGTTTTCTTTATTATGTTATTAATTTTGGAAATATCTTCACATTTTTACACTAAAAAATTAATTATTTTTTAGCTCAATTAAAAACTCCCAAAACCAAAGGGAAAGTTGTTTAGTATTGCATCACATGAGATACTATCATACTAACATGAACAAAGCAATCAAGGAAGTGAAAGATCCCTAAATGCACGTAGCATTAAATAATGCTCCAACATTCCAACTCATAGAAGAGTACAAAATCTCATCAACTTGGGAAGCAGTAGGAATGCGGCAAACGTAATTACAGCAACGCAAAATCAGCATCAAAGTTATAATGTACACAATACTCAAAACCTATGCCAATCTTTTGAAATTGATTGAGCCACACTAAAAAGCACAAAACACGTCCCTTTTCCTTTTTTTTTTTTTTTACTTTAGTTTTAATTAACTTTTTTTTTTTTTTTTTTTTTTTATTTATAAAAAAATATAATCGTTTTTGATTTATTGTTTCGCGTTAGGTTAATTTCATAATATCAAATTTTTTTTAATTTTTACTTAAAATAAAGATATTAAGAGTTAAATAATTTTGAAAACGGCAGCCAAATGAAAGTAGAAAAAAAAAAAAGGGGGGGGGAGATGAAATGAACAATTTCCAAGAATTAGATGGATTTGTCGCTGGTAATAACTAAGCAACTTTGATTAAATTCTTTTCTTTTTGCTGAAGGCAACTTTGATTAAAATTTGGGTGAAAAACTTGTGTTGGTATTTTTTTGGAAAATCATGCAGTTATAATACTATAGTCTAAAAAGGAAAAGGAAAAGGAAACATACATGTCAAGCTAAACGCATAAAACAAGAATACAGTAGTACTACACGGCTCCCATCTTTCCTTGTCAAACACCACCATGTAGCCTTGTAGGGAAAACACATGAAAATTTCTTGTTCCAACTTTCATCATGGGTGATGTCGGCTCATTTTGTATCCAAATTCATATGACCCTCTTCAGATTTCGACATCATTTTCATTTCTTTATATCCTACACATACTTGGAATCCAAGAAAGATAATAAGTGAAGATGAGAAATGGAGTAATTTGGATTAAGTATGGATCTGAAACTTTAAACTGATTAATCGATTATGAATTTAACTAACTACACTTACATGCGCGTGTTTATTGACGGGATACGGGACAGGAATAAATACATTTACATCTTATATATAATAAGGATACTTGGCTATATCCCTATTATGAATTTATGAGGGGCCCATTAAGATATTTATTACAAAGAGGATAGAAATAATTTATATAAGGGCTCCAGGATATGTTAGTTTGTACTTTAATTTGTATGAGTGCTCCATAATACATATAATAGTGATATGGTCAATTATCCCTAATCAATTCGTTGATAATACCAACTAAACACAAGAAATATGTTCCACAAGAAATAGACGAAACTACTGGGAAAATGTATCATAGGTTTATACATAAAAGCAATCACAACACAAACCTGACAAAAGTACGTAGATTGAAACAAAATATGGCTTAAAAGAAGAGTTGAGAAAAATTACATCTTGTAAGCCATGATGTGGATGCTCCACCAGAACCATCACCACCTTTGTTTTCTCCCTCGCCATCATCAGCTAAAACCCGCGCATTTACCAGTAGATATTCCGATCAGAATAAAAAGACTAAAATTTCAAATTTTAATAGAATTTATTTTTGTCCCAAACTACCTTTAATTTTCAAGTTTTTGCGAGAAACTATCTTATAAAAAATTTGTTGTCCCAAACTACCTTACTTTTACCATTTTTGCGAGAAACTACCTTATGCCGGTTTCCGGCGTTGACTCTTTTTTTTCCAATTTTTTAATGTCACGTAATATCACTTGACCTCTTCAAATCTTTTTTCATTTTCCCCATCCTATTTTCCCCATTTCCCTGTGCACTCTCTATCTTTCTCTCTATCTCTCTCATATCTATGTCGACACTTTATACCACTAATCCACCATTAAATTCCTCTTCTACTACTTAAACTAAAATTGAAACGATCTCTCAGTCTCCTCGAATCTCAAGCAATTTTCACAAGGGTAAATTTATTTTTTCCCACAATTTTGAACTGAAAAAAAATTCAACGCCGAAAACCGACATTAGGTAGCTGTCAACAACAAAATGGTAAAAGTAAGGTAGTTTGGGACAGAGGTCCTCGTGGGAGCCCAATGGTTGGTGCTCCCACCTCCCAACCGCGAGGTTTTTCCTCATCACTCCCCAATTTGGGGAGTTTGTATTAAAATGTTTGCTTGTGGGTATAAATCCCCACTACCCACCAATGAGTAGTGTGCCTGCAGCTAGTAGCCACAGGGTTGGCCTTCGGATCAATTATCTTTCCCGAACAAAAAAAAAAAAAAAAAAAAAAGTAGTTTGGGACAACAAATTTTTTATAAGGTAGTTTCTCGCAAAAACTTGAAAGTTAAAGGTAGTTTGGGACAAAAAATCCTTTAAATAATCATAAAACCGAGGACAAAAGTAAGAGCGTAATGTGATTTGCATCGCTCACAATGGTTTTGTGAGACATTGCCTAGATTATCCGAAATTACTGATTTTGTTAGAATTTGAATAAGATTTAGAGTGAAACAAATTGCATAGTTTAAAGATGTTAATAAACTTTTAGAATCCACCAACTAACATACGAGATTAGAAATTGGGTTTGGCTCAAGTGGTGATCTTTCCCATCTTCTCTAGCAAAGTCTAGGGTTCAATTCCTACATGTCCGGGATTTAAGGAGGGGGTGTTGATGGGTGGTATTGTGTAAGAGCAATCCAACGAATTTATTCTTACCTATAAAAAAATAAAATACAAGATTTACATTTGTTAAATATGTTACATTTATATCTTTTTATCTTTCCATTCTAAAAAAATTACTTCATTTATTTTCAAAAATGCTATATATGTTCCTCCCTGCGACAATTTTAGGCATTTCTCTAGGACCAACTTGGAAAACTTGAACTATTAGGTGTATTATGTATACAATTTTAGGCATTTCTCTAGGACCAACTTGGAAAACACAATTACGTGGTGACAACTGACAAATGCTTTATGCTTTATTGCTCCTCAAAATATCCCCGTAACAAACTGACACAAATGTAGTACTCCTATATGCACATTTCATCATCAAATGCATATATATTCTTATATTATAACCAATTGGATGATATTAAGGTAATTGACACAATCAATATATAATCTAGAGGCTTCTATACAAAGGAATTTTGTATAATACAAGATACATGAGATGAAAAACTACAAAAGCAACTGATTTTTGCAAGTTCCATTCCTAATACAGATTCATATAATGCCTTAAACTTGTCCGATTCTCTTCGCTCTTTAGCTTGGTGAGAGCCCTCTTCTCCATTTTTCTGATCCATTCTTTGCTTACATCAAAAATCTTTCCAACTTCATGAAGTGACATACTATGCCCTTCCAAACCATACCTTAGAGACAAAACCCGTCTCTCTTTAGGATCGAGGCCTTGTAAGAGCTTATGGATGTCACTCTTCATATGCTGCTTCATTATAATTTTTTCCGGCATCTCTAGGGAAGTATCCGGAGTGCATTCCTGTGTCGCAGATGGCAAATGGAGTTAAATTCTACTCTATCAACCAAAATGAATCCAATTTAGTATTATAAACAAGAATGACAACAAAATCTCGAGGAAAAAAAAAGGAAGAAATCATTGTTGTTCGACTCTTTTTACTCACCTCCTCTGGGCGAGGAGGGAGTACAGGATTATGCTCGAACCAAGCCACAAAGGGCCATCAGCAGTAAAATCATATTTACCATCTTTAGGATATTGCAGCAATTTCCCCTCTGATTAGTCAATCAGATGAAAAATTGAAGGATGCTTTTCAAAACTCTCAGATTCACGGAAGCGAACACAATTTCAACTCATACATGCAGATGGCACATATATGGAGATTAACATTTGCATCATATATAAATTAAGATCAAATTTCAGATATGATGACACTTACTTACTCCTATGAAAAAGAACTGAGTGTACGTGTACGATATTTCAGGATAAGCAATACAATGTCAATATCTATGCTATGTACTAAAATGGGAGCCAGTCTCTTCCATTCCAAATCCACTGAAGTTCCCTCCTAAACGCACCAAGTTTTTACAATAAAGGCATCTAGTAGGTACATTATTTCCACTTAATGACGACTTTATGATAGCCTGGTTGTCTTATGATAGAAGTTTTAATAAGAAGACTAATCATCGCTCGGGTATTACCTTTTATTTTTTTTGAAAGATCGCTCGGATATTACCTAGTTATATACTTACATTGGGAAGCCATTAAAACAGGCTTTCCCTCCTAAATTTTCCACCTAAACACCAAGAATTAATACATGTTTGTCTCGGAAAACTAATTAGAGGTCTTACTATAAAGCACTAATTATATATTTGCAATATATATAAAATTTTGATTTATTAATACCAATTGAATACTTACCTTGAAATTAAAAGTGTAATTATGAATGCCCAAACTTTTCATCATACATAAAATAAAACTAACCCAACTTGGATCATGGCTCCAGTATTAACTAGTATAATACCACACACAGACAAATCATTTAGAGGACCAAGCTAGGTAGTAGTACCGTCTTACCAGATATTTAATATTAATGTACTCTCCGATTTTCTGATCAAGTGAGCCCACGATCCTCAAGCAATTATCGGCAGATTTTATTTTATCCAAAGAAAGACCTGTGGATTTTGGAAACTTCAACATCATCTGGGTGTTTTCCACGACTTCTTTTAAGCGTCTTTCGAGCCTTTTGTACGCGGTTTATTGTAGTGCTCAATGTCAGCTACATGAAATAGGAAAAGTATAAAACTCAAGAACAAAGCTGAAAACAAATAAATAGCCATAATATTCAAGTAACATACAGGAACTTTTATCCCTCTTCCATGTCGAGATACCAATTGAGACATTGCTTTTCTGATCCAATACTGAACATATGTAGAGAATTTATATCCCCTTGTGTGGTCAAACCTTTCAGCGCCTTGCAATATTCCTATGTTCCCTGCCTACAGAAAGAATAGCAACAAACAGCTATCGTCATGAAAAGCAGCACACAAGTCCAAAAAAAAAGGTTAGCCTGGATATGTTAATCCAGTCATTAAACCCATGTAACAAACAATAATCTTTGGGTAAAGCCCAAAAATAAGGTTCAGACACAGAAAGAACTAGCTTTTTAACGCTAGTCCTACTACTAATCCCATATAGTCAACATTTTTTATGTTTCAATGCAACAACAAGAAGTTATCTGTAACAAGTAATTTTGCTGGTTAATCTGTCTATTCATGAAATGGGTTGGATTGCTATTGGTCAGGATACAGCAAAATCGTTCTATTAGATCTAATGTACTTAGTGGATGTAATAAGTACCTTGTGTCAGAATTGAGAAATTTTAAGGCTCGAATCCTTCTAATTCTTTTCTTTATTACTTGTGCCTATCTTTTACGCAGGTCGCAGGATGCCATCAATATCACCTATTCTGAAATCGCAGAAACTGACCCAAAGAAGTGGTTTTTGGTGAATACTCAAACTTTAAGGCTAATGCAGTTGCAAATTAGAAACCGAAGCAATCAAAGCAAGAAATGTTCACAGGTCTCCATATTTCCAGGCACTCCAATGAAGTCCTCTAAAAGGTAGGAAAGAGATATTCAATCACCTGAATTAAGTCTTCATATGCCACTCCTAGTCCTCGATAATATCTTGCAAGGTACACCACCAAGGATCGGCCACTTTTAAGGAGTTCGTCCCTGCAATACCAACCAAAGTGCAAATCATGCTGCAACTCCTTTTCATCAATACCAGCTGCTTTGGCCCAACAACTTAGAGTCACTGCCCTCCCACAATCCTTTTCCAAGGTTGCTTTTACCTTTTCTAGTTGCGCAACTACCTTAAACAATGAGGGTTCATAATAAGTAATCAGCCTAGAGTATGCTACACATCAAAAGTAAAACAAAAAAAAAATATAAGGTAACAATCATATCATAAGAACAAGAAGAGAGAACCTTAATTCCCCTTGACATTTCTGCTTCATTTTTGGCAATCATTGCTCTTCTGCCCCTTGCCCTTGTCTTCTTTGCCGCAGAAGAAACTACATGATGCACTGAACTTTCACTGGAGCTTTCTGATCTACAAGCACATCTTTGGCTTGTGGCTTGTAACCTCTTCTCTTGTCTTGATTTTCTTTCTTCCTTTCTCTTTGACAAGACCACATTTTTTGTCAAATCATTGTATTTTCTATCAGCCACTCGACTATGTTCAGTGACCTGATCTTGTACGTTTGACATATCGATGGTCCTAGATAAACATGCATGAAACAGATGCAGCGCTCCCAGCCTTCCTAACTGGACTAGAATATCTCTTTCGAGCTTCATTAGCTCCGAATCAGAGACTTTATCCTCAAGTACATTAATATTTTCCATTAGTAGATGAAAATGTGAAGCACTACACGCTTGTACACTTCGAACATATACAGAGGTGTCTCTGTCAAGTATTACTTGAGTATCATTGATCATATTATGCAAACTTTTGCAGGATGATTTACTGGTAGTCATCTGGATTAGGAAAAAAATATTAGACGTACTCGAAACATCGTTAAATCGAGTCAATTATAAACCTTAATACCTCCAAGTTTGAGTAGTCATTCTCAATGATTTGTGGAGCTGAAGGTGAGCTTGCATTTGGTCTTAATGTGTCTTTATGCAGCATTTCACTCTCATCAAAGCCAATAGTCAAGAGGGACAGCCTTGCTGAGCCAAAATCAAGCTCTTTACCTCGAACTGTAAGTTCCAGAATTATTAAAAAGAATCAACACAATAGCTAGGAACTGAAGCTAACCTAGTCTAACCTTTATAGACATAACTTTAAATCTTGCAATGCAATTATCAGCTCATACAATATTAAGTTTCAACTTTCAACAGATAAACATTTTTGCCAGGCAGGAAAACATATAAAATGAATGAATTTGGAAAGGGTTAAGCAAGGGTAGCCATGTACACTGTATCAAACAGTCACAATTATGCGAAGATCTCCTTGATGAGAAGGTCGGAAAGGATATGCAAAAGTATTTCGACATAACTACTAGAAGCTCCGGAGGGTGTAAAAGAAAGTCACCAAACACACTTTCTCAATTATAAGTATGTGGCCCAATGGGCATTCTTTCTCAGACCTCTTAAAATAAAAGGTGACATTTTTTTTGTGAAAGTATAGATAACAATAGCAGCAATGCAGCATCATAGGCCTGCCATGTAAAGACAGGTTTGTCCAAACATTAGAGAATTGGTATCTTTTTTATCTTAAAGTTCAATATAATCAAACCTCTAATACTTGTATTCGACAATAAGCTATTCAGAGGAAATTTGGGTTCAAACCCGAAATTTTAAACAGCTAGATTTAGGAGTATTTGCTATAAAGGATAAAAAGCTACTATAAAAGAGCATCAACAGTAATAACGTCAATCTCCTTGCACATCAGTAACACAACTCAAGCAACTAATCACAATCAACTACGATTAAACAACCCTAATAGCTCATGGAGTAATCTATCAGCTAAGGAATCGTCTGCCATGTTTATAGTTTCCGATAATTATGGCTCTCAGCCGAGCACTTCAGTATACCATTAGATTAACCTACTATCATGATATCAAGAGGAAGCCTTAGTTAATCTTTCACATCTGTGAACAATACAAATCACACCCCCAAATATTCCCAAAAAGTGCCCCGTCAGCCCCTCTTATTACACCTCTTCAAAATTCCTGCCACCAAGTCATGCCACTGAGACATGATAGTATAGACAAATCTCAGTGATTACTCTATTATCTCATTCATATTAAAAATAAAGGATCAATTTTGTGCTTTATATCACTAGTAAGTCTTGTGTAAGACCGCCTTACCATAAAATTTAGTATAAGTCTATCTTACTTTATTTCCTAAAAGGATCATTTGTAAGTTAAAAGGGCCACTCTATGAATTAAAGGGGTCGAGCTTTTTGAGATAATGGGTCACCCCAAGTCTTCAATGGGTCACTTGTACCATAAGTGACCCCTCTACGACAGCAAGTTACCCATTAATCATGGTAAGACGGTCTCATATGAGACTTAGGGTTATATCACATCCCAAGTCACAAAATTATATTTGAAAATATTGTTGGCAATTATGTTTCGTTTAAATAATTACATCAGATCACACACCAAGGCACTAATAAGCATAGAAACATGTCAAAAGAACAAGAAGAGCCCCTTCAATTTCATGGAGGGATTATTCATTATAGAAATTATATTCTGCATTACACCAAAGTACCCAACTTTGTAGCAATTATATATATATAAGCAATTGTAGTTCAATTCCAGTAATATGTGTTACAAAATTGAACAACCAAAACTATACCCACAAAAATTTACTACACTAAAATGAGATTATGCAGAAACCAAATATTGCCCATAATTTTTGCTACAAAGAACAACAGCCAATTAAATTAATAACTACCATATACTTCATTAATCAAGAAAAATCAGACACTAAAAAGAAACAAAAACGACAGAATTTGAACTCACAAGAAGTAGAACAGCAAGGAGGAGAAGAATTGGTGGTGAAAGGAGATCGAAGTGAAGGAAGAACCCATCTGATCATATTCAATTTGCAACCCAAACCCATCAAAAAACAACAATAATACTTAATAATCTTTTCAACCCATCAAAAAAAATATCATCTTTATAAAGATTAGGAAGCAAAAGGGCGAAAAGGGTGATATGATAGTAGTATTTTGATGAGCCCAAAATGGACAAAGTTTGGGTGCTACAGCTCTCCACCACCGATTCTTCATCTTTAGGCAAGAGAACTGGTGACTGGTGACTGGTGACTGGTGACTGGTGACTGTTTGATTTGACGAATTTCCATGTAGAATTGCCCCACGTGTATATATATTTTCTGTTATATGTTTTTTTTTGGATTTCTTTTATTATTAGAAGATGCAATTCTAACATGAAAATTTCATGGAGATATGATCTTGATTATGTGTCAATCTCTAGTTTTTTTCTAAAATAAAAATAAAGTTCATTCATTGATTTAAAAGCCACTACGTTTACAATAAAAGTCAAAAGTAACTAATAAATTGCAACTAATTGAAGATGATGACTTAGTGACTGTAAACATGAAAATTTTATTATGTCTGCACATCACACATTTAATTGGCCATTAAAATATTAAAGTCAAATGTTGACCTTTATCAATGGGTGATCATTAAATTTAATTAATTTGGGCTTATTACTAAATTAAGTCTATTTTAATTAATCATCTATTATTGGGTTAATGTCCTATTAAATAAAAGATGGACTAATGAAAAGGTTATGTCCATGAGGCCCAGGAGGCGGGATAAGTGGAAACCCTAGGGTTCTCCTAACTTTATAAATAGAGCTCTCCTCTTCACTTGCCAGAGGAGAAGAAATCAGACTCCAGAGCCAGGGGAGAAGAAACCAGACTCCAGAGCCAGGAGGGAGAAATACGGAAGACTACGAGAGAGAGAGAAAGGCTGCTCAGGAGGCTCTCTAAGTCTCGCACATCCAAATCAAATCCTCAAACTAGAAGAAGAACAACAAGCATCAAAGCCGTTTCAATTCTAGACGACGAAACTTGAAGAAGATCAAGCCCGGAGGCCCTTATTCAAGAAGATCATATTTGTTTGTGAGCAACTACAAATCAACATCAAATCATTTCCGTAGAAGAAGAACAACAAGCATTCAACGTGCCGTTCTACTCTAGAAGTTCTACCTTGGACGAGATCAAGTCTCGATGGCCCTCATTCAAGAAAGTCAAGTCAATAGTTCGTGAACTCACCAAATTAGTTCATGAATTAATTAAATTTAAGTGGAGATTGAATCAGAGGAAAAAATATTAGAGATTGTACTCATAAATTCAAATCAATAAAATTGACTATTTTGTTACATTTATTTTGACTCTGTTTTGCAGACCATTGTTAAAATTTGTGTTTACAAATTTGGCACGCTCGGTGGGACAATCTCTACCTCTCATCTCTTTCTCCGTTTAAGCAACGAAGCAAATTTATTCAACCATGATGGCCAACAAATCCTTTCCTCCAAGCATGGATCCTTCGACAGAGTCAACCAATGGAGCAACGGACATTGTTAATGTAAGTGTCATGACCATTGAAGCAAATACCATGGAGGAAGAATTAGCAAACATGAAGATGCTCATTCACAAACTCACCAAAGAGAATGAGGAAAAAGAAGCACAAATCAAACTCCAACGCAAACAACTTGCTGCTCTGACAAAGAAACTCGATAAACGTCCAAGTGATGAAAGTGAAGGCGACAGTGGTGGATCCGAATCTAGCAGGAAGTCAAAGCCTAATGCAAAGGATGGAGTGCTCCATGGTGATTCATTCAATTTCCAACAAATTCAAGATATGATAGCCACAAAGTGCACAAACGCCAACTTGATGGAGATTTTGGCCAGGAACACCCACTACACCAAGCCTTATACAAAGAGAATTGATGCCCTAGAAATGCCTATGGGTTATCAACCTCCCAAATTCATGCATTTCGATGGCATTGGCAATCCCAAGCAACATATATCACACTTTATTGAAACTTGTAATAATGCAGTGTACGAAGGAGACCTACTTGTGAAGCGGTTTGTTCGATCTTTAAAAGGAGTGGCATTCGATTGGTACACCGACTTAGCCGCTAGATCAATTGACAACGGGAACAAATGGCGAAGCGTTTCCGGATCGTTTCTTCAAGACTCGCCGTATTGTCGCATGATTGAGTTGACACAAACCACCCAGTGGAGGATGAGCTGTCATAGAATATATCAATCGATGGCGAACATTGTGTCTTCAATGCAAAGATCACTTGTCTGAAGCATCTGCTGTAGAGTTGTGCATCCAAGGAATGCATTGGAACTTGACGTACATATTGCAAGGAATAAAGCCAAACACGTTCCAAGAACTGGCAACTCGGGCTCATGAAATGGAGATGACGATAGCCAACCATGAAGAGGATTCTGATTAGACATCTATGTCGATGGACGATCATGGCTGCAACCTTGTGAAAAATAAAAAAATCACAAAAAGACAAATATCCAAAAAAAAACTACTCCTAAGCAAGAGTATAAACGGCAGAAAACAAAAAAAAAACTACTCCTAAGCAAGTGTATAGAATGCATACCCTAAAAAAAAGAACTTCTAAGCAAGAGGATAAACTGCATACTTGTCAATTAAAAAAAGAATTGAACTACGTTTGGTTTGATCCAAAAAGGTGGAGAATAATCACTTTATTTGGTACGTAGGCATCTTGGGCAATTAAATATTCAAGAGCAACCGCATAATAAAACTTATATAGTATAAGTTGAAAAATTGTACTCTACTAAGGAAAGTCAAAACATGCTTTTACATAAATAATGCAAAAAATAAAATGAAGTACAAGCTTGGGGGCATAGTCGTCGTTCCATTTTGTCTTCATTAATCCACTTTGCTGAATGATGGGCATGAAACTTTGACATCACTCACTCGAAGATTGGAGTAAGCTTCGAAGCACCAATACTTCATCAAAATTCCACGAAGACCTGGAGATTCGACAAAAATGTTAAGCATGGAGATTGGAGAAAGCTCTCGAGCACCAATAATTCATCAAATTTCCTCAAATTTATGGAGAAAGCTTCCAAGAACTAGAGATTCGCCAAAAACGCTAAGTTGGAGATTGGAGAAAGCTTTCAAGCACCAATCACTAGTGGAAAAAAATGCAAGGGCTGCGGTGCAAGGGCTGCGGTTTATTGCAAAACGCAGCCCTTAATAGTGAAGGGCTGCGGTTTATGGGCTAACCGCAGCCCTTTTCTTCAGCCCTAATTAATAACCCGCGTATTCTCATTCACCCACGAAACCCCTCATGCCCTCACCGCGTATTCTCTTTCTCTCTCCTTTCTTCCTCTCACGCTTACACCCTCGCCTCCCCCTCTCTCTTCGAGCCTCCCTAACCTCGGCTCGCCGGAGCCGCCTTCCTAATCTCGGCTCGCCGGAGCCTTCCTAATCTCGGCTCGCCTTCATCAATTGCAAAAGCAAAAACCCAGAAGCCCCCAAACCCCATTTCCCCGTTAATCTCTCGCCGAAGTCTATGAAATCGCTGCTGGTGTCTCACCAAGTCTTCCGATGGCACTAAACTCCATGCCTGGTTCATTAATCTCTTTCCCCACTCCCGAGGTTTCTCTCTCTCTTCCTTGTTGTAATTTGAGTCAATTCACAAATTTTTCAGTGGTTTTAGGTTTTAATTTGGTTTAGCTGACACTTTATGTTGGATGTCATCTGGAAATTATTTGAGAGAAATGAATTATTGGTGGAATTTTATGTGTTTGATGTTGTTGGTTTGAGTTCATTATTGTGAGGTTTATGATGGAGTAATCCAAGTTGATATTTCTTCCCTCCCAATTCTCATCTACACTGTCATGTTGCAACTGTTGAACAACCCCTGAAACATCCTTTCTCTTCCTCCAAAGAAACCGAAAACTCCCAAGTAAAAGCAAACAGTGACGAAAATCACCCAATTTCCAGTTTTGCAGAAATCAAACATAAAAAAAGCCAAGGCCGTGTTTTGATGGTTGCACCTAGGAGACTTGCTACTATTGTTGAGTGACTTTCTAACTCTGTTGTTATTGTTTTTCTTGTTTAAAAGTTGCTTTTTTGTGGTTGTTGTGAATTGTGATGTTGGCTTGTGTGTGTGTTGAATTTCGCTTGTCGTTTCGATAGTGTAATGTAATCTTGGTTTGATTATCTGAGTAGGATTGAGCTTGTGAGTGCAAATGGGTTTTTATGTTATGGGGAGATTGAGGGTAAATTCTAGTCTTAGATTTTTTTTGGTTAGTAGCTTGAGCTTGTGAGTAGTTGTGAGGATTGCTGGGCATTGTTTGATGAGGGGTGCTCCGTGATTGCAGGCAATGAGCTTCATATATAGTGATAATCACAATATATGTCTTTGTTTGATGTGAAACTGATTGTTTATGTGTACAAAGTTGACCCAACCAATAACCTTCCACTGGAGTGCATGATAAGGAGAGTATTTACAAATTCAAAGTTGATTGTTCATTTGTTAATAGCATGATACATGGATAGTGATAAGCTTCATATATAGTGATAATCACAATATATTGCTGATATGTTGATAATGGATATATCTTTCTTACGTGGAAAGTTCATTTGTTAATAGCATGATACATGGTTATAATGCTTTTCAGGTGCGTTGCGATGCGAGTATACCATGGCTAATATTATTATTGGAGATGGTGTGAAGAAACCAAAGGGAGACAGGTTAGAATTCTTTTTCCGATTATGTTTTAGAAATTAGAACCCTTTTATCCGAAGTTGATTGTTCGAGGATGAACCTTATTTATCCCCCTTTTCCCCTTAGTTGAAGATGATTGTTCGAGGAATTAGTATGGGCATTGTAGCCCCTTTGGGATCATGGTGCTGGTTTTATTGAATTGTTTTGACCTTGATTGTTTGCTTCATGCATAAAGTTGGTGAATATTAGTTAGTTATTGATTTTTGTGGGATTTCTTGGCCTAATATGCATCAAAGTGGTTATTTTAGGACTTTAATTGCTTGATCCATGGATAATGAAGTGGTTATAGCTTGATATTTGTGTGATTTATTGGCCTAATAAGCAATTAAGTGAATGTTTTCATGGGTTTTTTGTCCATTGATTCATGCAAAAACATGGTGGTATAATGTAATTGTATGCATTTAGTGTCATCAAATATAATTTGACAAACTATTAAAATCATCTAAGTTTGTTGATTCATTTTTAACTACATTTGGGATAAGAAGAGAACATTTTAGGCTATTTTCGACCATTATGAACCTTTTTAACACATTTAGGATCATATAATGTAATTTGGCCATATATTTGGCAATAATAATTAGTTTACAAACAATTAGGCTTATATAACATCAATTATTTGTTTCTAAGTACATTTTGAGTAATTAAAGGCCGTTTTAGGACATTTTCGATTATATAGGAAAAATTTTACACATTTAGGGTCATGTAATATAATTTGATTATACATTTGATAATAATAGTCCTAATAGGTACATATATAGCTATAAGAGTCAATTAAACTCCACTTATATGCTTTGAAACACATTTTGGTTAAATGAAGCCCATTTCGGCCGATTTTGGCCTTTACACTCCAATTCACTTAGTTTTTTGCATTTCGCCGCATGTTAGGTCATATATAGTCCTAATAGGTACATATATAACTATAAGAGTCAATTAAACTCCAATTATATGCTTTGAAACACATTTTGGGTAAATGAAGGTCATTTCGGGCGATTTTGGCCTTTACACTCCAATTGACTTAGTTTTTGCATTTAGCCGCATGTTAGGTCATATATAGTCCCAATAGGTACATATATAACTATAAGAGTCAATTAAACTCCACTTATATGCTTTGAAACACATTTTGGGTAAATGAAGGTCATTTCGGGCTGATTTTGGCCTTTACACTCCAATTCACTTAGTTTTTTACATTTAGCCGCATGTTAGGTCATATATAGTCCCAATAGGTACATATATAACTATAAGAGTCAATTAAACTCCACTTATATGCTTTGAAACACATTTTGGGTAAATGAAGGCCATTTCGGGCCGATTTTGGCCTTTACACTCCAATTCACTTAGTTTTTTGCATTTAGCCGCATGTTAGGTCATATGTAGTCCTAATAGGTACATATATAACTATAAGAGTCAATTAAACTCCACTTATATGCTTTGAAACACCCTTTGGGTAAATGAAGTCCATTTCGGGTCGATTTTAGCCTTTACACTCCAATTCACTTAGTTTTTTGCATTTAGCCGCATGTTAGGTCATATATAGTCCCAATAGGTACATATATAACTATAAGAGTCAATTAAACTCCACTTATATGCTTTGAAACAACTTTTAGGGTAAATGAAGGCCATTTCGGGCCGATTTTGGCCTTTACACTCCAATTGACTTAGTTTTTTGCATTTAGCCGCATGTTAGGTCATATGTAGTCCTAATAGGTACATATATAACTATAAGAGTCAATTAAACTCCACTTATATTTTTTGAAACACATTTTGGGTAAATGAAGCCCATTTCAGGTCGATTTTGGCCTTTACACTCCAATTCACTTAGTTTTTTGCATTTAGCCGCATGTTAGGTCATATATAGTCCCACTAGGTACATATATAACTATAAGAGTCAATTAAACTCCACTTATATGCTTTGAAACACATTTTGGGTAAATGAAGCTCATTTCGGGCCGATTTTGGCCTTTACACTCCAATTCACTTAGTTTTTTGCATTTAGCCGCGTGTTAGGTCATATATAGTCCTAATAGGTACATATATAACTATAAGAGTCAATTAAACTCCACTTATATGCTTTGAAACACATTTTGGGTAAATGAAGCCCATTTCGGGCCGATTTTGGCCTTTACACTCCAATTCACTTAGTTTTTTGCATTTAGCCGCATGTTAGGTCATATATAGTCCCAATAGGTACATATATAACTATAAGAGTCAATTAAACTCCACTTATATGCTTTGAAACACATTTTGGGTAAATGAAGGCCATTTCGGGCCGATTTTGGCCTTTACACTCCAATTCACTTAGTTTTTTGCATTTAGCCGCATGTTAGGTCATATGTAGTCCTAATAGGTACATATATAACTATAAAGAGTCAATTAAACTCCACTTATATGCTTTGAAACACCCTTTGGGTAAATGAAGCCCATTTCGGGTCGATTTTAGCCTTTACACTCCAATTCACTTAGTTTTTTGCATTTAGCTGCATGTTAGGTCATATATAGTCCCAATAGGTACATATATAACTATAAGAGTCAATTAAACTCCACTTATATGCTTTGAAACAACTTTTAGGGTAAATGAAGGCCATTTCGGACGATTTTGGCCTTTACACTCCAATTGACTTAGTTTTTTGCATTTAGCCGCATGTTAGATCATATATAGTCCCAATAGGTACATATATAACTATAAGAGTCAATTAAACTCCACTTATATGCTTTGAAACACATTTTGGGTAAATGAAGGCCATTTCGGGCCGATTTTGGCCTTTACACTCCAATTCACTTAGTTTTTTGCATTTAGCCACATGTTAGGTCATATGTAGTCCTAATAAGTACATATATAACTATAAGAGTCAATTAAACTCCACTTATATGCTTTGAAACACCCTTTGGGTAAATGAAGCCCATTTCGGGTCGATTTTAGCCTTTACACTCCAATTCACTTAGTTTTTTGCATTTAGCTGCATGTTAGGTCATATATAGTCCCAATAGGTACATATATAACTATAAGAGTCAATTAAACTCCACTTATATGCTTTGAAAAAACTTTTAGGGTAAATGAAGGCCATTTCGGGCCGATTTTGGCCTTTACACTCCAATTGACTTAGTTTTTTGCATTTAGCCGCATGTTAGATCATATATAGTCCCAATAGGTACATATATAACTATAAGAGTCAATTAAACTCCACTTATATGCTTTGAAACACCCTTTGGGTAAATGAAGCCCATTTCGGGTCGATTTTAGCCTTTACACTCCAATTCACTTAGTTTTTTGCATTTAGCTGCATGTTAGGTCATATATAGTCCCAATAGGTACATATATAACTATAAGAGTCAATTAAACTCCACTTATATGCTTTGAAACAACTTTTAGGGTAAATGAAGACCATTTCGGGCGATTTTGGCCTTTACACTCCAATTGACTTAGTTTTTTGCATTTAGCCGCATGTTAGATCATATATAGTCCCAATAGGTACATATATAACTATAAGAGTCAATTAAACTCCACTTATATGCTTTGAAACACATTTTGGGTAAATGAAGGCCATTTCGGGCCGATTTTGGCCTTTACACTCCAATTCACTTAGTTTTTTGCATTTAGCCGCGTGTTAGGTCATATATAGTCCTAATAGGTACATGGCCCCCTATTACACCCCTAGCACAGACCCAAGACCCCCGCTTCCCCTCCCCCGCCCCCACCCCCGCCAAGACTCCCGCCAAAGACCCACCGCCCTTGCCCCGCAACCCCCTGCTAGCCCCCGCTAGAACCCCACCCCACCCCTGCGCCCCCTGCTACCCCCATGCCCCCCCTGCTACACCCCTAGCACAGCCCCACCACCCCCGCTTCCCTCCCCCCGCCCCCACCCCCGCCAGAACTCCCCGACACCACCCCGCCCCCGACCTGTGACCCCACTGCTAGCCCCCTCGCTAGAACCCCACCCCACCCCAGCCCCCCTGCTACCCCCACGTTGCCGCCCCTGCTACACTCCTAGCACGACCCAAAGACCCCCCTGCTTCCCTCCCCGCCCCACCCCACCGCCCAGCCTCCCGGCACCCCCTGCAACCCCCTGCTAGCCCCGCATAGCCCCCACCCCACCCCCTGCGCCCCGCTGCCCCCTCTTTGCCCCCTGCTACACCCCAAGCACACCCAAAGACTCCTGCTTCCCCCTCCCCGCCCCCACCCCCTGCCCGCCCCCCGCCCCCCCGACCCTGCAACCCCCTGCTAGCCATTTGTTTAGCCATTTGTTGTATTGTAAGTCGCCATGTACTTACAACATCAACAAATTGAAAGTTGTTCTTGTGGAGTGGGTCCTTGTCCCGACTTTCCGCTTTGTAGTACTTGCATAGATATAGTTTCAACTCCAAATTATAGCGGTTTTGGTTTTATTTGCCAGGTTCTATCATCTCTAGAAAAGTTGCTTTTGAGGGATTCGGATGCTGATCTTGGTGGAGTTGTTGTAATGTCTTCATGGTTGTTCTTTGGTTGGTTATTTTTTTATGGTTGTGATCCCCGCTCATATATTGCAATTCGAACATTCGAGGGCAGCCTCGAACTAATGTAATTTAGTTATTATTTTCTCTATATTCGTGTAAACAACATAATTTGTAATGAAAAATGATACTTATATATATATATAAACTGTTTGGGAACATTTAGGACAAAAAAATCCAAAAAAAAAAAATTTTTTTTTTTATTTTTTTTGGGTCACAAGGGTGCGGTTTTGGAAAAACCGCGGCCCTTAGTGGGTTAAGGGTGCGGTTAAGGGCTAAAACCGCAGCCCTTAACTCACCAAGGGGCTGCGGTTTTGGCCCTTAGCATGACCCTTAACCCACTAAGGGTCACGGTTTTTCCTTGACCGCAGACCCTTAACGCGCTAAGGGTGCGGTTAAAAACCGCGACCCTTCCTAAATGTCAAGGGCTGCTAGTCTAATGGCTGCGGTCAAAAAACGCAGCCCTTGGGCCCTTTTTGACCGCAGCCCTTGGGCTTTTTTCCTCTAGTGAATACTTCGTCAAATTTCTCGAAAATCTGGAAAAAGCTTCCAAGCACCAGAGGTTCGCCAAGAATGTTCAGAATGGAGATTGGAGAAAGCTCTCAAGCACCAACACTCCAACAAACTTTTTAAGATCCGGAGAAAGCTGTCAAGCACCAGAGATTAGAGCAAAAGGCCAGATGATAAGTTGGAGAAAGCTTCCAAGCACCAACACTTGGCCACAAACACTTCAAGATTGAATTGGAGATAGAAGAACTCAAAAATGTGAAATATTTTGAATATTGTATGATGGAGAAAGCTTCCAAGCACCATCAACTTCAAAATAAACATGATGATTTAGAATTTTGGAGAAAGTTTTCACGGAATTTGGAGAAAATTTCAAGCACCAACACCGTGGCCAGCAAAGATCAATTATCACCTTCAAGCAACATCATACATGTCACAAAAGTCGTGCCAAAGCTTCTAATCAAACAGATTTGCGAAATGACGTCAAATATGGCGACTCACCCTCTAAAGAGCTCAAGTTGTCATCCTGAAAAATTGGTGATAGGATGTCTACTTCTCCACCAAGGGGTAAAGGTGTCAAGTTAGACAACTCTTCTGTTAGCTAAGCACCTCCCCCATATCGTGGCTCATATGTAACATTAAGAAGTGGCTGGTTGACATCAAATGATGGAACCATATCTCCTGTGATCAGGATCTACAAGCAACAAAAAGAAAAGAAAAAAAATTGTGTGAAAGACGCAACATCAGGAGGCATGAAGTGGAGTTTTGTCTATCATAAAGTCATAAAGATCATCATCACCAAACTACCAGCATGGTTATAATACAAAAAGTTAATCTTGGCTTTGCATTATTCACAATGAGCATGAACCAAACGAGACACAACAACAAGATAAAAATGAAACTAAAAGGAAGATGAAAGTAACATGAAACAAAAATAAGATCTTCTTGCTCGTACAACAACTTCACGGTGTAGATAAACCAAAATGCATCGTGGTAATCTCGTCAAACACCAGGGATGGAGGCGGCAAGAAAAGGTTTCGTCTTCATCAGTTGGTCTCCGGCTTGGAAAGCAAACACCAGGGCCTTGGGGGCAGTGCGGTTATGACGGCAAGAAGACTCCGGGATTGAGTATGGTGCCAATAGCTCGTGAATGATCTCGGTTGTCGACTTCGATTTCTCCTTCTTCGCTGCTTGGCGGAGGGAGTCACGGCTTGGGGCTCCAATGGTGGAGTGGGCAACTATGAAAATTGCTCCAGGTATGTGTCACGGCTCCAGGCTCCAATGGTGGAAATATCATGGCGTCAAGGTGTCGGGTAGGTGACTTGAAGGCTCCTTGAAAGTGGCGTTGGCTCGGGTTCACCTCTGCATTGACTCGGGTTCATGGAAAAATTGTATGTCTTGCTAGAGAGGTTGACGGCATGACTTCAAGTACTCCTCTTGGCTCGAGAAATGTTCACGTCATAGCTTCAAGTACACCTCGTAGCACTGCAACTTGCAAAAAAAATGGAGAACAAAGAAAACAAATGAAGATATAACTGCATATTCCATGGTTCCGTTGCGGCAAATGAAGAGTCTCTTTGGCACCACCACGTCAGTCTTCAACGGCACAACAACAGTGAGCACGGGCTGCACAAACTCACGATGCGGCAAGGACGACATCTCCTTCATGGCATCACGACGTCGACGAGAATGGCTTGGCTCCTTCTTATGGCGTCACAACTCAAATTATAGGCAATAATGACATCTCTTTCTTCATGACGTCACTACGTCGGCGAGAACCGTCTTGCCGTAGCATCCATGGGCTGTGTGCTATCAAAGGTTGGAGGCGAGCAAACAAGGAAAAACTTCCATCTTTTATGTAAGTACTTCATATTACGCCTGCAAAAAAAAAAAAAAACACAACTACCCTCCAAGATGGTTTGGCGTGCTGCTGCTCCGTGGTTCACTTCTAGGATAGTAGGATGTTAAGAATTGGTGGCTCTTCAGTCCTCCGTGATACTATACGACTCCGAAAGCGACGATCCTCCTCTTTGGCTCTTCAAGTGCTGCCTTCGTGAGAGTGCCTTGCTGGGTTTTGTCATCAAAGATGAAAAGATTAAGCCACGATGGTGTTATATTTATAGCCATAAGTTGGGTATAAATTCCATGAAGTTTATGTGTATAACAAACTCCAACAAGATTGAGATTCCCGTGCTTATCCTTAGAGGTGTTGACCAATTCATGGGATTTGGCATTTCTCAAGTTTATCCCATTATTATCTCCAAGAGGAATATGAATTTTCAAGAGATAAAGAAGGAAAATCCTAGCTAATAGACTCCTGAAAATCAACAAAAGCCAAGCCGCGGTGATTAGAGATAAAATGAAAAAAAAACCATCACATAAAGTCACGTGAGGTTTTAATGGAGGAAAGAGCCTTAGCTAATTTGTCTTAGACAAAGCAAAGTCAACACAATTATTTATGATAATAGTGTAAAAAAAAGCCGAGACTTGATCACAAATTAAACATTCAAGATAGTGTATGTGATACGATCTCGAGGGAGCGATTTGTAAACATGAAAATTTTATTATTATGTGCCACATCACACATTTAATTGACCCATTAAAATATTAAAGTCAAATGTTGACCTTTATCAATGGGTGATCATCAAATTTAATTAATTTGGGCTTATTACTAAATTAAGTCTACTTTAATTAATCATCTATTATTGGGTTAATGTCCCATTAAATAAAAGATGGGCTAATGAAAAGGTTATGTCCATGAGGCCCAGGAGACGGGATAAGTGGAAACCCTAGGGTTCTCCTAACTTTATAAATAGAGCTATCCTCTTCACTTGCCAGAGGAGAAGAAATCAGACTCCAGAGCCAGGGGAGAAGAAACCAGACTCCAGAGCCAGGAGGGAGAAATACAGAAGACTACAGAGAGAGAGAGAAGGCTGCTCCGGAGACTCTCTCAAGTCTCGCACATCCAAATCAAATCCTCAAACTAGAAGAAGAACAACAAGCATCAAAGCCGTTCAATTCTAGACGACGAAACTTGAAGAAGATCAAGCCCGGAGGCCCTTATTCAAGAAGATCATATTTGTTTGTGAGCAACTACAAATCAACATCAAATCATTTCCGTAGAAGAAGAACAACAAGCATTCAACGTGCCGTTCTACTCTAGAAGTTCTACCTTGGACGAGATCAAGTCTCGATGGCCCTCATTCAAGAAAGTCAAGTCAATAGTTCGTGAACTCACCAAATTAGTTCATGAATTAATTAAATTTAAGTGGAGATTGAATCAGAGGAAAAAATATTAGAGATTGTACGCATAAATTCAAATCAATAAAATTGACTATTTTATTACATTTATTTTGACTCTGTTTTGCAGACCATTGTTAAAATTTGTGTTTACAGTGACAAAATTAAAACATCAATTTGAAATTCTTCATCCAATATACTAATATAAATCGTCATAAAATATCTACAACAATAATAATCACTACAAGAAAGGTTGAATTTAACGACGGCTAAAAGCCGTCGGAAATATTAGGAACACCGTCGGTGAAACATCAACGACCGCTAGACCGTCGTTAACAGGCCGTCGGTGCGATGGTGGTCGGCCGAATTTAGAATCAACGAGCCCGTGAGCCGTCGGTGAGTAAAATACCGACGGCTTACTTGTAATCGCCGACCGTTCAAAAAAAAGCCGTCGCTGGCACCAAACCAACGACTGTTTTGAACAGTCGTTAAATCAACGACGGTTTCAAACCGTCGTTGATTTGGCGACGGTTTCAAACCGTCGGTAATTTCCCCAACGGTTATAAACAGTCGTTGTATGGGCCACATCAACGTCTGTTATAAACCGTCGCTATTATGTAAAAGCCGTCGTTGAAGAGGAATTCCTTGGGTCCATGGTATACCTTGCAACGACTGCCTAGCCGTCGTTGATTTAATGTTTAGCCGTCGTTGTTTTTTTGAAATAATATTATTTAGAATATTTTTGTTGTTACCAATAATTAAACCTGTACCAAGACTACCGCATGCTTGTGGACCACACTAAAGTCTGTTCCTCCATCGCATTCAATTACAAAAATATGCAATTTTGATATATATTACAATTTGCATTGATACTTGTATAATTACATGAAATAGATTACAATTATGTACACAAAATAGATCCCGATGTCGGAAATAAAGTAGAATTCGTGTTTACAAAAAATATATATCGACAAAGTCGGAAACTAATAAGCTAGATGCCGATAAATATAGACACTAAATGCATAAAAGTTAGTTACCAAGTTGCCGAAAGCAAAAACACTACACCTTGTCAAGGGTGTACGTGTAGCACTACCGCCACCACCAAACCCCCGGGTCATCGTGCGGTCGCGATGTGGAGGGGGGGCTCAGGTTGCAACCCGAGGACATGTGGCCGAAACTAGACATGTTCCTCATCATTTCCTCAACAATGGCCCGACTTCGACGCTTCCACCCGTGCTTTGCGACCATTGCCTCCACCTCTTCCATCCGCGCAGCCGACCTTTGCCTCCACCTGCGCCTCAATCGAGATAAAATGGACGGCTCATATGGTTGTGAAGAGCCGCTATCTCCTCGCCACGATGAAGAGTTGTAGTACAAATGATCTCCCCGACCCAACCCCGAACTTTTCCTCGGTTCCTCCCCCAACCTGTCTCCCAATACAACGGATCGGGGTTCGGCTGTGACCCCGAGTGGTACAATGATCCAGCTTCTTCTTGTACGTCTCCCCGCATTTGGTTAAATATACTCAAATTCAAGTAAAATAAAGTGGGTAAAAAGGCCTATATTGGCCTACATTTGGTTCTAACTTTCCTACTTTGTGTATTTTCAATCAAAACAACTTATAAATACACTAAACTAACTACATATATGATGTTTGAGGTGGTTATAACTTAGACTAGCATCAAATTACTCGTATTCATTCAATTTCAAGTAAAAAGGCCTATATTGGCCTACATTTGGTTCTAACTTTCCTACTTTGTGTATTTTCAATCAAAACAACTTATAAATACACTAAACTAACTACATATATGATGTTTGAGGTGGTTATAACTTAAACTAGCATCAAAGTACTCGTATTCATTCAATTTCAAGTAAAAAGGCCTAAAATGGCCTATATTAGCCTACATTTGGTTCTAACTTTCCTACTTTGTGTATTTTCAATCAAAACAACATATAAATACACTAAACTAACTACATATATGATGTTTGAGGTGGTTATAACTTAAACTAGCATCAAAGTACTCGTATTCATTCAATTTCAAGTAAAAGGCCTAAAAAGGCCTATATTGGCCTACATTTGGTTCTAACTTTCCTACTTTGTGTATTTTCAATCAAAACAACATATAAATACACTAAACTAACTACATATATGATGTTTGAGGTGGTTATAACTTAAACTAGCATCAAATTACTCGTATTCATTCAATTTCAAGTAAAAAGGCCTAAAAAGGCCTATATTGGCCTACATTTGGTTCTAACTTTCCTACTTTGTGTATTTTCAATCAAAACAACTTATAAATACACTAAACTAACTACATATATGATGTTTGAGGTGGTTATAACTTAAACTAGCATCAAAGTACTCGTATTCATTCAATTTCAAGTAAAAAGGCCTAAAAAGGCCTATATTGGCCTACATTTGGTTCTAACTTTCCTACTTTGTGTATTTTCAATCAAAACAACTTATAAATACACTAAACTAACTACATATATGATGTTTGAGGTGGTTATAACTTAAACTAGCATCAAAGTACTCGTATTCATTCAATTTCAAGTAAAAAGGCCTAAAAAGGCCTATATTGGCCTACATTTGGTTCTAACTTTCCTACTTTGTGTATTTTCAATCAAAACAACTTATAAATACACTAAACTAACTACATATATGATGTTTGAGGTGGTTATAACTTAAACTAGCATCAAAGTACTCGTATTCATTCAATTTCAAGTAAAAAGGCCTAAAATGGCCTATATTAGCCTACATTTGGTTCTAACTTTCCTACTTTGTGTATTTTCAATCAAAACAACTTATAAATACACTAAACTAACTACATATATGATGTTTGAGGTGGTTATAACTTAAACTAGCATCAAAGTACTCGTATTCATTCAATTTCAAGTAAAAAGGCCTATATTGGCCTACATTTGGTTCTAACTTTCCTACTTTGTGTATTTTCAATCAAAACAACATATAAATACACTAAACTAACTACATATATGATGTTTGAGGTGGTTATAACTTAAACTAGCATCAAATTACTCGTATTCATTCAATTTCAAGTAAAAAGGCCTAAAAAGGCCTATATTGACCTACATTTGGTTCTAACTTTCCTACTTTGTGTATTTTCAATCAAAACAACATATAAATACACTAAACTAACTACATATATGATGTTTGAGGTGGTTATAACTTAAACTAGCATCAAAGTACTCGTATTCATTCAATTTCAAGTAAAAGGCCTAAAAAGGCCTATATTGGCCTACATTTGGTTCTAACTTTCCTACTTTGTGTATTTTCAATCAAAACAACTTATAAATACACTAAACTAACTACATATATGATGTTTGAGGTGGTTATAACTTAAACTAGCATCAAAGTACTCGTATTCATTCAATTTCAAGTAAAAAGGCCTAAAAAGGCCTATATTGGCCTACATTTGGTTCTAACTTTCCTACTTTGTGTATTTTCAATCAAAACAACATATAAATACACTAAACTAACTACATATATGATGTTTGAGGTGGTTATAACTTAAACTAGCATCAAATTACTCGTATTCATTCAATTTCAAGTAAAAAGGCCTAAAAAGGCCTATATTGGCCTACATTTGGTTCTAACTTTCCTACTTTGTGTATTTTCAATCAAAACAACTTATAAATACACTAAACTAACTACATATATGATGTTTGAGGTGGTTATAACTTAAACTAGCATCAAAGTACTCGTATTCATTCAATTTCAAGTAAAAAGGCCTAAAAAGGCCTATATTGGCCCTACATTTGGTTCTAACTTTCCTACTTTGTGTATTTTCAATCAAAACAACTTATAAATACACTAAACTAACTACATATATGATGTTTGAGGTGGTTATAACTTAAACTAGCATCAAAGTACTCGTATTCATTCAATTTCAAGTAAAAAGGCCTAAAAAGGCCTATATTGGCCTACATTTGGTTCTAACTTTCCTACTTTGTGTATTTTCAATCAAAACAACTTATAAATACACTAAACTAACTACATATATGATGTTTGAGGTGGTTATAACTTAAACTAGCATCAAAGTACTCGTATTCATTCAATTTCAAGTAAAAAGGCCTAAAAAGGCCTATATTGGCCTACATTTGGTTCTAACTTTCCTTCTTTGTGTATTTTCAATCAAAACAACATATAAATACACTAAACTAACTACATATATGATGTTTGAGGTGGTTATAACTTAAACTAGCATCAAATTACTCGTATTCATTCAATTTCAAGTAAAAAGGCCTAAAAAGGCCTATATTGGCCTACATTTGGTTCTAACTTAAACTACCATCAAACTTTTCAATCATATTTGCCTATAAATATATGTTTAGAAGTATGTACCGAGATTTGCTTTGATTTCTTGTTTGCTTGGAATTTCTCCTTTTCCGAGAACAGTCTTGAAATGAGTCTTGAAGAACAACTCGGGAGCAAGTAGGGAGTACTCCTCCTCTACTCTTTGCTGTAGACATTGTTGAATTAACAAAGGCTTTATGGAACATATTCATGTAAATTACACTAAGTAGTAGATATGAAACATATTTACCATCTTCCTAGCATCTTTGTGCCGCCGAAATAGAACCCCGAAAGTGTGACGGCTCGATTGGATTAGACAGGGAGCCACCTCTTCGGTTCTTCTTCGCTCGTTCGATTTTTCCCGAAATGTTGGGTCTTCACTTCTCTTCTTCATGTCTTCGTATATCGTCTCCCCCAACCATTTTGGCCTTTCTTTGGCTTTCTTAACCACCCAAGTATCGCAAGTCTCGCGAGACGAGTTGATGCTTTTTTCTTGTAATCCTTCCTCACTAGGCCTTCTAACTCGGGAGCCCATTCGTAAATACCCTTTAGTCAAACATTAAACAAAGATATTAATAAAGTAATATAATCAATTTCATTTTTCATAATTCGATTCATACATACCGTGAAAATGTTCCACCAATGCGTCTTTGTTGCATCATCGACCTCACCGTAATTGAACCATGGTTGTCGAAAATGGCCCCTGGAAAATGTCGGTGATGGACCCACTAACCTTGTTATCATCAAACCCGAATTGAAAACCAAACAAACACGTGAATTGTGAATATCATTGCATACAAATATCATGAAATGAAGGCTTACTAACTTACCACAATCCGGTAGGGCTTAAAACCTTTCTTGGTGCACGGTTCGAACCTTCACCTTCCTCCGTATGAGTCATCGGAGTCTCGTGCGTGCTCACCAATGTCACGTGCCTGTGAATCATCTCCCCTGTGTCTCGACATAGGGTTACGCTTCCTTGTACATCTCGGTGACCGAAAAAGCTCCCTCGGAGTCAAAGTCCCACGACCTTGGCTTCCACCTAAGCCACCTCGACCTCCGCGGCCCTTAGGATTAGACATGATTACCTAAAATGCAAGAAAGTAGAAACGCGTAAGATACTTCTTTCAAGGGTGAAAAACATTTTTCCCGCCCTGCGGCCTCCCCCCTCCCCGCCCGCCCCCGCCGGCCTCCCCCTCCCCCCGGCCTACCCCCTCCCTCCCTCCCCCCCTGTGCTCCCCCCTGCGGCCACCCCCTGCTGGCCTCCCCCCCTCCCCCCGCCCCCGCCCCCGCCGGCCTCCCCCCTCCCCCGCTGGCCTCCCCCCTCCCCCGCCTTTGCCCCCGCTGGCCTCCCCCCCTCCCCCGTTGGCCTACCCCCCTCCCCCCCGCCCCTGCTGGCCTCCCCCTGCTTGGCCACCCCCTGGCCGGCCTCCCCCCCCCCCGCCCTGCCCCTGTCGCCCCCCCTCCCCCTGCTTGGCCTCCCCCCTCCCCTTTGCCCCCCTGCGCCTCCCCTCCTCCCCCTCGCCCTGCGCCCCTGTGCCTCGCCCCCTGCCGGCCCCCCCCCCCGATGGCCTCCCCCCTGCTTGCCCTCCCCCCCCCCTCGCCCCCGCCCCTGCGGCCTCCCCCCCCCCCCTGGGCCTCCCCCCTCCCCCCCCGCCTGCCCTGCGGCCTCCCCCTCCCCCGCCCCTGCGACCCTGTTGCCTCCCCCCCCCCCTGTGGCCTACCCCCCTCCCCCCCCCCCCGCCTGCGCTCTCCCCCCTGGCCACCCCCGCTTGGCCTCCCCCCCCCCCCCTTGCCCCTGCGGCCTCCCCCTCCCCCTGTGGCCTCCCCCCTCCCCCTTTAAGCGTCACCTTTAATCGTCAATTTCTACTAAACGAGCAACTCCAATAATAAGTAACTAAAATGAACTATGAACTTTGATTAAAGAAATCACTAAAATCTTTGATTAAGCGTCAATTTCTACTAAACGAGCAACACCAAATCACTAAAATCGACTATGAAATTATATGAAAAAATAATAAGTAGTATGAACTTTGATTAAAGAAATGATTTAATATAAGATCAAACACTTAAATGAAGAAATATACATAAAATAAAGCAAGACTAACAAAATGTGAGTAAAAAAGCTGACAAAAACAAGATTCGAATTTTTAGGAGAAATAACAAGAATTAGCAAAAACCAAATTTTACGGGTTTAGTTTCATGAGTACACAAATTATTAAAAAAAAAAAAAAAGATATTGGCACCTGCTTACCACCGGCGAAATGTAGGTCCCAAGAAGAGTCGATGCAACTTCGTCGCCCAAGGTCGTCGCTCGAAGTTCACTTCTCTCACGAGTAACAAAACCCAATTGTTAGGGTTCATGAGTACAAAAATTTTTAAAAAAAAGGAGAAAGTAAAGCTTACCGCCGGCGAAGTGAGGTGGAGGTGGGTTTCGTTGCCGCGGGTGGTCGGAGGAAGGAGGAAAGGCGGTGGAGGTGGTTCCGTCGGCTTTGTGCTGCTCGCCCAAAGTCTTTCCCTCCTTTTTTTTTTTTGTTGAAAATAAAACCCGATGAAACACCGATTCAATTAACCCCCCCCTTCGCAATCAACGACCGTTTCTAACCGTCGCCCAAGAAAAAAAACATTCGGGTTTAATCCCCAAATACAACGACCGCTTTTAGCCCGTCGTTACTTATCAACGACAGCTACACCGTCGTTATATGATATAAAAGCAGACGGTAATCAACGACGGCTTAAAGCCGTCGCTCAATATGGATTTACCGACGGTTTTCCTAGCCGTCGCTGATAGGCCGTCGTTATTTTGTGATTTTCTTGTAGTGAATCCTTATATAAAAGATGATCTAAAACATCAATTTGAAATTCTTCATCCAATATACTAATATAAACGATTCGGAACCGCTTTTTTGATATGGTAATATTCCAACCATAAATGAAATTCGATGATTCAACATCTTTTATGCCTGATGTTATAGTAAATTGAAATCTGACCTTCATCTTGATATTCTTGATGTTCAACCAATAAGTATGATTTCCCACATCTTCAAACTGCAAAGCTAACCAAAAAACCAAGACTCTCATGGCGACAGTGGATAGAACCATCATATTGATTGATACAACCCTCATAACACGAGGGATAAAACAACCATCACAACATGATGGAGAATTATTAAAAATAAACTATAAACTAATAAAACTAACAATAAAGCAAAAAATAATAAAATTTAGGGCACTCTACCGATATAACAACCAACATAAGCCCCTCTACAAGATCAAGAATGGAGGCTAGGGTTTCAAAGAGAGGCTAGGGTTTGGGAAAGAGAGGGGAGGATTAATGATAGATTTAACCCAACGCCAATTATAAAGTTTTTTTTGATATAGAGAAAACAAAATAAGAATTCCCCTCTCCTTAAGGTCATTTCCTACTGAAAGTAATTAGAGAGATTAAAGTAAAAGCAAATGGGTCAACTTCAAGCACAAACTCGTAAATATGACACCTCCTTTTTTAATAGATGGTCGACAACTTGATTTTGTTTCACGAAAGATGTGAATAAAGTGCACGCGGTGGAAGCTTTGGGCGATGAGGTAGATGTCATTGACCATGGTCACGATACTCGAGAGGCGCTTGTATTTGTTGAGTAGAATGTTGATGAAGACTTAGTTGTCTCATGTGCGTTAAGATTAGTAATTCCTAGGTTTTCGGCATGAAGAGTTTAGCTTGTAAGAAATGGCTTTTATGGCGCTTTGGTAGTCGTTAATAAATGGTGGTAATAAGAATGAATTTTAAGTTTAATGTTACAAGGGAAGCACCTCGAAAATTTCCATGGGGAGATAATTTCAACCCCAAGTTTGTGTTTTTTTCTCCATGGGAAAAGTAATCTCACCCCTTAGCTTGTATCTAAATTATACAATACATTTTAAAATTTTAAACTCTTTAAATTGAGAGGCTATATGCTTTGGAAACATCATTAGCCTGGATTAGGCTTTAAGGCTGATGTTTTTTCTGGTTAACTTAAAGGTCGTTGCTATGCTTGCTGCTACATAATATCTTTTCATAGATAGTTAGGGCGCATTTCTTCTTGGCGTAAAAACAATCGAATCGAATTGAGCAAGCGAACCGAATTGAACCGAATTAAATTATAACTAAATAATAGTAATGATTATCATTTAGGAAGCGAAGCGAACCGAACAAGCGAAAATAAAGTGGGAGAAGCAGTGCCCAGTAGTTCCTCCGATGTAATATTTGCATAATAACCACTATTCATCGACCAACCTTATCCCATATTCTTTCACAAATGTAAAAGAAAAATATAGTCAATTGGGATCTTATTTAATTAGTTTTAATGTATACTTTTATAATATCAACTTTTAATAATTTTTACTTACACAAAATTAAACTAATTAAGAATCAAAGTAGTAATGCAAATGTAAAGAAACATACTTTATATGCCACGAGCCCATGCCAGTTTTTACACTTTTGGCTCCTCCATTGTCCCACCTTCTCTTTTATTGGTCCTGCATTATATTTGTCAGTAAGTTTAGAATGGATCGGACAACTCTTTGGTTCTAGTATACAATTAGGGCCCATGAAGCCTAAAATTCAACAGATAGCCCATGAAAAAGTCGGTGAACAAATACAAGTCGACCAATTATTGTTAAAATAACCCTAGAAAAACATAAATATACTGCATTGACTAGCGAAACCAGAGTACTTTTTGAAAAAAATTAATAGCGTAAAATAATGGGGCGTTTGGTATGGTAGAATAGGAAATTAGAAAATATGAATGTTGTTGGTGAATAGATATTATCAATCCCTTAATTGGTTAATAATAAAAATATGTTGAATTTGTCAGAAACCACCTTTTAAATTCAAGTTTTTGCGAGAAACAACCTTTTAAGAAAAATCTGGCAAAATAAGACCTTAAAAATATTTTTTTGCGAGGAACAACCTTGACCCATTTTTTGGGCATTGACCAAGTATTTTGCGGTTTCGATTCACTAAAACCAAACATGGCAAGACACGTAATCCACATTTCTTATGTTTCAACCCTATTTTCCTTCATATACTGATGAATTCAATGGCGGAAAATATTTGGTCAATGTCGAAAAATGGAGAAAAACAGAGTTGAAACATAAGAGATGCATTTCACGTGCCCTCCGCATGTTTGGTTTTAACGAGTCAACATTGAAAATGCTTGGTCAATGCCGGAAAATGGGTCGAGGTTGTTACTCACAAAATATTTTCTTCTGAAAGTCTTATTTTGCCAGATTTTTTTTAAAAAGGTTGTTTCTCACAAAAACTTGTATTTAAAAGGCTGTTTCTAACAAATTTTCCGAAAATAAATCAAAGATCTGCTAAAAAAAATTGGGAACACTTTCCTTTAATTTTCATTAATGGCAATATTGTCATTCACCCCCTTTCCCCATTTCTCATCTCAAAAAACCACCCCTTCAGATAATAAAATGGAGGGAATTGAGGGGGTCCGGTTTAGTGCCATTTTCATCCTGCCCGCAATTTTTTCATATCTCCTTACTAGATATAGATTTTGTGGGTAATTAAGCACCTGTTCTTTTGGACTTATTTTCAACAAAAATAAGTAAAAATAAGTACAGTTCAGCAAAAATAAGTAAAAATAAGTTCAGTTCAGCAAAAATAAGTTCAGTCTTGTCTAATGTTGTAATTATTATTTTTATTTTCAATATTACTACTAATATTGTTATTATTATTATTAATATTATAATTATAATAACGATGAATTTGTATTTTTTATTTTTTTTATTTTTTTATTTATTTTATTTTTTATTATTTATTATTTATTTATTTTTATTTATTTTATTTATTATTTATTTATTTATTATTATTATTATTATTATTATTATTATTTATTATTTATTATTTATTATTTATTATTATTATTATTTATTATTTATTATTTATTATTATAAAATAATAAAATAATAGTAATAATAAGTATTGATAATATTATGTTAATATTTATTGATTATTATAATAATAAGTATTGATAATATTATGTTAATACAATTTAGTTCGGCAAAAATAAGTTTAGTTCGGACAAAAATAAGTTCGGTTCGGAAAAAATAAGTAAAAATAAGTTCGGTTCAAGAAAATTAAGTTCGGTTCAGCAAAAAATAAAATAAGTTCGATTCAATTCGACCAAAATAAGTTCAAAAGAACAAGGCCTAAGATATTAACTTTAACTACCCATCTCATTTCTCACTTACCAAAATTACAAGGGTTTAAAAAGATATTAAAGTTAAAGTGACTTTTAGTAACACTTGTATACTTTCTCTCTTCTTATTTAGCTATAACTGTTTGACTTGCTTTATTTACATTTTCACTTTGACCATATTTAGTGATGTATATAAAACGGAAAATATAATCATGTGAGATTTGTTAGATTTATGTCAATATAAAAATTTCAAGATATAGGGGTGTTTGGTAAGGAGAGTTTCAAGCAGAGAGTTTTGGGGTGAAAACCCTCTAAAGAAAAAAGCTCCAAAGAGGAGTTTTTTCTTTAGAAGATTAGGTGAGAGAATGTGCGAATGACTTTTTTACCCATAATTATAATTCTAACATATCAATTAATATGTCCATAAATGTCATTTTATATAAACAAAAGGTAATCAACTTTTAGCAATCAGGTAAGTTTTACCAAACAAAAGTTAGTCAAATCTGCTAAATAAAAAGGTAAAACTTTAAACTCTAACAGCTAAACTCTATTTACCAAACAGGGCTATAAGCTTTGAATAATCTTTATTTTTAGATAACTATAGATATTAATTATTAAAATATGGTATTAATAAGTGTTAGAGCCAAGTTGTTGCAACTAATAAATAATGAAGAAAGTATTAAGAGTTAGTGATTTCCCTCATATATATCCAAATGAATGGCCCATGGTTATGAATACTTATGATGGACAATAAATCAATAATTATCAAATCTGGCACATTGTAGCTCCATGGCATCCATGAACAGAAAATTTGTCCTAAATGACAAATGAGGTGAAGTTGCTTGGTCAAAACTCAAAAGTAGTTGCATCTCTTTTTTAATCATTTTATCCCTTTCACTGTGTTTCCTCTTTGCTAAACAGCAAATTCACCATTGGGCCATAAATCAATGTACGAGGAGTCTCTTATCTTCCAAGTTCCAATTACATAGTCCTCTTCCGTTTACCCATTATTCTCCCACTTTATTTAATTTTTCCTAATGTACGTCAACCATCGTCCATCAATATATTTTTAGATTCATGTTAAAATAATTATAAGTAAAATAATTATAAGTAAAATAAAGGCTAACATTATAACAGATTACATAATAACCCACATGATAATACTCTTTTACATGTATGAATAAGAACAAAGTTTAAATTTCACAAATTTTGACTTTTAAATAAAAAGTGTGATGATAAATAACATAGGAAAGGAGTACTTTATAAGGGGGGGGAAATAATATTCCGATTAATATCTCCAAAATTGTCGTGAAACGTTTATAACTAATGTATACATACATATTATTAGAAACAATTTTGTAAAAGTAAGCCGACTAGAAAAGAATCCCCTTAGTTTGTAATTTAACAATTTTGAGGTTTTATCTTTCTGAGTATATTCCTCAAATTGCTACATGCCTTCGGCCAATATTGCATTTAAAAGTTATCATTATTGTTAAGGTTGAACTTATGTAATATCATATCAATTTATTAAAAGTGTTATTCCCTCCTAAATTATTGTATGTTTGATCTTGTTTTCAAGGCTCACTTTTGACCATTAATATTTTTAGTTTTATATTAATAAAAATATAGATTAAGTTTATATTTTGATAATATACATTGAAACAAATTAAGGAAGTCTCGCGTGACTTGTTTTTCCTTATATATTGTTGAGATTAATTGTAAAAGTTGTAATATTGACTTCGAAGAATGCAAATCGGCAATCATTTGGAGGATGAAGAAAGTAGATATCATAAAATAAGCAACCTTTATGTTCTATTCAAATCACTTTATTCTTTTTTGGTTCTTTAAGATGCATAAAATAGCATAAATAGATTTTAAAGTTTTAAAAGAATAATCTCGTTCATGAGCAATTTTCCTAAAATAATTCCAATTACCGGAGATGTCTTTTGAATATGATCTCAAATGACTAATGGCTTTTTTGGACAACGTTTTCAATCTTGTGCTTTCCTCTTCCTAATCTCCATCCATTGTCTTGCCAGCTAAAGCTCAAATACATCATCTTTTGACATTCTAAATCGATTTTATCAAGTCGCATCATTTCAAGACAATACCTACATTGGGATTACTCTTGTAATTGAATAATTATTTAACATTATTGTGAGTAGGAAAATGATATAGTAGTCCTAAGAGATGTATATAAAAAGCTAAAAATGAAAATATTAAGCAATCAATAAACATTAAAAATGAAAATATAAGGGCCTATTTCGGTATTTCGTGACATCTTAAGCTAATTTTCTTGACACTCCCGTGGATTGACGGCTACATTATGCGTTGGTGAGGCCTATCTTAGTATTGGGATTCTCAACAAAAGTCGCAAAGTTATCATTTTAATGGACCAAAAAGGTGTCGTTTTAATCGATTTAGGAGTTCTAATAGTAGTAAAGTGCAACATCAAGACTCAACTGCCCCAAATTACCTGCAATTATTGCAGCAAAACATAATCATTAATTTTTAGTTTAACTTTATTTCCTCCAATGTTGGGTATTGCATATGACAATGAATGGATCAAAACTATTTACTTCCTCCGTTTTTTTTCCCGCAACATTTTCCTAAAAAAAAAATAATTAATCACTTCGTAAACACTTTTAATTTTTTGTTTTTCATTTCTCTCTATCTCTCTCATCACATGTGGCCTCTTTTTTTTTCCTCTATACCTCTCTCATACCCAAAAATTGCATTGAAGTTGATGAAAAAAAAAAAGTGTTGAAAAAAAAAAAACGGATGAAGTATATACATTACTTTTAGTACATATGTATTCAACATGTAATAGCTAACTTAGTTGGTAATATTATTGTTAGTGTTATGACAAAAACAATCAAAGACAAAAATAAACACAAATATTTATGTGATTTAATCTCCAACAAGGCAACAATGTATTGCCTAATCTACTGATAAGGAGAGGGAAAAAAAACTTATTAGGTTTTGAGAGGAGAGTATATATTTATAATTAGAGAGGCTAATAGGTTTAAAGAGGGTGTTCACATAGACATAGTACTCACAAAATACATAAATGGATTGGTTTGAAGCGTCAGATTCAAGACATCTCAATAATTAATATATGTTTGAGGTTGTTATAGGCTTGAATTTTAAATCGTTACCTTTATTTTAATAAATCGAACGATGCATTATAAGAAAGTCGGTGATAATAAGCTTGACGATATTGTATAACAATATTCCCTAGTAGAAAACAAGATTTCCTCTCGTTCCATAATAAGTGAAACACTTACTATTTTAGAACGTTTCAAAATAAGTGAAACATACCTTAAATGGAAAAAAGAAAGTAACAAAACGACAAGAAAGACCCATCACAACTTGTGTGGTTTGTTTTTCTATCTCCTCCTCCTTTCATTATGAAAAGGGTATTTTTATGACTTTTTGGCTTTTGAAAGTGATGTTTATTAAATCTTGTGCTCAATCCCTATGTTTCACTTATTATGGAACGGAGGAAGTATATAATTTCAATGCAAATGGGCATTACTATTTACCGTCCGTATTTACTTGAAATCGTCCGTATTTTTTTCAAGATTTTCCTAAACTACCCCTTATGTATACTCACTCACTCACCTCACCTCACCTCAACCCACCACCCACCCACCAAAGCAACCACCACCACCACCACCGCCGTGCAACCACCACCACCAACCACCACTACCACGGCGTCAACCACGCCACCACCACCACCACCACCACCACCACGACGTCAACAACCGCAACCACCACCACACGGGCGACCACCACCCACCAAAGCAACCACCACCACCACCGCCGCCGTCGCAACCACCACCATGACCACCACCACCACGACGTCAACCACCACCACCACGGCGTCAACAACGCAACCACCACCACCACGACCACCACCACCTAGAACTACCACCATTGCGGACCGTCGCGGAAATTTTTTTTGTGCTCCACGGGAGCAGGGGTAACGGATGAAAAATCCGTTGCCCCAATGGAGGCAACGGATGAAAAAACGTTGCCTCCATTGGGGCAACGGATTTTTCATCCGTTACCTCTCCGTGGAGCACAAAAAATTTCCGCGACGGTCCGCGATGGTGGTAGTTCGGCAGTGGTGGTCATGGGTGGTGGTGGTGGTCGGTGGTGGTGGTGGTGGTCAGTGGTGGTGGTGGTCGGGTGGTAGTGGTGGTGGTGGTGGTGGTTGCTTTGGTGGGTGGTGGTCGCCGTGTGGTGGTGGTGGTGGTGGTGGTGGTGGTGGTCGGTGGTGGTGGTGGTCTGGGTGGTAGTGGTGGTGGTGGTCGGGTGGTGGTGGTGGTGGTCGGGTGGTAGTGGTGGTGGTGGTGGTGGTGGTGGTGGTGGTGGTGGTCGGGTGGTAGTGGTGGTGGTGGTGGTGGTGGTGGTGGTGGTGGTGGTGGTGGTTGCTTTGGTGGGTGGTGGTCGCCAGGTGTGGTGGTGGTGGTGGTCGGTGGTGGTGGTCGGGTGGTGGTGGTGGTCGGGTGGTAGTGGTGGTGGTGGTCGGGTGGTGGTGGTGGTGGTCGGGTGGTGGTGGTGGTGGTGGTCGGGTGGTGGTGGTGGTGGTCGGGTGGTGGTGGTGGTGGTGGTGGTGGTGGTGGTCGGGTGGTGGTGGTGGTGGTCGGGTGGCAGTAGTGTGAGAGGTGAGAGAGTAAGAGTGGGGTAAAGGGTATGGGGGGAATTTTAAGGAAAAAATACGGACGATTTTTAGTAAATACGGACGGTAAATAGTGATTGGGTAACCAAAACTATTTGACATTAATGTCAAAGCAACTTTTCCAATGGAGATCCACACAACCGGTACAACAATGTAGAAGAACTGAAGTTGATTTTCTAGTAGTCTTTAATCCAACCTGTTCCGTTTCTTTCAATCGATACATTTTGACTTTTACACTATTCACATATGCTACTTTGAGCATTTTTTGTGATTTGTACTCAAGAAAAAACATAATCATATGATATCTTGTTAGATTTGTCTCAATGTATATTTTTAAAATATTACACTAATAGTGGAAAAAAAAACGGAAATGGGTCAAAATGTACCCCTAAGGGTGCGTTTTTGGCACAGACCTTTTCTCAGAAGACCCTTCACTAAAAATGAAGGGCTGCGTTTTCAAACCGCAACCCTTCACAACGAAGGGCTGCGGTTGAGGCCCAAAAACACAGCCCTTCCAATATGGAAGGGCTGCGGTTGAGGCCCAAAAACGCAGCCCTTCCATATTGGAAGGGCTGCGGTTTTGGGCCTAAAACGCAGCCCTTCTTTGTACAAAGGGCTGCGGTTTTGACCATAACCGCAGCCCTTTTGACCCAAAAAAAATAAAAATAAAAAATTTTTTGGACATTTTTTTACTCTTAAATATATCAAGAAACTTACAACAGGGAAAATTTACAAGAACACTCGAAATTTATAGATCTAAAAATGAAAAAAAAAGAACGAAAATGCAAAAAAAAAGGAAGGAACGAACGAACGAATAAACGATGGAGGACGAACGAACGACGAACGAGGAGGACGAACGAACGACGATCTCGTCTGTAAAATGTTGTTTGCGTAGTGTGCTTTGCGCCACGGAGGGTGAAAGAGAAGGAGGGAAGGAGGAGATTATTGTTGTCGTGTTGTTGTGGACGTGAGAGATGTTGTGGACGTGAGAGAGAGGAGAAAGGAGGAGGGTGAGAGAGAAGGAGGTTGTGGACGTGAGAGAGGAGAGAGAATGAGGGAGAGGAAATTGCATTGTGAGAACCCTAGCTAGCCCGCTTAACATTTTTAGCCAGCGAATTCCTTTCAAAAAAATTTTAAAAAAAGCCCATAAAGGGCTACGTTTTTTAAAAAACGCAGCCCTTTATTACTTATAGGGCTGCGGTTTTTTAAAAAACGCAGCCCTTTATTACTTATAGGGCTGCGGTTTTTTAAAAACCGCAACCCATCACTAAAAGGGCTGCGGTTTTTGCATTGGCCCGCCCCTTCGTAGAAGGGTCGCGTTTTTCAAAAACGCACCCTTGCAAAGCGTCCTTGCGTTTTTCCACTAGTGTTAACTTTTCATAATTTTTGCTAATTAATAGTTAGAAATATTAAAGATTAAAGCATTGCATTGGCAAATGTGATTAAAGGAATGGGTCAACTAAAATGAAAGAGAGGAAGTATAAACTAATAAAAAAGAACATAACTCTCAAATCCAATAGTGATGGATTAAAGATTAAAGCATTGCATTGACAAATGTGATTAAGGAAACGGGTTAACTAAAAAGAATCGAGGAAGTACAAACAAATAAAAAAAAGAACATAACTCCCAATTACACCCTCCGGTCTTTATTAGTTTACCCATATTTCTTTTTGGGATGTCCCTTATTAGTTTACCCATTTCTTTTGTTTCTATTTTTGGAATGGGACCACTAACTTTCCATCACACACACATTCAACTTTAATATAAATTAATCCTTTCTCTTTCTTTCTATGTCCCACAACATCATTTCTCCTAAAACTATGTGCAAAAGAAACGGGTAAACTAATAAAGACCTAGGGAGTATATAATAGGTCTAAGATCAAAGGTCAAAGGTCCCGATTGAATAGTATGTTAGTGGTTAAATTTTTTTGTCTATCCGAGTGTTGGAGTTTAGAGTTCAAACTCTTAAGTTTTGCTTCAAAAGAATATGAGAAGTCTTTTTGCCTTTTGTCCCACATCGAAAGAATAGAAGGGAAGATTAAGGTTTATAACTATTACTCTTCCTCTACCCTTTCGAGTTAAGTAGCAATGAGGTTTTTATTAGGTTTGTGGTGATATGTGGTTACCACACGCGTGCCGCCGCCGCCCGCCTCCGGCCAAGGCTTTGGGCTTAACTTAACTATCTTTTTGGGTCAATAATGTATCGGCATTTAATGACCGATTAAGTTACCGTTTTTTCCCTAAATGCGGTTTCCTTATTTCTCTCTCGAATTCTTTGCCATTAACTTCCTCATTTATGGACCGTTTTTCTCCACGTTTTTGGCTTGATTTGATCTCCTTTCATTCTCCATTTTTTCTATAAATACCGAGTGTTATGGTATTCCTTAGCGGGGAGAGAGACACACAAATACATCTTCTCCTCTATTTCATTCTCCTTTTTTCCGGGCAATATTCAAGAGCGTTCTCAATCCGCTTTCGACAACACCGGAAAGGTAGAAGCCGTGTAACCCCGGGAGGTTGATTGCCGAGAGTCCGTGTGTTGTTGCGGGGCAAATTCAACTTTAGGGCGGTGATTATTTCACGCCACGGTTGTCGAGATAAGTTTAATTACTTTGTTACCAATTTTTGTTCCTACATTCTAAAGTTGAATTTGTTGGTAACTGAGTATTGGGTTTTGCTAATCTTTCCTTCAATCTTGAAACGTTGTTGATTTGTTGCTTATACGAGTTTTGCAGATGTGTTATCTGATTTGTTGAGTATTGTATTTTAAGTGTAGATTATATGCGTTTACAGAATGTTGATTGACTTGGGTTCTACAATTTATTTATTGGGTGCTTCGTGCTTATATCTTGTTGTTGTGCCGTGAATTTACGGAAACAAAGTCAACAGTTTTCTCATTTGGTAGATATTACTTCTTTTTTTGACAACGCGGTAGATATTACTTGTATAAAGTCTTTAGTCAATTGAAGAAAGAAAGAAATTTGTTGCTCATGGTTTCGTTTGTAATTACATTGGTCGTGTGTTTTGCTTATGTGGGCAACAACTTTTTTGCCTCGCATCTTTTGACTACTATTAATTATTGTTGCACTTTGTAACCGTTTGTAAATCTGTTGTAAAATTCTTGTTAGTTGATTGGTAATCAAAGCTTTTTACAACCCCAAATTGTATAAGAATTTTCGTTGGAAATTAACGCCGAATTTCCAATCATATGTTTTTCTTTTCTTGTGGCAATGCTAGTCCGCCTTTCGAAATGTACCCAAATAAGTTCTTGAGAATTAATAAGTTCTTTTGCGGTAATAAGTTCCGCTTAGTCCGCCCGTTACTATGTCGTATGTTATATGTGAATTTGGGCAGTGAAACTTCAGATTAGGTGGTATTTTGTTAAAGCAATTTGTTTATGCACTCAAACTAATATTAGGTCCTACAGGTGTAGAAGTGGGACTTGATATTATAATATTTGTCTTCTTTGTATTATTTTTTTTACAAACTATGGAGGCTACTATATTTCTTAAGGTGGGATTCTTTGGATTAGCATGTACTAACCCAAATTTAACAATATGTCATGGTATGAGTCCATGAGCATTATATTGTTTTGTTCCTTGTTTGATAAGGGTTCAAATTATATGATGGTATAAGTCTCATATGTGGTGACTCAAGCGGATAAATAGCATTAGTGTGGTTATTGTTGCGGAGCTACTGTAATCTCAAAGAAAGTGAATAAAAAGGTAAAGATTAAAAGGGAAGTGATCAAGCACATTTAGATTATCAAAGTGACCCCGACAACTTCAGGGAAGTTTCCTATCTACGTTATATACCGTCAAACTCTAACTTTGCATAATATGTTATTATGTGCCCCACTGTTTGTTCCGTTTGAATAATTCATGTTATTGCTGAATTTGTGGTGCAATGTGGGGGTAAGTTATTGTTTGATTCTAACAGGTAGTTAGTTGGACTCACCTAGGTGAGTGTAAGGAAGGAAACTTCCATGGGACTTTAATCTGTTGAGAACATTAATTTGACTCTTGAGTTGAAAGTTGGTTTTCTCTGCTTATTATATATATGTTGAATACATTTGATTACAGAGTTGCTTTGTAAAATTCCTGTAGAATTTTAATTCGTTGACCATGTTTAGTCATATGGACTTTTGGGTTTATTGGTAGCATCTCGAGTGCTAAGTCGTGTCTCGGAGAAACCCCATTGTTTAAGGTTCCTTTATTGGTTATCTTAAGGTGTCTTAGATTGTGGATCTTAATCCCTAATCTAGTGGAAAATATCTTAATAAATGCGTATGAAGAGCTAAGTATAATTCTTTGGGCACCCTGGTAGTTTGTAATTAAAAGGTTGTTGTTTTTCTGAGTTCAACTCTTATGAATATTCGCTAAGTGTAATTGCTCTTATATTTCATGTGTAAATGATTTCTTGAGCTATAAATTTTTACCATAGGTCTAGATGAGACAATTTTTTTAAAAAAAAATTCCTTCTTTCGTAGAAGAGAAAGGTTGGATGAGGCTTAAGACTAAGTGAGTTGGGTCAATCATAGTTGGAAGGATTAATGTTTTATCGTATCTCTCTCCATGTGGGGGTAGTAGTTGTTTCAAATAATGATATATTTTCAATGGATTGGATAGTCTCTCGAGAAGTTAGTTAAGACTTTTGTGTTTGTCTAACTAAGGTGGATCCTTTATCCTTGTGTGGTTCTCATGTGTTTTGAGACCTTGCAATATTGATGTAGATGAAACTGTTTTATCTCCTCATTGCTTATTTTATTCATTTATTAGAATATTTATGTGAATATATATTTTGTGTTTGCAAGAGTATGATAAAGTGTGTTTTACTGGCCTGATTGCTTCTTCTCCTTTCTGTTTTGTGTATTCCTAATGAAGTTGGTGAGTAGATTAACTAAGGAGTAACATAGATGGAGTTCTTAACTAGATTTGTCCTAGTGTTAAAAAGGTATTGATGAACTTGGTGAAATCATGGACAATCTTGATATAATGATGGATTAGTTTTCCAAAATTCTTTAAGAAGTTATGAGCCTCTATTGGTGCTAGTTTATGTAAAGAAGCAATATTAGTGCACGATGAGTACTTTATGTTTTATTATACTTGGGATGTGCCATACCTGCCTAATCTTAGTAGGGCCATAGGCAGTATGGTTCACTTTTATAAGTGTGTTGAAGGTGAAAGCCAAGTAGAGTGGCTAAGGGCAAGAGGGTTCTCTATAGTGTTGGTGTTGACCTTTTGTTTTGTCTCTAGTAATTATCTTTGTATTATCTTCTAGTTGTTTGCCTTTTATCCTTTGGTATTTGATAGTGGTTTCAAATGAAGGATTGGCATTCTGGTGAGACAATTCAGATGTGAAAGTGAGAGTAGATGAACTCTTTTGTGTGCGTCTCCTTGTAAGAAACGCAAGATGAGTACACTTGAAAAGATCTTTATGGAATCAGTTGTAGAGACCTAACCTCATGCATGCGTGTATTGTATGTGATCGGCTTTGATAGTGTTCATTTGCCTATGATTTATAATACATTGTTGCTTAACAAATATTTAAATTCCTGAAAATTGGCAGGACAAGAAGCTGAGTGGATAAAAAGTTTGGTTGTTGATATTCCACTGTGGTGTAAGCCAGCTCCATCAGGATCTATTTGTTGTGATTCATAAGCAACAATTATGGTAGCGAATAATCAATCCTATAATGAAAAAGTAGGCATATTCGCTTAAGAAATGCTAATGTGAGAATTCTAAATGTAACTCGAGTATATAAAGTTCGAGAGGAATATTGTTGATCCTCTCACCAAAGGCCTTTGGAGAAAATTGGTGCTAGCGTGAGCACAAGGAATGGGTTTAAAGCCTATTGTGGAGTGAATTGTGATGGATACCCTTCTTAGGAATTCCTAAGTTCAAAGGGTTAAACGAAATCACAAAAGAACTCAAGTTGTTGATACTACTACCATTCCTATTAAGAAAAGTGATGTAGTATTTTGTTTCATTATACTGTCATATGTGTAAGGTTGAGCTTAGATCTCTTAATAAGTTCATAGCCATAATTAAGGTGGTTTGTGATAGTACAAACTTGATGAACTTACCTATGTGAATGTGGGGGTTACGCCCAATCCCCTATGAGGGTCCCTAAGGCTTAGGACCTCTAGAGCATTCATGAGAATCCAGGTAAATTGTGGGGCAACTAGTATTACAATTGCGAGAACGTTTCTTGATTTGAAAAAGGTTGAGTGCGCAACTATGCTTTGCTAACCTCGTGAAAGGTTCAAAGAGAAATCTACCTATTACGACAGTAAAGACATTTTTGTATGCACTGAGTGTCAATTCAAGTCCATAAGACATTGATACTTCAAAACCTAGTATCTATTGCCCATATCATCTTTTTTCAGCCCTCCTTCTTTCTGTTTTCTTCTTTTGAATCATGTGGGGGATTGTTGGAGTTTAGAGTTCAAACTCTTAAGTTTTACTTCAAAAGAATATGAGAAGTCTTTTACCTTTTGTCCCACATCGAATAGAAGGGAAGAATAAGGTTTATAATTATTACTCTTCCTCTACCCTTTGAGTTAAGTAGCAATAATGAGGTTTTTATTGGGTTTGTGGTGATGTGTGGTTACCACACGCGCGTCGCCGCCGCCCGCCCAGTCCGGGCCAAGGTTTTGGGCTTAACTTAACTATCTTTTTGGGTCAATAATGTATCAGCATTTAATGACTGATTAAGTTACCGTTTTTTCCCTAAATGCAGTTTCCTTATTTCTCTCCTGAATTGCTGCCATTAACTTCCTCATTTATGGACCGTTTTTCTCCACGTTTTTGGCTTGATTTGATCTCCTTTCATTCTCCATTTTTTCTATAAATACCAGTGTTATGGTATTTCTTAGTGGGGGAGAGAGACACACAAATACATCTTCTCCTCTATTTCATTCTCCTTTTTTTCTGGGCAATATTCAAGAGCGTTCTCAATCTGCTTTTCTGACAACACCGGAAAGGTAGAAGCTGTGTAACCCTGGAGGTTGATTGCTGAGAGTCCGTGTGTTGTTGCGGGGTAATTCAACTTTAGGGTTGTGATTATTTCACGCCACGGTTGTCAGATAAGTTTAATTACTTTGTTACCAATTTTTGTTCCTACATCCAGTTGGTAATCCACCCACTATGAGATACATTAATAATTAGTAGAGTATAATTCAGAACAGATAATTATTTCATAATTGTCTATTTTAAGTGGGTAGTCTACTCAGTGGGTGCATGTATCGATCTCTGTCAATGACGGTAGATGACATTTCAATGTTCCATATATTAATGGTAAATAACAATAACAGTATAATAACATTTGCAATTGTATTTTTTTGTATAACTGATAATAATCAAACAAATTAAAGGATTGAAAATTCATTTTCCTTCAAGTAATCTTAGGAGCCGTTATATAGGAAAAATAAAAGTACTAGTTTGATACTTTGATTGGCATTGTTGGGCTTAAGAGCAACTGCGGCATCGGTGCTACAAGAGGACCCGCTTGCAAAATTATTCATTTTTGGAGCAAGTAGCTCAAGCAATGCAGCAAACTGGAGGTTGTAGCTGTGGGAAATTATGTAGCAGTACAAAGCTTGTGGCTTTCCTTTGCTTTGGTGGACCCACTTCAACTTTACAATTATTTTCAACATAACTTTGGCTGAAAACTATTTTCAACATAACATGTAGGGTATATTAAAACCACAAGGTTTTGGGCTCCATCGGGCTTGAGAGAGTTGTAGATTGAAAATGTTAATATGTTATAGTTTGGAAATGGCATGTGGCAAACGAAACTACAACCTCAGATTTCGCCATCATGTGGTTCTTCTAACATCTTGTCAAAAAGACTTCCTTCAGTTTTTCAGCCAATTTATTTGCGACCGTTGCCTTGTAGATTGTAGAAGCTTTCAAGGTGTCAAGCCACCAAATCTTAGTGGTATGGTATTGGAGAGAATCGCAAAAAATATATCCATTAATACCAGGGGCTGAGGCCTGAGGGGCATAATATATTCTATATAAAACTTTATGAAGAAAAAATTGTTATAAAACTTCATATAATTAAAAGTGAAGTTGATTGGCCAAATCCCCAACGAATTCAATTTCATGGTCGGACGAGATATCTATGTCCTAAATCTCAAACTATGGTTAGAATCAGAACTTGCAAGTGGTAACAGTCGAAGTTATACTAATATTTTTTTCACATGTTCTTAGAAAATAATTTCTCCAAGCCAGAAGTCAAATTCACAAACTAAAAAATCATTAATTTTTTTTTTATCAAAACTAATAGCTCTAGTTCATTGATTATGACATTTCATTAGATTGTGGCGGGAATTATCCTCAAGTGATGATAAGTGATCATTTAGTTAACATTTGAATTTAATTATTATTCGATGGTGAAAAGATAGGCTTAAATTAAATACTGAAAAATGGAGAATTCGTTATAATCAAATCGAAGATTCATGGAGGACCACCACCAAGCCCAAACATCGTCATTATAACTAGTCACTGAGATAGGAATATAAGTTAACTATAATTAGTGGCTCGCTGCGTGCATCGTGCAATAAAATGAAAAGCTAATGGTTTGTGATCAATTTCCATTTTGATATATGACATGTGCTTCAATTTGGGTATGATGTTGGTTAAAAAGCTTTTTATTAGCTAAGCTTAATTTTTGTTGCTCTTGCCATTTGTTTGTAATCTTAGATAAACATTTTGTCCTAGCTTGCCTTAGTTTGTTGTAGTTGTACACTTGTTATTTATCCCAAAAGAAGGCATGCATGAATTTAAAGCACTGTGACACATAATGGCATGCCATATTGCCATTGTTTTCCTAGACCACCCGATCGGTTCCACCCACTGTGAAAATAAAATCTCCAAGCACTTTTTATTTAGCTATTAGACTTGGATTAATCATGCATCACTAGTTTAACCTAGTTCAACGTAGTGTAATTTACCAAGGTTCTTTGTCAAGTTCATCTTTCATGATGGATTTATACTTCCTCGCGTATATATTCAACCAACACCCCTTCTTTATTCGTTCATTACTTTAAATTTGTGCATATGTTCTCCTTGCTTTTTTATGTATTAAAGTTCATAAACCGTCATATAATTGCTCATCATTTACCAATTTTTTTTAGACAGTAGCAAAAAGAAACTAAACAGAAGAAAAAGTAGCCATAGTAGTCACACTAGGCTGAGCTAGATTACGGGCTTGTTGCACCCTTTGGCGATCAACCTTGAGAACCAGACACCAGATGAAGGATTGAGCGAGATCTTTGATCTGTTTGATAGTCTAAACCAGATTAAGGTTGATTCGAGTACAACCCTTGATGTAAGCCACACTACTCGAATGTTAGTGTAGGCTTATTTTTAGCCTATAGGGTGTGAGCGCGAATTTGACTACTTCATTGTAAGGTTTTAATTTTGAAAATGCTTTGAAAAGAAGGTTGTTTACAAGTTTTTAAGTGAAGACTCATAAACCTAATTAGATATTTAAGAAATCAAAGGGATAATCAAAAGGGACTTATCTATGTAGATTTCCCCGTCATTACTTTCATATTTGGTCAATGGACCAAAAATTGAGCTCGATGGTGAAGGTATGAATATGATCATGAATCACATTTGTCCATTGATGGTCTCTACTAAACACGATTTATAGTCTAAGTTTATGCAATTAAATAACCAAATAGTATTAATTTCATACACCTTAAATTAATCTAGGTTGGTTTATGAAACACGAAAAGACTAATTTTTGTTGACATGTTCATTAGACAATTAAATTACTAGGATCCTAATTGTCCAAATTATTTGACGTTAATATTAAAACATTTATTTAGGTCTTTGATTAGCAAAAATAAATATGTTTAAGGTGATAAAAGCAATAGATACAATCAAATATACATAATATATACAAAAAGTATACAAAATAGAGAAAAAGGTTAGGTGTTTTGTTGACTTTGATCCTCCACCAAATAAGTCACCTAATATGTATGAGGCGACTTGATAGGTTATAGGTATACAATTGATTAAGGGGTTTTTGTAATAGTGATTTAACAAGGTTGCACCAAAAAACTGTGTGAGGCAGAAGTTGTGCTGGAAAATCAAGCACAAAAGTAGCTTAATTCAGAACTGATTAGTTTGAGGCTGAGTAAGCATAAGCTAGCAATCAACTCTACTTTTCTACATGGTCAACGTAAAATTGAGAGATAAATAATAAGGGGAAAATCGATCTTATTTTATAGAAGTAGTAAACTAGTACTCCCTCTGCTTTTTTTTTTATTTGTTACATTGTTGTGTGCGGTTTTCAAGACATTATGTAACCCTTAATATCTCTCATTTCGTTAAAGTAAAAATTATAAAAATTTGATATTATGAATCTACACGTCGAGACGAGTCTAACAAGACCACACATGACTATATTTTTACTTATAAAATAATCAAAATATTCGGTCAAAGTTAGTGGCTTCATTCCCAAAGCAACAATGTAGCAAATAAAAAAAAAGCGGAGGGAGTAGTATGACTGTATGAGACCTTCACACTTTTTGATGTTGAGTTTGATCAATAAATATGCACAGGAAATTCTAGAGCATGCAGGCATGGCTATCTGTAAGCCTGCTGCTACTCTTGTGGACACTAAGTCCAAACTTAGTGCAGATGCTGGACCTCAATTTCATGATCCTACATTGTATCGCGAGTCTTGCGGGGTGCTCTTCGCTTTATCACCTTCACTCGTCCCGATATTTCTTATGTTGTTCAACGAGAGTTTGTTCTGTTTATGCACGACCCTAGGGTCTCTCATTAGGATGCGTTAGAAAGGATCATGCGCTACATTCATGGCACTATTGATCATGGGCTACATTTATATCCTTCTACGTCGATGCGTCTGATCACTTATACTGATGCTGATTGGGGTGGGTGTCCTGACACTCGCCGTTCTACTTCTGGATATTGTTTTTTTTTGGGGACAACCTTATATCCTGGTCTTCTAAGCGTCATACTACTCTTTCTAGATCTAGCGCAGAGGCTGAATATCGAGGCATCGCTAATGTTGTTGCTGAGTCTTGTTGGTTGCGCAACTTATTACTAGAGTTGCATTGTCCTCTTCGTCAGGCTACTCTTATCTACAGTGATAATACCAGTGCTATTTATTTGTCCAAAGAATTTGCATCAGTTACCAAACATGTTGAATTGGATATTCACTTTGTTCGGGAAAAGGTTGCTTTAGGACAAGTTCGTGTTTTACATGTGCCTACTAGGTATCAGTTTGCCGATATTTTCACAAAAGGACTTCCCAGACAACTATTTTTGGATTTTAAATCCAGTCTTAGCGTTCGTCCTCCTCCGCTATGATCATGGGGGTGTGATAGAGAATAATATTAGGATAATATTTTCTCATTCTATTAGGATATACTTTGTATAGATACCTAACTATGTTAGGACTCGAATTTGGTAAACCCTATATATATTTGATCAATACAATCACTCTAGATTTACGGAGTTTTACACAATCTAACAAAAACTAATATTGACAAAAATACACTTCCTCCGTTTTTTTAGATGACCCGTTTTGACTTTAATTTGACACTATTTACATATGTACTTAAGGAAAAAATATAGTCGAGTGAGATCTTTGTTAGATTCGTCCCAATGTATATTTTCCAAATATCAACTTTTTTGTAATTTTTGCTTGTGCAATTTAGGGGAGGCAAATTAAAGTAGCCAAGTTGGGGATACTGATTACTTTGTCCCCAAAACATTCTACTTGACTACTTCATTATATTTTAACCAGCAAAAAAATATTAGTATTTATTGGTTTTTAAGTCGGTGTTATCCAAAGTTGGTAATGTGTAACTCACTTTTTTTGTACTTGCAAATTGCATTCTTTTGACCAAACTTTTAGATCATGTGATCACTGATCACTATGCTTTATCCTCATCCTTAAGGAGGTGGTGGTTGAGGAAGTGAGATATTTTAGAATACATCATATGCATGTGTTGTGCTTCTAGCCTTCTAAAGCACGAAATGGACTGTCAAAATCACAAAGCATATCGAGTAATCATGCATGTTTGGTAGCTTATTATAGGTTATAATGTTATATGCTTTTAATTAAGGAGTATACTTATCTAAAATTTGTTCAGGGAGCTTAATCCACTTTTCAGCATTGATATACTGCATTCTTCTAAATAGACATTTGATAAGGTTTGGATAATGTATATTCTAATAAATTTAAATATAGGAGTATAGCCTTTTTTTTGTAGATAGTGTAACAATAAGAATAAAGCAACTGATTAAGAGATAGTTAAGTGAAGAGGATCAGAATCCACATCACATTGGATATGAAATGAGTTGATTAGAATTACAAATAAGTCAATAACAATCTATTATATGTTAGGATCTAGAATAAGAGTACTGCCTTAGGGGGTATGTCTTGATGAGGATTGTTGAAACTGATCAGATAAGAGGTCTCGCTAATGTACGAGTAATCATAAGTTTTGATAATTACTAACAAATTATTAAATTAGAAGAAAAAACTATGTATCTAACTTTGATGCATCAAACGCAAATAAAAACATATAGGCAATCTTAGAAACAAGAGGTACCAAATCAGGCATAATTCAAGCAACCATCTCATTATTGAAGGTGATAAACCTGTGATTATCAACATTCTACGAGGCTTATTCTAATGGTTTTGGAGCAGCAGAGTCATTATTGACGATATCCACCACATCATCTTCCTCTTTCGCTGTCTGCTTCACAAACCTTTGTAGAGAAGCCAACTAAATTGTTGACAATCTCTTGAGTTAGTCTCTTTCTTGAAGGATTAACCCAATACATTAACATTTAATCCTATAGGAATTTGTCTTATTCAATAATTTTGATAGTTCAGGTTTCTCCTTTACAAAAAAAAAATCACCTAAACTTTTCTTTGTGCCTTATGGAAACAAAATAGTCAAACATTGTTATAATAGGTATGCTAGACCTCTTATATTATACTTTGTGCCCTATTAAATCAGAACCTAGCACATGTATAATCTGACCAACCCATTCATAGGCGAGGTCCTTGGAAGTGGGGAGGGGAGATAAGGGAATCCCACCCCAAAGTCGCTTTTTACCGGGCTTAACACAACCTCAAGGTTGTAAGACATAAACTTTATCATTGAACCAAGTACTACATGGTTCGCAACTTTTTATATGGAATGTACCTAAAGATTAGAAGTGTAAGTGTACATTGCACGAGAATGTAAGAAGAATAGGAAACAGAACTTTTGCTTCTAACCTATTTTAATATTTTAACTTTTAAAAAATTACACATAGTAACTTCAATCCAATAATTCATTTTCTAACAAGGGCATATGAGCATACCTACTGGTTGATCTAAATTTTGGATCATTGATTATATTAATGTTTCATTTCTCTTCCACCTGACTTGTAATTTACTATTAGTTTTTATGATTTTTTACCCCCCAATAGATGATCTACATTTTAATTATTTATGCTCTCTTGTGGCCAGTAGATGGCTGCCAACTCAATATGTATGGGCCCTGCCATTTATTCTCTTTTATGGTCTTTGGCTTTGATCCAACTATGATTAGATGATTGGAATAATATGATCATCCCTCCCTCTCTCCTCTTTTTTCTCTCTCCTAATTCTTTAATATATTTTTCCCTCTCTCCTGCATGATCTAGGCTTGTAGATCATCCAACTTCCACTCTATACTTCATCCTATTTTTTCGATTGTAATGTTTTGACCTTTGACACTATTCATGTACTTACCCTGATCACAAATCTATGCTATATATGATACAATTACAAATCTTAGTGTTTGATGTTGTAGAATTTATCTCAAGGTTATCTATATGTTCAAAAAAATAAAAAAAGGGGAGTAAATCCTACAAGCTGAATACATGCTAGAGGGCGAGAACAAGCAACAACATTAACATTGTAGCTCAATTCATTGTTGTTATCAAAGTAGCGACGAAGTCCGATTTGAGCCCCAGGTCAAATCGATTCCTCCGACAAGATTCTCCCTTTAGGATCGACTACAATAAGCTCGCAGTCGAATCCAACTAGGTTCTATCGATCATATTAATTCGTATATTATTTACTAATTAATAAATATTTGTGTGTTATATACTAAATTAAAAATCATACTTCCTCTATTCTTTTTTAGTTATAGTATGGAGGTAGACACATTAATTGAGGTGAGCAGAGAGATAAAGAGTTATAAAAAGGAGACTTGTTTGATGAGGAAGGATATTTAGGGAAAAAATATACTTTTTTTGTTCTAGAATAAATGTAACACTTGTCATTTTTTAAGAAAATTTTAATATAAATGCAACATTATTTCATTTAAGCGTTGAGTCGTTTGTATATCTCTTTCATCACACGAGTCCCTATTTTTATTTATCACTATCTCTCTACTCTCCTCGGTTTTAGTGCCTCTCCTCTACATTACACTTATTTTAGAACAAATGAAGTATTTAAAATCGATGAATGCGATGTTGCAACAAAAATAAAACACTAAATATTGGAAGTATTGCAATAAAAAAAAGAAGGGTTAAACATAGAAGTTTTGATAGACGTTGGTTTTGGTAGACGATGTTGATTCACTAGGAAGAGACAAGAGCAAATAAAATCAGAAGTGGTCCAAACAATGTGGAAAGATCTAAAATAGTGGAACAAATAGAAAGCATAGTTTTAATAGATATGACTATACGAGTGAGTTGGATTATGTACAAAGGAAAAATGGCAACCCAATCTAATTAAGAGGGGATGAATTGTATAAAAAATATAAAAAAAAGAAATACTTAGAAAAGATTGTGGATAAGGTTGAATCAAAAGATAGGGAAGGTCAACATCAGAGAGATCTGAGAAGAGAGAGAAAGAGTGTTATCCAAATGCCACGAGTGCAAAAATGAAAAACAAAACAAAATGGTACAGAATAATACTTGTGTGGGGTCAGGGTAAATTCAATCCACCAACCACGTATTAGAGACCGCGTGACTTGGTAATAATATCCTATCTATATATCACGTGATCGTGATCGTGATGGACATCAATTTGAGATTTTGGAGTTGGGACTTTGGGAGTGCATTGCACCTTATTTTGCCACACATATACTCATTCATTCTACATATTTAATGAAACTTCATATGGTGTTAATTTGGAAAAAGAAAAATAATATGAAACTTCATGTGGTTAATTTTTCCATTTAATATTGTTAAATCCGATAAAAAATCAGATTAAATAGAAAAATTATTATTATGAAAAAAAAAATCAAAATATTATAAAATGCGTAATTTTTGGAAAAACTCTTTAGTGTTTTGACTATGTGAAATTGTTACTGGATTTAAATAGTAGTAGTAAATTGTAGATATTATTAACTTTGTTTCGAAAAAGCTAACAAATGTAGGCTTTTTAGAGTACGATCTGGTAAAATGTACCAAGTTTAGCTTTAAAGTATTATTTTTCTCTTTGTTTTAGTCTTTCAATAGTTAGCTTCAAACGCAACTAATTTGATAGCTACCTCCTAGCTTGATATGTAGCTCTACCAATCCACGAAAAAAATAGCTACTCTCACAACTAAGCAAATATTCCTACGGTTTACGGCTAATGTATGTATATGTTTTATTAAAACGCGTATGCAAGCATGTATTATATACCGTCATGATGTGGTGCTGCTTTAACTATGACATGACATATCTATCATACGCTAATATGATTTTTCTTACGAAGGGATAAAAATATTCGCGTAATTAAGAAAGCTCGAACTCAAGACCTCGGGTATACAAACTTCAAAGACTTGAGGAGAGTTGAGTTAAAAATTAACTGAAACCAATCCTGTTATTAATAGCGCCGCATTTGCAAACTCTAATTCTGAAAGGCTAAATCACAAAAAGAAGAAGCTAAAAAAGAGCGTAAAAGCTGCATTAAATCCCGTGTAATCCAGCCAAATTCATCCAATAAATCCAGCCAAAGTCATAAGTGGCTGTCTTTCATCAGTCATCATCATCAATTGCTAGAACAACTACTAGCTTGGAGGTTCTTGAATAGTGTACTCCATTAGTCAATTGTGAGGGTTCAAAAGACAATTGTTTATTTATTTATATTTTTTGGGGGTGGGGGGACGAAAATAAAAGCATTGATGTGTCTCAACAGTCTTATGTCAATTGCGAGCGTAAAGTTGCGCGTCGATCAAGTGAACCGAACTAAACTCGAGAGAAATTGAAATACGAAAGTAATTAAACCGATTGAGCCGAAGCTCGAGAACCGAAATGCGAAAGTAAGCGAACGGAACCGAAAATAAGTCCAAAAGAACAGAGCCTAATTATATGTCCGCATTTATAATTTACTTGCATTATGTAACTTGAACCTGATTTTATATAAATCTACGTAAAAGGAGAGAGATAAGAAGACGAGGAGTTATATGATAAAAGAGAGATAAAGAAAACTAATTGTTTGTTTATATAATTAAAAGCTGCTTGACACACCAAATTTGAAATTCAATCTAGATGATGCATGTGCTATGAGCGATTTACTTTACCTCTCGGTAATAATGGTTGTTCCAACAGTCGTGTTGGCTATTGAGGGGTTCAATTAAGGTTGTTGTGGTGATAATTTGTGGTTCTAATGCAAGTGAGTGTGGATAGGTTTGGTATAGACTATAGACTATAGACCTATTAATGTGGCATATGTGTTTATAACAATGAGAATAAAAAGGGAATTATAGGGTGTATAAATACAAAAGCGATACTTGAAAAATACAATGCAATGAAATAACACATGACACATATGATGATACGAATAAGGATATGCTTAAATTATATATTATGAAAATTCAATTAAAAAACATACATAGGGAGTCCGCTCATGGTACACCCGGGTGTACCATGCCACCCCAGGTGTACTACATGAGTACAGAGAGGGCATTTTCGTAATTAATTGGAACTTGAGGGAGCACGTTGGTAATTCCGCAAACATTAAATGACAAGGAGGAAGAAGAATCTCTCTTCTTTCTCGATCTATCTTCGTTGAGCTTTTCCGTCGCGAGAATTTTTCCTGGCGATTTATACTCTCTTCCGATCCTTAGGAGATTTCATTTGTAGGTGGTTTTTCGGCTCATTTTGTTATTGCAACGCTGCGTTTTTTGTTCATTGTTGTTGTGTTTTTTCGAAATTAGGGTTTCAGTCAACTTCAAATCGATTTTGAAGGAATTTCTGCTACAATTCAGTAGCAAATTCTCGAATTTTTCAATCTCAAATCGAAGTTTTCAACAAAGAAAAGCAAAAAATTACAAGAGATTTCGCCATAATGAAATCGAGATTGTTGAACTTCAAAATCGAAGAACGGCTCGCGAATTCAGAGGGAGATATGAGTGAATCAATCACAAATTCGACCACAAATGCGAAGCAGAAGAACTTCAAGAAAACGTCAATTGTACTCGATTGAGTTAATCGACAAACCTAGGTTGAATTTTTTTCCGGAAAAATCAACCTAACAAACGCTGGATTAAAGAACTGAATAGAAAGAATCTAGAAGAATTTAGGAATTTGAGTTAATGAATCAGGAAATTGATTCAAAATCAAAGAAGAAATGATTGAGAATTGAAGCGATCTTACAATTTTCAACAAAAAATTGAATGATGAAGACTTATCTCATAATTTCAAGAAAATATTTTGAAATCAAAAGGATGATTGAAGAAATTGAAGAACAGTGAAGAAACGAAATGGAGAGAAGGGAGAGAGAAAATGTGGCATAAATCTAGCAAACATAGTTCGAGGGAAGTTAAGGATTACTCTGATTCGGAGAAAGACTCTGGCTTGAAGGAGAAGAAGGGAAAAGATGATTCATTTGGGCAAAAGTGTTTGCTCATTTTCTTAAATGAGTAGAAATCTTCCTCATTTTCTTCATTCTTTCATTCTTCATTCTTTCTTCATTTCTCTTCATTTCTTTCATTTGGAAATTTCAAATGAAGCATTTACTGGAGTGTACCAAGGTGTATTATAAATATTTCCATATACATAAGACAAATCTAACAAGCTTTACACATATTAATGTTTTTTATGTATTTGGTGAAAATCTAGAGCTTGTTTGGCATCATTGTCTTATTTTGTTGGCCATTGAGTTATCTTGAATTCTTGATTATAAGTGGTATAATAAATTTTAAACTAGTCATTATTATACACTATCTTCTAAGGATTTGTTTTTTGACCGAATTAATGGGAATTCGGTTCGGACAAATCTGTTCGGTTCGAACATATTCAATTCGGTTCGCTTCGCTTCGGTTTAGATAAATTGGGTTCGATTAGGTTTAGTCAAAGAAAGCGAGCTCAAATAACTAATTACGTAGAACTTTTAATACTGCAATAAAAAATTAGAAACTACTTTTATTTTCATATTTTATTTCTAGTTTTCTACAAATTAAAAACTAAAAATAATGATAAATTATTAAAATGGGGCTAAGAGACTATATTATTTGTTAAATTTTAAAATGAGAAAACCACATCTCCTTTTTTTTTTGGCAAAGTAGATATTCCCTCCTCAAACACAACCCACCTCGCTAACCATCTTCCGACGAACAAGTTGCAAAGAAGTGAAGTTCTTCCAGATCTTTCGAATGTCGTGTAGTGGTGCACGTTAGCTTGACCCTAAACTACGCCGTAAGTGCTTTACGCCTACTACACCTCATTTAGAAACAATTCCTCGGTAGTCGAGTTGCCCCGATTTTGCTACATGGTTCGCCGCCATTGGGTGTCACTGAAATCCAACTGTTTCTCAACTGCCATCTGTCCCTACTTTTTTAACTACTCCAATGGTTAATTCTCAATTATTAATTCTCAAATCACGGAGAATAAAATTAAATGTCCTAGAATAATTATTCACTGTACTGCTAGTATCCAATGGTTCAAATCCCGGCCACGTGGCAACCGATAGATGCTATCCTCCGTACAAATCTGTCTTGATCTTTGGTACTCCTCCTCGTGTCAAGTAGTGGAGTATTACATGTGATTTTCTGTCCAATATTTCATGACATTATCCTAAGAAAATATCCCAAAAAAAGGTTTCCAAGATGAGTTGAAAAATTGCCACTTTTTACCTCATTCTTGAAAAAATTAGTATTTCTTCTAAATTCCATTATTTTCTTTATACTTTCTACCTTTTTATATTTGAATATCGAATTAAAGGCTTCAAAGATGAAGTATTACCCTCCTTAAACAACAGTCATTAAGCGTGTGGTTTATCTACATTATATAAAGCTATCTCTTGAGAACATTGGTGTCGGGCAGGTTGCGTCTACGTATAAGCAAAGATGACGATTCTGCCAGATTTTAATAAATTTAAAAAATAAAAATAAATAAGGAAAAAAAAGGGGGAAAGAATCACCAACGTTTGTGTTAAAATAAACGGCAAGCCGATTCTTTCTTGTTTGTGTTCCCTTTTACGGAAATTTTTTTTAATGCGCTAATTAATTGTAAAGGCGGTTTTTCTACTTGCTTTAGTTTAACTATAACTATACTCCGTCCTCTTGTTCAAAATCTCGCATGAATGAGGATAAAATTGAAAATATCGCAAAATCGCGCACGCTCGCGCCGTCGCGTACAAAAATACTAGTAAATAGTAATTGGAAGAATACATGACTAGTTATTAGACTTGTTTGTTATGTAATGCACATATTTTTATAGTTTATGAATTTTGTTTCTAATAAATCCAAGAATTGGCAGGGGGTTATGACTAGGGCTGTTCAAAGACCAGGGGTCGGACCGGAATACGGGCCGGGCCAGGGATCGAATACGGGCCAGGACCCAGGACCCGAAGGTTCCGGTCCGGTCTCAGTCCCGAAAAAATCCCGATTCGGGTTTCGGTCCCGGTCGGTCCAAGCACAGGAAAATTCGATGGGCACTTGTGGGCCGAATTTCGATTTTTAGTAAAAAAAAAAAAAAAAAAAAAAGATTTATATGTTAAAAAAGTTTAAAAAGTAGTAAAAGTTAGAAATTTAGAAACCTTCTATTTATAAACTTTAGAAATATTGTTATTAATATTATTAAAATTTTAATATATTTAATTTATAAATATTTTTTAATCAAATTAAAAATATTTTTTTAAAAAAAAATAAAGATTCAGGTCCGACGGTGTGGCCAGGACCAGGGCGAGGGAAAAATTCGAGTCCGGACCGATCGGACCGGAATTTTTCGGTCCCGTCGATGTCCAGAATTTTCAGGTTCGGGTCCATAGGTCCCGGCAGGATTCCGGTCAGGTCTGGGCCGACAGTGAACACCCCTAGTTATGACTCGGTCGGATCGAACTTACGAAGCTCAATATATGATGCCTTGCTAGAATTTGGATTTTAAATCGGATGGGAAGTATTTTTCTAAAGACGTAGTTGAATTCGTGGCGATGAGACTTTTTGGCGGCCCTAATCGATATTAGCAAAGTATCGTATCTTCCTCATATTCTTTAACATTGCGATTTGCAACAATGAAATTTTCAGCTCATTCACCCACCATCGAAGTTTCATCATCTACTATGATTTTTTTATGTAAGGAAAAAGTATAGTCGTATGAGGTCTTGTTAGATTCGATACCGATATATATCTGCTAAAATTTCAATTTTTTATAATTTTTACTAAAAATTAACTAAGGATATTAATAGTTAAAGTTTTTTGCGTTGAGAGCGTAAAGCTCGGTTGTTGCAATAAAAAAAAGAACGGAGGAAGTACTATTTAAAAATTCTTTCGAAATGATAAATTCATAAATTACCATATTGATTTTTTTTTTAATTAGGAAAAAAACCTAGATTAGTCCCTATGATAGGACGGGCCTCAAGCATCATTTCGGATGATGTAGAAAAATTGAGATCCGGAGAAGTTCAAGCCAATGATGAAGAGAACAACACGAATGACCTCGGTGAGCCGGGAAGTCCGCCACAAAGTTAGCCTCACTGAAACAATGAGAAAAGAAAACGAGAACCTAAATGGAGTAAATCCATGAAGCATCATCTATAATATTTTCTATTTCCCCTGAGAACTTTCCATATTTTCCAAAAAGAATTAATAACAACCAAATTATCACCTTCCACACGGATATTCTTGACCCATGCGAAATTGCGAGCTCGGACACCTACTCCATACCCTGAGCTTCCGAGCAAAATAAATGAACTACGTGAAGAGCTTTCGCTCCCATTACCCCAGATGGCACCCTTCCAATCTCCGATAATGAAGCTACAAGAGGCACTACCATTACGTAATTTAGAGCCATCGAAGTTCACTTTATACCACCCTTGATTAGGCTTATTCCACCAAACTTCTCTTTGAACTTTACCCTTTCTAGAAATTTTACTAGAATTACTGTTACTACTAACCTTACTAATCGCACAATCCGCCATTTTAGTCAGATTTCATTCTCTATTAAAGGCTTTAATAAAGGGAAACATCCTTAAAAGACGACACCGCATCATTACGAAAGATGACTTTATTTCTAGCAAACCACACATACCACCATGTAATAGCTTGATTTGCACAAATGCGTCATCACGCCACCTTACTCCTAATATTGGAGAGGGCCGGTGGCCATATTTCTATCACCCCCATAGCTGGGATATCCAGGCCAGCGTCCAGAATGAGACATGGAAAAAGCCACATCACTCGTGAAAGGGCATTCGAAAAGAAGATGCAAAGAGTCCTCCTTATGGAATCCACGAAAACACAATCTTGAGGCATAAACACATGAGAGCTCTCTAGTCTATCTTTCGAAGGCATACCATCAACACAAACTTTCCACAGGAAAAATCTAATTTTAGGCGGAACATCTAACTTCCAAATCCAATTGAATCCAACATTTGGAACATGGGGCTTACCAAAAATTTTTGTAGAAAATGTGCACTGACTTCATAGGTAGATTCCATCGGGGAGTGGATCCCCACACAATCTTACCTTGTTTAAAATGGGAAGGAATAAAAATACCCAATATATTCTTAACCACCAGACTCTGGAAGAAGGTCATAAAGTAACATGCTATTCCAGGTTGGTGTTCTCATCAATACACGCGAGGCAGACGGCAACGGATTCGAGAATTGAAGGGACCAAAAACAATAGACGCTTGGTGGGAGAGGATAAGCCCGGTTATTAAACCAAAAAGAAATATCCTTACCATTACCGAATTGCCACCTAAGACCCCGCTAAAAGAAGATATGAGCTTCGTAAGATTCTTCCATTGCGAAGAACAATTTGCCCTAGGGGAATAAGTCTAAAGTGAATCATTTTTCAAATATTTTTTGTTATTAAAGATACCCATAGGTTATCGGGATTCTTGAGAAATTTCCAACGAAGCTTGGGCGAAACGCCCGGGTTTGTCACTTTAGCTTTCCTAAAGCCAAGCCCCGAATACACTTGGATCTCTAAATAGCATCCCCACCCAACAAGGTTAGTGCACCGCTTCCAATCTCTTTATTCGAGAAAAAATTCTGTTAATTTTATCCAGGATCTGGGAGAATGGGTGAGGGAAGAGTAAAACTGCATTTGATAATTAGCCTTGGTGGCTAGGTTAGGCGAATTAACACGCTCTCCCTGCTGAGACGGGAAATTTGCTTTCCACTTGGCTAATTGCTTTGTGGACTTATCCACCACAGCTCCAAAAGTGCTTTTTGTAACACGCGAATCAATTATTGGACAACCTAAATAGCTTTTCTAAATATAACGCATAATCCATAGCCATAATATCTTTGAATGCTTTCAATCATCATCACTAACATTCTTAGTGCATTGAAACGGCGAATTATGAAAATTAACTAGGCGACCCGGACATAGAGCGGTATTTATCTAGAATATTCTTAATAGCTTAGCGAGTCATCAAGGGAAGCTTTGGCAAAGATCATAGTATCATCGGCAAAAGTAAGAAATGGAACTTTAATCCCAGGCCTACCCGACTTAACACCTAAAAGCTTATCATTACCAAAGCTATGAACGTGAATGCATACGGCCAATAATTCCGCACATAGAATGAACAAATAAGGAGAGAGAGGGTCCCCTTGGCGAAGTCCTCCAGAGGGAAATAATCTTTCACCGGGGATCCCATTAACTAGGACAGAAAAGGAGAGGCGTGGAGATGCGAGCTTGATCCATTTAATCCACTTCGGGTGAAACCCGAAGTTTATCTAAGGTTACATGGACATAATTCCACTCTAACCTATCATAGGCCTTTTCCATATCTAACTTAATGGACATAATACATGCGAAATTACATTCATCATCTTCGTCTCTTCGTCTTCGTTTTCGTCTCTTCGTCTTCTCTTCGTTTTCGTCTATTCGTTTCGTCTCGTCGTGCGTGCGGTGGCGATGATGGTTCGTGAAGCGATGGTGGTGAAGCGACGAAGAAGCGAAGGTAGTGATCGGAGTTCGTGGTGGACGCAAATGGTGGTGGTGGTTCGTTGTGGAAGGAGAAGGGAGTAGGGAGGAAAGAGAAAAAAGGGCGTCGTTCGGTAGAGAGAGGGAGAAATTTGAAATGTTTAGGGTTAGGGTTATAAGGGGAGGGCTGGGTTGGGGTTAGGGAGAAATGGGCCACAAGAGGATGGGCCTCGATGCGGGACGCGGGGGTCTTTAATAAGGGTAAAAAATCGATGCGGTCTCTAAGCGCATCGAGTTAATGAAAACATTGTGATTTTTTTAATCGATGCGGTTTTTCGAGGACCGCATCGAGATTGTTTTGCCAAATTTTCCCTCCCATTTTTTGGTTGCCTTTCGGATGCGGTTTTACAAAAACCGCATACAGTTACTAAGTGACATATAAGGTTTTTCCTCTAGTGAATGAATTTGCATAAGAGATAACTTCATCCCAAAAATCTTATTTATCTTGACTTCTAGCGGGTGCATAAATAAAAGTAGCCCCAAACATTAGATTAGAAATTAAGTACTTAATATTACAAGCCACAAAGCTGGAGTGATTTTGAGATAACAACAAGATCAAAAGTGTTAATCAAATCTTCTTTCCAAACAAACCCACGAGACCATCGGACATTCCCATGGTGGGAATAACCCCGCAAAATTAAAAACCCCATGCTCCTCAGCGGGGGCGAAAGATGGATTAACACAGAGACTTAGTTTCGCAAATCATAAAGATAGAAAGCTTATTTCCAAGGCAAAAACTTTTAGCTTCCGTGATGGCATTTTCCTACCAGCACCCTTAATATTCCAAAAACCCACGAGTCATAGCAAAAATTATACCAAAAAAACACGATGACATAGAAAATGACTAGGCACGAGTTTTCTTGACATTGAAAATTTGAATCATCATCGGCAGCTCTTCCTCCTCTTAGAAGAGTGGACAAGGAGGTGTCGTACTCGACACCCAAGGATTGATATTGCGCACCGAGGAGCTTTCGGATTTAATAGAGTGGAAAGAGTTACCCGGGTTGGGGCGAAACTCCTCCATAGGGGGTCGAAGGAAGGAAACGATGTAGCATTCTCGGCATCGGGCTCAGGCGGGGAGACGATGCGCTCGGCCCCGGCCCGGTGGAGCAAATTGGTTCTCCCATCAAAGCTTAGAGGATAAACAACTTGCAAAGGGGACGGGAAACTGACCTGACATTACCTTCCCGGGGATGGAGCGCGAGCACCACCTCACACCATGACTCATTCTCCTCGTGAGAAAAATCAAGCAAACTTGCTTGAAACTCACTATCGGGAAGAGCGAAACTTGGCAATCGACCTCAAGCTATCATCATCGAAGTGGCCTCCTTGTCATGTCATCATCAACGATAGTAGGCCACAGCTAGGGCTTTACCACTTACATTTTCCATAAACCTTCATCTTACCGGCGGTATTCTTTGCAGCAAAATCTTTAAAAACAATACACGCATTATTATTTGGTTTCTTAACGGAAGCGAAGCATAAAACCTAGCAACGAGGGGATGAATCACGGGCTTTCTCATCAAAGACTTAAGCTTTCTTGGTGTGTGGAGGTTGAGGTTGGTTATTTTTGTAGGAGAAATTTGGATGATTCTTCGAATCTTGGTTATATGTGTTTGAGTATGGGTTGTTTTGTGGCCTTGTGTTTGTGTTTAGGAGGGCATTGGCTTGCTCGGATATCATGCCCATGGTGTTGTATTGACACTCATTCAATGAGTGACCAGCACTTCACAAATCTCACCTAAATAGGTGCTATTGGTCCCGCATACTCAGTTGATCGGCCATGGCGCGAAAGCCTTGCAGGTGGTTGAAGTGAAAATAGCAATAGCATCGGCCACAAATGCTTACCTCCCCCCTTTTAGGGGCTCCACGAGACACACTCCACCTGTCATTCAAATAGTTGTTGGCGACCCATATCATCAACGATGTCTTAGCGGCTTCCGGAGTTTTGGTCGTAGAAATGCCGCCGGATGCGGCATCAATAGAACTTCAACCTCGTACTTGGACCATTGTAGAATGTACAGAATCAATAACCACTCGGGAATGCCATGGTGTGGGCATTGTCTTTGCAAAGCCTTGTACCTCTGCCATGCCTCATAGAGACTCAATTCGTGTTGTTGAAAACCCGGATATTTTATTTCCGAACTTTGAAGTCCTCATAGGAGGGAAGAATTTGTAGAAAGGCCTTTTTCGATTCGGCCATGTGGCGATCTTCCCTCACTTCTTCTTCTTTTAACCATTCTTTTGCTTCGTCACCGAGAAAAAAAGGGGAAAAGCACGATATCGAATCGAGATCATCGAAACATTTGTGAGTTTCAAAGTATTACACTTCTCAAGAAAACTAGCGAATGATCGGTAGGGCTCTCTTTTGGTGTTCCCGCATAAGAGTCTGTGAAATAGAAGAATAAATTGTGGCTTAAGCTCAAGTATTGGTGGTTGGCCTAGTAATGGTGGTGGTGGTCTCATCGGGCATAGCATATTCCGTAGAGACTTTGGTGGTGTTCCGTCTCCCATTATTGATTCTTGTTGTTGTCTTCTTCATTGACCTCTAATCTCCTTGCTATGGCTTCGATCTACCGCAATCAAAGAGTAACTAGATCTTCGGAACCCTTGCTTCGAGTGCGCCTGCAACAAAAAAGGCGAAGAAAAGAGATCAAACAACAAACGAGTAACAATGATTAAACAAAAATAAGTTTAGCTAAATAAATCAAAGATAAACTAATCTAACACGTTAGTCCCAGAGCAGCGACGCGAAAATTTGATGGGCGTGTCGCGCACCTAACAAAGATAATTCCTAACTAACCTCTGCTAACTATGTGGCAGGGCAGGTCGATGTCGAATCCAGAGAGACAAACGGTATTAAATATAGATATCTTGATTCAATTTAACTAAACAAGTGACAAACAACGGTGGAAAGAGATGTTGAACTAATACTAACGCGAAACTATAACAACTACTAATAGCACACGAGGTAAAATCAATTAATAAAAGCATCTAGAATTAAGTATCCCCACTAGCCTACGAGTAATCATGAATAGTTCCCATCCCCAATAACATATTGATAATCCAAAAGGAGTAATGCACCCTAAAATACCACGATTTCTCCCAGAGTACCTATGGCTACTCTAAACAAAGCAATCATACCTATTCCCATGGAATCATGCAAGAAAGAGAGCATTAAACATGGCATGAAAACAAATTCCTAGTAATCGCATCTACTTATTCCCTTAGAGATATTCATACTCTTGATTGAATCAACAAATCCATCTAGATTCAATTCCCATTGAAAACAAGACATAAGGAATCAATTCAAAATCACCTATCCCTAGTATGATAATGAAAATAAGCACAATTCAATCAAGCAAGAATAATTAATCACATTAAAATTGGGATTATGGGGAAATTCATACATTAATCATTAGCTAGGGTTCAACTTAACCCTAGATTATAAAACTACTCACTCATGATTGAAATAACAAAGCAATTGAATAATAAATAAGCAAACATGATAATAAATAAAGAAAGAGAGAATTAGAAACTTAGTCTTTTGCACTTCAATGAAAATAATCGAAGGTAGCAAAATTGAAGCTCTCGGGTTACCAGATAGAGTTTTTCTCTCCAAAACTCTCTAAAGCCGAATAATCCCAACCTAAGTCTTGAAATAATATTACTAAGAAGCTATTTATAGTTTCCAAAAATAATAAAACAACTTAAAATCGACGGAAAAAGGTCGACACGGTCGTGTCAATATTGACACGGACGTGTCGACACAATGGCATCTAATAGTCGTAACATAAAGAGGCCCTACGTGCGGGGAAAAAAGAGGCAACACGGACGTATCGCATATCAACACGAACATGGTGCTGCAGGAAAACTTCAATATC
>CANSZD010002168.1:0-168797 GCA_947648045.1 Beta corolliflora | reverse complement strand
GTTGGTAACTTTGGTGCCTTAGCTTCTCACCATACCAAGAGCTATATGAGTTGTCATGTTTATTAGTCCCGTGTTAGCAGGAAGCAAATGATCATCAAAGTTATATTACTTGATTCGTTTTAAGTCTATTACTGGTAATAAGTCAATAATAAGATGGTTAGCAATTCCCACCATGAATTAGTTTAATAAAGAAGACACGTTTCTTATTTAAGCTCAAATGTTATAAACCAAATTATAAGCAAATGAGTCCTTGGGTTCAAGAGTCATAGAATTCTCTTAGTTGATAACTACAACACCTAATGGTAAGGATAGGGTTATCTAGGATAACAAGCTATAAACGATTCATAATAGTAACTTGATAAAGAGTCGGCTTTACGGCGTATTAATGAAATGAGGTTAGTTACTCGACCAATGGTAATTTAAAGTATTCCTCACACACGTGCTAACCAAGTAATAGGGTATAAGTAGTAACCTAGTTAAAGAGGTCTTATATGTATGTTTAAGTGATTTTTCGGACAAAAAGGTAATCGGAATGTCGTGCTTGAGTATGAAGTGGTCCAAGCGAAGGTAGGTTATTATGAGTAATGGTAACTTAGAGCCAACTAATAAGGATATATCTGAACGTACATAAATAAACCTTAAACTAGCGTACTTTTATTGAACCGGATTACCAAGTTAAAGTTAACTCTCGTTAGATAACCTCTAAATAAGAGACCTATGATTATTCTAGTTAATCTTTCATTGAGTTTAAAGTAGTTTAACGATATATACATTGAATGACTCATCGTTACCCAACAAGTATGTCTTATGTTTCTTAATTTGATATAGAAGTACATAAAAATGACATATGTGTATTATGAATTACGAGAGGTGAAATGTATAACGTGGAAATGACATTTGTGAAACCACGTGTTATGAAAAGGGTCTTATGCTATGTTTACGTATGTTTCTATAAATGATACGAAACTAAGAAAAGATCATGATGACATTCCATTTTTTGTATTGAGGAAAGTACTTAAAGTTATGAGATATGTTTACAAATTTTTTATTATGCAAAAATATACGTTATGATCATTACGGAACGATCTAAAAGTATGGAAAGTACGACTCTAATATGATCATTATGAAGCGTAACGAATGTATTAACGTTGATGAATCTGCAATAATTTCTAAAGTCACTTAAAAGAAAAAAACATGATAAAAAAAAAACCAAAAGATGGCTCTTGTCATTATTGCCCGTTGGTCGTGCACGTTCGATCCCGGCGGTTCTTGTCACCTTCTATTGGGGGACATAGTCTCCTGTGACACATGCATACGGCTATGCCACCTTATGTTAGGCTCGTGCCACCGGTATTCCGTTATGCCACCTTGGCTGGGGGACAATAGTCTCTCGTGGCACCACCGGCGGTTATGCCGCTTACGTTGGGGAACTAAGGTTATCCGCGTGGCTTACCTTACCGCCCCTACTCGCCAAGTTACTAATATGATTTAAGTAAGATGGAAAGATAATGATGAAGCTTATGATATGATATGAAATATTGCTATGTAAATGATGTTTATTAAATGATTTGATGCTATGAAGTATGACGACTTTGATGTTACAAAGTATGATTATGATTACGATTATGTTTTTATGATTTCACACATTATGTTATCGTTCTATGGATCGTAGGATATGAAATGTTATGAATATGATGATATTAATGATGCTATGAACGAATTTCATGAAATAACTATGATGTTACGAAAATACGATTATGAATACGTGATGAATATGTTAGGTTTACGATTACGTTTTATGATTACGATTACGGTTATGTAATGTAACTATGATACGTGAAAGAAAGCGCAAACACGATAAAGTTAAGTGAGAGAGTATTATGTTATGTCGGGTCATGCGTACATACCTTCCAGCGGCAACGCCACCTTCGATGGGGGACAACGTCCTCGGTGTCACCCGCATTATGGCATTATATGCCACCTTTTGATGGGGACAATGTCCTCGGTGGCTCGCCTCTCGTTACTATTGGCATTATATACGCCACCTTCCCGATGGGCGACTTATGTCCTCGGTGGCTTTGCCTTTACGTTGTACTCGCTAAAAACCCAATGAAAGTTTTTCGATAATGAATATGATAACAAATATGTTAATGGAGAACGATAACGATTAATGATATCATGAATGGTTCTTAAAGTACATGTTTATGAAATGGTTTATGTTATTCTTCCCTTTGCTAAACGCATGCTCTCTCTTGTTTTAGAAAGTTTGGACATTAATCAAGTTACAATATGAGTTACAATATGAGTTGTAGTGTTGATAGTAAGTTGTTTGTGTTGTTATGAGTTTTCTAACAAGAGATTATAGTAACAATGTTTGCAGAACATTGCCACGTTATCTTAAATTCCCTGATAAGGGGGTCATATATGAAAGTACCCGACAAGTAATGCATTAAGGTAATTTCAAGGCATAATGTCATAGAAAGTTATTTGTTATTGGATTCCTAGGTTAAGAGCTATTAGGAAGGAATAAAGGCAGGTTATGTACTTTCTTCATGCTAAACTTGGTTACGAAGAGTAGAAGTCGTGAAATGTAAAAGATGAATGAATGAAAGAATAAAGATGGTTTAATGTATGCATCGATGTGAATGTTTCCATGTTGTTGTGATGTGGTTATGAACGATGTGAACGTATTGATTACATGAGAGTCGTAGACACCAAAGCATGTGTTAAGAATATTTTATGGGCAAGTACTTAGAGTTGTGTTGATGTGGTTTGTCAATGTTTCGTTTTGTCATTCCCTTTGGCTGTCACTTGGTGGGTGGCGAGTGTTACAATAGTTTCGGGTTGAAGTTCTAGAGCATCTCTTCCAAGATGAAAGGTTATGTGTTGGATCCAATGTACTTATATACATGTTTTCGAGGCGAGGACATTCCACTTTGTAATAGATAGTGAATCATATTTTAGTTTTTATTTACGTTTTGGATGAGCGGCGGTTCTCTGATTTTCTTTTTGATCTTTGCTCAGTGAAAGCGTTGAGTTACGGATTTGGGGAATGTTTTTATATTGAAATTGTAACAGTTCTTTCAAACATTTTCCCATTTTGGGTTGTCCATACAAAGGAAACTCTCACAGAAATTTTCGAAATTATTATTTAATTATTAAAGTGTTTCATTAAAGAGTGGAGAATCAAAGTAATGTCCTTTGTATTTTAATATTCAATGTCGCCTTGTATTTTCCCCAAGTAGAAAGTGCGCGACAGCAACGTCGACTAAGCTAGGTCTTTCATCACTAATCTTGATTAATTAACTTAATAAGGATGCTGAAAGTCGGGCGTTACATCGAATTTGTTTTCAATTTCGTTTCATTTAGTTTCGTACTTGAAACAAATTCACATCGGTTCGCGCGATTATTTTAGTTCTTGACGAAAATCATATCCAGCCCCGCTCGGTTACTTTGAGTTCTCTGAAAACGTATCGATAATACTTTCTAACATATGTGTATGAAAGTCACATTGGTAAATGTGTACTTTTATTGATATTGTACTTGATTGATATTTCAAATCTCATTTATTCAAAAAGCGTTTAAGATAAAGTTTAGTTCTAAATCCTAATTCCCAACGATATTTTCTAAACTAAAAACATATAATTGAATTGAAACAAGTTGTTATTATTAGATAAGATAAGTTAATGTATCGCCGTAAATCGATAAGCTAATTGAAGATAACAATACTCCATTTAAGTTCATCATCTTTATGATAACAATATAACAAGTAGACACTATCAACTCAATGAAGTTCATTTAAGTTATATCGTTACATTATAAGTTCACTTAAATAGATATAATTGACGCGCACGTTATAAACATGTCAAAGATAACCTAAACTACCCGGTATAGGGTAAGTAAAGGGTCGAATCCACAAGGAAGTAAGGGTTAAGCAAGGACTAATTTACCAATTATGATGAGCTTAATCTATTTTTAGGTTTTCGAAAGATTGATAACTAGATCTAAAGTCTATCCCTAACTTCATCTCTCGATCCTTCACTAGGGATTCCAAATATGCAAGTTAAGTGGTGATCGATCACCCAACAAACCATAGCAAATAAGCTTAATCAATAAGTTAAACTCCCCGAACGCGCTTCTCTAGAGAGAATAGGAAGAGAGAGAGAAGCTCTCAAGATGGGGTTTACAAACCCACGACCACGGAAATTTCTTATCTTCGCTCAACCCTTTCCACTTTGCCTCTCTGCTCCCTCTCAGCCTTCACTCACCCATGGCTCACAATTTCATGAACTCAAATTTTCCCACGACTCTTGCTACATGCGCTGCGATTTCGACCAAACTCGAGCGGTGAAGATGATGATTTGCATCCCCAGTCCCGATTACCCAACGTCGACGTCTTGGCCGCCACCTCGGACCCAATTCTATCCAAGGCTATTGCTTTCGGTCTAGGTAAGTATTCACTAGTGAAAAAACACATTAAAGGATCCAATCCAAATAGGGTTTACAAATCCGATTTTGGGTGGACACGGGCTTGATTAGGAGTGATCAGCCGATGCGGTTGTGGAAGCTGATCCGTTAACACTTAATTGTTCCGTTCTGACTAAAAACCGTATCGATAGGTGCACGCCCTAACAGATCCAGGTTTTCAACTATAACCGGATCGATTAAGTAAAATTTCAATTAAAAAAAATCCGAGGTGAGACTCATGATCCGGGTTTCTTGGTGGAGCCAGGATCATACGGATGTAAAACTTTTACCAAAAAAAAATCGAGGCATGCCTTTTATACATACTATAGATATTGACATGACGGCATGTAGAGATACGAACCTCGATGTAAACACGGAGTAAAGTCGGCATCCCAAAATCACACGACAATCATCTATACATTTAAAAACGGCTACTAAACCAACCAATTAAAGAGGAAACAACATGGGGCATATGATGAAATTTCACCAACTACAACTTTTAGTATAACGGTCATAATGCAAGGCTCGGGCTTTAGGATTGCTCACGGTGCCCACTCTTCGGGAGCAGAGTCGGAGACCTCGAGTATCCGGCACGCGTGTTTCTTCCTTTCTCTTCTTCGGCCTTCTTCTCCCTTGTTTTCTAACCTACATCCTCAACGGCCTTGGCAACCACATTAAAAAGAACGGCAACCCAAGTAGCAGCGGTCAAGATGTAACGATTCTTCATAATAGCCGAGATGCGCCATTACTCATAGTTTGCTCAACAATTGTGAAAGTAGCTTTAGTCCTCATGTTTAAAAGCAGACATACATCTCATTGCAAGCTTAGATATTTACAATATAGGAGTATATAGTAAGATACAAATTACATTTCATTGTGTTAATTTCACATTTCAAACTTATTTTAGAATTGTCTTCAAATTAAATAGGGGTAAAAATTAAGATAAGATATATGTTTAATGTATCAAAATATGCTTTAACGTGTTTAAGACACATGAAATAAACCACCTACCAGCGCCTTGGACCCCTTGCACACATACAATATAGGAGTATATAGTAAGATACAAAATTACATTTCATTGTGTTAATTTCACATTTCAAACTTATTTTAGAATTGTTCAAATTAAATTTGGGTCAAAAAGTTAAGATAAGATATATGTTTAATGTATCAAAATATGCTTTAATGTGTTTGTCGAAAACACAAATGAAACAAACCACCTACCCGCGCCTTTGGACCTCTTGCACACACCTTCCACAAACCCTTCCCAGGCCCCCACCACCCCCTCCTCCATTGCATGACCCCCTTCACACCCCTTGCATTACACAACCCCCTTCACATCCCTTGCATTACACAGTCCCCCCCTCCACATCCCCTATGTCATCCCCCCGCATACCTACATATTATCCCACATTCATCACATACGAAAGTGGGAAAGCCAACCATTGACCATAATATTTAGTAGAACAAGACAACTATTGTCGTAATGAAAATGGGAAAGCCATTGCTAAACTCGGATCATCTCTGGGCTAGTGAAACTAAAGAGCAAACTAATCCAACATAAGCTGCCATAAAGTGAACAGGGAAACACAAGCACTAACATTTTTGGAGATTTAAAGACACGACTAAACACATTGTGTGGATATTTCAACTACTTATACTCAAATCACCTGAATGTATTACTATATTGTACCAACGGTCATCACAAAAGCAATTTTTGATATGTACAGCAAATTCAGATTATATGGCGCAAAGTGGGCGCAATAAAGTCTCTTTTCACCAGAAAAAAATGGAGGGGGGATGCCTGTATAATTAAGCATAAACCACATAGTCTAATAGAAACGATGTTTGATATGATTTCTCAGCTTAAGTTAGCAAGGAAGATTGGATAGAAAAACTAAAGAGTACTTGGAAAAAGACGCTTCCAACCATAAGTGTTTCTACCTCGAAGTGATTTTTCTCGGTTTTAACATCAAAAAAAAATTGAACCATTAAAGACATATTTGCAATCCTAGCTTTCACACCTATAATGGTAATTCGGATAGGGAAAACATAATCAACAAAGACCAATTTACCATAAAAAAGCTCGCTATACCATTGTGACACCTAACATAGTTGAATATAAACCTTTTTGCATGAAAGCATAAATGATTATTAGGGCTTTCATGGACGTTGGGTTGTGCATGGGGCGGGGCAATTATCCGGACTTACATTGTAACACCCTTGAGTAATTCTTTATTTTCCAAAATACCTTTTAATATAAAACTTAGAAAATTATCAAAATATTATCACCGGGTGTGATAACGTATCGGCTTATTCAGGAATTTTGCGGCGGAAATAAACAAATAACTTTAAAAACTTACTAACTTAGTCAACCATAAGTCAACTTTTAGAACCAAGTCAAAGTCAACGAAAGCAAAGTCGACCAAAAATTAAACAAAACTATAAAGTATTAAACTAAACACAGCTCTCCACAAAACCCGAACCCATGATGCATCATCTTTGGGCACTGAAATGGTCGATGCTCTATTGATCCCGAGAGATTGCTCACCAAATGGGTCATCACAGGATCAATAAGGCACAACCATGATCGACATACGAGAAAAACACATAATCAGCAAAGTAGAGTACTACATACTAAATAAAATATAAAACCTAACATGATACTAATAAACATAAACTCGATGATAAACAATGATACAATAAATAACAGATTGACTATACTGACATAGACCCTAAAATCAATAGATTAATTATAATTAGATTGAATAGGCAATGGAAAAAGTTGTGCAAACCAAACCGAGTCTTCAATTTAGAAGACGGCAATGGAGAAGCACGACTCCGTACTCCCACGACCAACGATATCGAGGTAATAATTTAAAAAAAAAAAAGAACACTGTGATCAATCCAGTCCCAAGAAAAGCCATGGGCTACCACCATGTACTCCAACTCATACTAGTCCAACACTTCAGACGTGCACAAGTCTAAAGCTTATTGCTATTCACTTTCCACTTTAAGTGATTAATAAATTATCTATTAGTTATGACTCACAAAGTAAGACAACCAACATAATCATCAAGGATACATGAAACTTCCATTTTTATCTTAGGATTAGATAAGGTGATCAACAACTTAACAATCCAAGAATAATCCATTATTAGTTCCATAACCAACCATTATTTATTTGTTGATGTAAGTCAACAATCAACCAACCTTTCATAGGTGAATAACCAACTTACCAAATAAGGCCCACGGTCCTCATAAAGTAAATAAAATAATCCAAAGGGAACAACATGATCTAAATTCATGATCCAATAACAACATAATTCACTAGTACAAAGTTGGTCTAAGGTAACATGCATGGGTAACACTTTTCAAAATTCAATTTTCTCAAATATATACGTAACACCTTGGTAGCACTTTATTAATATGTAACACTTAATGTAACACTTTTTTAAGAGTAACACTTCAATGTGACACTTTTTCAATTGAGTAACATTTTGATGTAACACTTTAAGATAGGTAATACTTTTAAGTAACACTTTGATATTTGTAACACGTTTTAAAGTAACACTTTAGAAAAGGTAATTTTATTAGAGTATAAGTAATTTTTTTTTAAATGAGGAAAGCTTTTATTATAACATTATGAATTTTTTTTTTTTATTAATGTCTTTTAGAAGTAGTGTACTTAACACAAACTCATCTTAAATTAATTGAGTAATCCCAACCCATCAAAAAAAAATTGCCTCAATCCCAAATTTTATTTTGGCGCTTTATCGGCCCCCAAACATAATAAGTCCAAAAAACACTATAATTTTCAATTCTCACTTGCTCTCCTAGGTTTACGTTCTTGAACTCGTTCACCACCTAGGGTCGACGGAGGTATTCGTCCGCGCACTACACCTTTAATTCATTTACCACCGCTCCAAAATCCAACGGCTTCCATCGGCGTTCAATCTTCATCATTCTTCCGGGCGGTTAGTTTTGATTCCAATTTTATTAGGCGTTTAAATATTATTGTTCGAATTTTTTGTTTTATTTGACAATTGATCATGTTCAATGTATAATTTCGGTAATGGGGTTGCTCAATTGTTTGAAATTGAAAATTTTATTTGCTATTGTATTGGGTTTTTCTTATTTGTAATAGAATTGAAGATTTTAATGTGGATGTTGTATTGGGGTTTTTTCTTTGGTTAATTGAATGGTGGAGGTGTTTCGAAGGAAGGAGGGTTGAAGGTGCTGCTTTGTGGTTCAAAAGCTTGATAGGGTGGTGATGTAAGTCCAAAAACACCCTCCAAAGTATTGGATGATGAATCTAAACTCAATGAACCAAGAACACTCACAATTGACTCAAAATAACTCGAACCAAGGGATAGTGCCAAAACACAAGGACAAACTCAATGTTTTGGGGTTTTAGGCCGAGAGGCAAGACCCACTCAACCTCTCTCAATCTTATTACTCAAGAACACACTCAAAGTAATAAGGAACTCTTGAACTTGAGACACACTCAAAGTTTAAGGGCTAAAACACAAAGTTTTTTTATCAAATCACAAAGTCGATCTTAACCTATCATATGCTCTCCTTATATAGAGAAAGGAGCAAGAAAAGACACTTAAGAAACCCTACAAAAACGTCCAAATAGGAGCGACAAGAGGAGTTACAAAACTCCTTGATTCAAGCCTCTTGATAAGCTCCATTAAATGAGATGTTACAAGGCTTAAATCGGCACACCAAGCATCTTCTGATGCAGCAACGACAATTCACACGCCTATATCACTATTTCTCATGCCTAATGTGATCCTAATCACACGCCTAATCATGAGCTTTACTTGATGAGTAAAGTCATGATTTATTACAACTCAAAACAACAAAAACAAATAAAACTAAATAGGAACCCAAACGAACTTGGACTTCTTTTACAATCATGCTTGAAACCGAAACATAACTTGGGCTCCTTAAATGTTGTATTCCATGTATTCGGTTTAAGGAGGCTTCATGGGTTCCATGGTCAAAGACCCATTGATGTTAAAGAACGAACTTTGATCATTCTCCTCTTCTAAAAAAAGTTTGACCCCCAACTTTCTTCTTCGGTGTAAGGAGACAACTCACCCCTTTTGAAGGTAGAACTCAAGCCTCCCAAATCTATTTTGTAGCTCTCATGATCAATTCTCTCTATCTCAAAGGGTCCTCATCAAGTGGAAAATACTTGAATTTAGGGCACCTCCCATTCTATTAGTAACCAAACCCATTCCCCGGGTTTAAAAAACTTTTCCTTGTTGTTTTTTGCATCTTTCGTTTTGGGTTTCCGACTTCTCGAAAACTTTGTCACTTAACCTTGAAAACAAAAGGCTATTCTTGACTCGTGGTTCTTGTAACATGGTTGGTGTTTCTTTCCCATGACTCATAGGAAGATGAGTTATCAAAAGACATACCCCTTGCATCGACCCCAAGCAAACCCCTTCCCCTTTATCACCTATATCATAGAAATCATTACAAATTACAACATAATTGCTCACTTTCTTTTCTTTTTGAGCTATTTGTGGGAGTAGGGGAGACAACTTGATTCTTTGTCATCTTTCAAGGTCAATAGATACTCATTTGAAGTTCCCTTGTGTTCGGAATCATTGTCGAATTGCCATGGCACACTCGAGTAGTAAGTGACACGCATCCATATGAAGAACATCACACCACCTCCCTTTTGGAAGGCGCCAATGGAGTAGGCAACCAATGCTTCTTTGCTTCACTTTCAGTATGAGAATCTTCATTCAACCAAGTAAGCTTATAGGGCTTCTCGTGTGGTCTTGTAGGAAGTTTCACATTTTGGACTACCACGGTGAGACAACATCGACTTGAGCCCCACTATCTATGATCACATTACAAGTTTTATCCCCAATCTTGCAACGAGTTCGAAATAAGTTATCTCTTTGCGATTCACAATTTGCTTCACCATACAACATTCTCCTAATTACCCGTCAATCATGTTTTCTTCTTTTACCGGAATTATTTCTTCTATGTCACTCTCTTCTCTTTCTACTTCGGGGAACAAATTCAAACAATTTAGCTTCTTCTTCCATGACTCTCAATTGACTTGTGGTCAAAACACTCTTGCTAGGACACTCATATGCAATATGCCCTCTACCTTGACATCTAAAACACCTTCTTCTTTGATCATACTCTTCTTGTTTCACCCCCACTTTTTCTTTTCCCTTGTCTTGCTTTGTGGCACTAGACGAAGATGAAGGAATTTTTTGTTGAATAGGACTTCCCTCGAAAAGAAAAATTGGATTTGTAAGACCCCCTTAAAACCCATTGAAGTCTTAGATTTGTCTTCCTTTAGTTGTGACTCATACTTGATGGCTAGCTTACATACATCACTAAATGTTGCGTAATGAGTAACATCCACCTTCCTACTTATCCCCTTGGAAAGACCTTTAATGAAACGAGCAATTTTAAAGGTTTCCTTCTCTTATAGGTCACAAATTAAGCACACCTTCTCAAATTCTCTCAAATACTCCTCTACACTCATGTCTTCTTGTGAGAGGTGGGTCAGTTTTAAGTATTGTTCTTGCTCATACTCTTTACTTACCCATTTATCCCTCATTTTCTTTTCCAACCCACTCCATGAATCAATCTTATCTTTTCCTTCTCTTCTTCTGTTTGTTTTGAGGTTTTCATACCACAATGCAACAAGTTTGGCGAGTTTAAGGATAGCAAGTTTAAACCTCTTCCTATCATCATAACCCTTATAATCAAAGATGGTTTCAATTTGCCTTACCCAACCAAGAAAGACCTCACTATCATGCCCTCCATCAAATTCGGACACCTCAAGTTTCAAACCCCTATCTTCATCAAAATTTCTAGGTGTATTAATCTCAACTTCCTCATTTTCAAGAAAATTCAGTTTTCTACTTGCTTGCATCAACATTTCGGACATAGCATCTAATCTAGTCTTTTGTTGAGCCTTATCTTCATAATTTGCTTCTGATTTTCTCTCTAAGTTTTCTAAATTCTGAGTTATTACTTGTAACATCCTAGCAAGATCACCATCAGTCATGTTTTCACTATTTTTGATAGACTATTACAAATACAAGATGCAAACTGCCGTAAACTTGAACAACAAAACGAAACTGTAAATGGCCTTGAGACTCTCAAAGGCTTACAGATTAATAAAATTCAGGAAATTTCAAGCAGAATCAAAAAAATAATCTCTTGAAAAGCTTTCCGGATGAAGGAGTAATCATCGTTTGAAGTTCTGTGTGCTGGATTTGTTCCGTTTTGGCGCAGTTGCGAAAAACGTGCCCAGTTTAATATATAAAAAATTCACAAAAATCTGAAAAATTCTGTGAGTATTCTAGACAAAAAGTTATGTAGAATGAAAAAATAATCAACCAATTTGGACTCCGAAGGTTGAGAAATCGTCCTTCAAAGTCGGATGAAAAAACTTGGTTGAATTACGCCCGTTTTGATTTACCATCAAAATGAGATTTTTCTGCAAGATCTCCACGCCAAAGCTCTGATCTCTATTATATAAGTGAAGGGGAGGAAGATGGTGTCCCCTACAAAAAGTACGATGTATCCTTAATGAATTCAAATGATCATATATATTAAATAATATTTTCTTCTTCCTACTTGCCATATATATTGAACAAGTTAATGATAGAATTGAATTTAAAATTTGAATTAAATATTAAATTAAGGAGAATGATTTCTCTTCTTACATATGTGTGAAAAACTCTTATAAAAAATTAAATTGACAATATAACTTAATTGACACAATTAGAAGAAAAAATAAAAACTTTAATTTCATTTTAATAATTATACTAATAATATTTTAAAACCTAAATGCTGTTTATTATTCGGTGATCTCTATTATATAAATCAAACTCTTCGACTTTATTAATATTCAACGATTGAACTCGATACACAAATTCTTCCACTTTATCGAGCACAAGTTTTCTTACGCTTTATATTTCCTTCTCTTAATACTATATTTGAAAAATAATGAACAAATAACCAAAAAAATCAACGAAATATTAATTTAAGAAAAACATATCAAAAAAGTTAAAAATAATTATAAATTTTACGATTCGAATCAAGAAATTTATAACAACGATGAAAAAACTAATTGAGAAAAAATCTCTATTATATAAGGGAAGGGGAGGAAAATGGTATCCCCCTCAGAAAATACTAAATTACCCTTAATGATCTAATGGAATGAAAAAAAAAATTATAAAAGAAAACAATTTAAGAACTCTTTCTCATTTCAACTTGCCATTCTAATTAAACAAGTTAAAAATGGTATAAGCATCAAGAATTTCACTCAAAAAATTAAATTGACAAAATATCTTGACTTTTTTTTCTTATAAGAAAAAAGTTTACATGAAATCCACTCGAAAAGTTGAAACACTCACTTTACCTTTGATACTCTTTAATTCGATCGAAACACTCGAAACCAACTCATTATGTATATTCTTTTTGTTCAAAATTCATTCACAAAAAAATAGTATTAAAAATCACTCATAATAACCTTTGTTAGTTTTTTACATTCACCGAATTAATAAGTCTAAATTCATCTATCTATTAATCTTTCACATTTTAAGTGTAATCATAACTATAGTACGGATGGAGTATATAATAGAATAACAAGTTTTGAAATTAACGCACGCATCGCGTGCATATATGGCTAGTGTTAATATGACTCGCACGCATAGCGTGCAAAAAATTCTAGTACCAAATGATGTAAGTCCAAAAACACCCTCCAAAGTATTGGATGATGAATCTAAACTCAATGAACCAAGAACACTCACATGATTGACTCAAAGTAACTCGAACCAAGGGATAGTGCCAAAACACAAGGACAAACTCAATGTTTTGGGGTTTTAGGCCGAGGCGAGACCCACTCAACCTCTCCTAATCTTACTACTCAAGAACACACTCAATGTAATAAGGAATTCTTGAACTTAAGACACACTCAAAGTTTAAGGGCTAAAACACAAAGTTTTTTATCAAATCACAAAGGTGATCTTAACCTATCATATGCTCTCCTTATATAGAGGAAGGAGCAGCAAAAAGACACTTAAGAAACCCTACAAAAACATCCAAAGAGGAGCAGTAAAGAGGAGTTACAAAACTCCTTAATTCAAGCCTCTTGATAAGCTCCATTAAATGAGCTGTTACAAGGCTTAAATCGGCACACCAAGCATGTTGTAACAGCAGCAATTCACACGCCTATATCACTATTTCTCATGCCTAATGTGATCCTATTCACACGCCTAATCATGAGCTTTACTTGATGAGTAAACTCATGATTTATTACAACTCAAAACAACAAAAACAAATAAAACTAAATAGGAACCCAAACGAGACTTGGACTTCTTTTACAATCATGCTTGAAACCCAAACAGAACTTGGGCTCTTCAAATGTTGTATTCCATGTATTCAGTTTAAGGAGTCTTCATGGGTTCCATGGTCAAAGACCCATTGATGTTAAAGAACGGACTTTGATTAGGTGGGTGCTCGAGTTGTTAACGGTGTTCCCATATAAAAAGAAGATTATGGGTACATTTTTTCTTAAAGCTTTTGTATTTTTGGATTAGTGATGAGTGGTCGGTTTTTTATGAGGTGGGGAAGGGAAATAATATGTACTTGCTGTAGAAGATTACTTGAATTAGAATTTGATAAGCATTGAGCTCTCTCTCATAACATTATAGGTTGAATTGAGATTTTTCCTCCTTTATGTGGAAGGTGTTTTTGATGCGAAATTTTGATGAGACACTTGTTGAATTTCTTTACTTCGAGATAATTTCAAATTTTATTGGAGTTTTGATATTTTTATGAGGGGGGCATGGAGTATATTAGCGACATACTATCAATATGTTGTTGCAGGGCGTTGGGAGTATATTAGCGACATTGGGGCTATTATACTTGCGACTTGATTGCTCTTGTGGTAGTTAATGAGAGTATTACCATATAGCTCCCCGTAATATGTGCGACTTGATTGCTCTTGAAATCGATAATTCTTGCCAAATCTATTATTACTTCTAACATCATATAGTTGAATTTAATTATTTATCCTATTAGTTGCAATTTCTCGTGCATTGTCATTTGAATTATCTCAATTCATCGAAGTCATACTTTCATGACACTCAATTCTTTAGAAGGTCTTGTCATGAAGCTTCAAATGGTATTTGCTATGTCACTTGGACTTGGCAATTTTTGTCAAACACGAATTTAAGTCCAAGTGTCAATCTCGGTGAATGTATGAAATTCTCAAAATTTGCGTTGTGAGCGAAGAGTTTATCTATATTCCATACCCATGTTGAAGTAGCAATGATTTGACTCTATACTTGCGATAATACTTAGTCTAATATGCTTTTGCTAAGCGCATTATAATCCGGTGGTCATGTAATTCGTTTTCGATGCAGTAGGTATATTTGTTGAAATTAGTTTTAGTTGTAAGACAGTGGTTACGTGTAAGCACACCGCCGATAACTCGTATATATGGAGTACATTTTTCTATATTACGTGTAAGGCACGGTGATTACACGCAGGGGGTTGGTGTGTGGGGCCGTGCGAGGGAGTGAGGCGGGCGTGGCTGTGCGGTTCGCGGGGGTTGATGTGTAGGGGGTGGGGGGGGCGGCGCGGGTGGTATATAAGGGTTCGTCTTTTTCAATATCTCCTTTAGTTCGGCTTGGATTTGGTCTTTTATTACCGTATGTTTCTCATTTTCTTCCTGTTGCTTTATTACTATGATTTTGGGATCGGGTTTAGTGATCTCAACTATACATATATACCTTAGGAATTAGACTAATCTTACAAGTAGCAACATGCATCACCTGTGTTGTTTCAAGCTTTTTAACTCAAATTAGAGTATTCTTGAACTCCGAGTTTGCATATCTACCTTGCAATTCTTCAAGTTGTTATTCGAATGGAAAAAATCTTATTTAGATTGCAATTACTTGAACAGATGCAAAAGCTTGAATTTAAAGGAGGAAGTACCATACATTCTGCTGGCTCTCAAACATAACTCCCATATGCTCAATCTTATCGGCCATTGCCTAAATTATGCGGAAACAAAAATAGCCCAAATTAATAGTGCATGTGTTAGTGGACTACGAGTACTAGATGTAAAATATTCACATTTAAACCCTTGAGTTAACAATTTACTTAATGGCATAGTATATACTAACTCGCGAGGAAAACACTAAAGAAACTATAAGCATGTAAATAATAGTAATCTGCATGTATGTATACTATTTACATTAGTTTAACTCTTCATTTCACCAAAATTGAGCTAGGATATTCATATATAGTCTCAAGCTATGACGCTTAGACACTTTATATAAGCGGAAAAGCTTAGTTTGATCCTCTAGTGCTCTTTTTATTTGATTTAGTTTTATAAATTGAAATTGCCCAACTTATAGAAGTAGTTGTGGGTGACCTTTGGATAGTTGTTTCTACATGGGCTATATATCGGTAGATGGGTCTTCCAAAAATGATGGCACCATAAGTCTTGACACCTAGTACGCCTACATAGTAGTAGGGTTTCTTTCTGCTTGGTGAGCGCTCAAGCTTATGTGCTAGGTGAAAAATGTTCCCCTGTTTCAGTAAATTATATTGAGATGTTTTGCTTGTAGGAGTTTTACTTTTGTGTTATATACATATATCTTTGTTAATGTTGGTATTTGAATTTAAGACTTGGTCTTTTGATGAAAGACAAAAAACAACTAAAAACTTAAGATCTATTCACATATCAATGTTATAATTTCAGGCAAACTGATATGATGGTCAAAGTCACATAAAAATGTTATTTTAAGGACAAAAGAGTTTGCATTCTCATTAGTCATTCATGACACTATATGATAAATAGAAGTAGACCTTTTCTCGTGGTTCTATATCCTTTGATTGACAACTTAACTAGCTCAATTATTGCATGGACACAACATACACGATTGAGAATCGGCTTGTGGATCTCTAACTTGGAAACTAATCTAGTGTGTCTTCTTTTTGTAGGAAGTAAGATCAATATGGCAGGTTATGAATAGCACAAAACAAAATGAAAATGAAGGAAATGGGAGTTACTACATTGGCTTATGAATTATTCCACTCAAGGAAAAGTAAAAAGCAATCTAAGAATGTGGTTGAAGGTACCGATGAGTACACACCTGGTTGAAGGTATTTTTTATTATTATAGTCTATATTTTCATAATCAAAGTGAACAGAAGCATCACTCTAAATATCAAAGTGAACAGAAGCATCACTCTTTGTGCTCTCAGACTTGCATACAGATTATACAGAAAATATGACGTGGGTAAAGTGCATACATACTATGAAAAATTTGTAAGAATTAGACTCTTGTTTACTTGCTTGGTACTATTAATTTTTCCATTCCTTTCCCTCCATATGTATTGTTGGAGCCTTGGATATAGACTCTTGAGTCTTGAATGCTAAGTTTTCTCTTGCTCACTTCAGTGATTACAACTCTGTGGTTTAGTACAGTGCTCTTGATTCTTGAATTTGTTTTTCAAAACCAAAAGAAGCCGATCTTTTACCATATTACCAAGTATATCACTAGTTCTGTTATCATACAAGACTTTGAAGATTCTTTTTTTTGTTCTTACTACAGGATGATGAAGATAATGCATTAGGTAGCAAGTAGGCATGATGCTTCGGGCAACATGCATGCATGGATAGGGTGATGGAATTGAAGACAAAAGAAAGAAAAGACCTTATGATGGATTTAGGTTTATTTTAGGAGAGAGATATATATTATGACTGGATTTTCATATTAACTATTTATATTTTGAACGCAATAGTATGTTTTCAATTAATGAATACTACTCTTTGGCTCATTTTTTACAATGACCGTTGAAGTATTTATGCTCATTTATATCTCTAATATAATTCTATTCTCTTCATATATTATGTTTGTAAGTTTTACTATTATTATCATTGTATATGTCTTGACAAATTAATAATGTTACTATAAGACATGTGAAATAGAAGTGTTACTATAAAGCTAGCTAATAAGAAGTGTTGCCTAATATCTAACAAAGTGTTACATATGCTGACTTCAAATGATACATAATATCTAATAAAGTGTTACTATAATTCAAGAGATGACATAGAAAATGCTACTATAGATGAAAAAGTGTTACATAAAAAATTATGAGTAACACTATAAAAATGCTACATTAGTTTAAAAAAGTGTTACATTAGAGAATTTTGAGTAACACTTGAGAAAGTGAAACACTAGCATTGGAAAGTGTTACCTAAGAGAATAGGTAGCACGGGCGGATGTTTCACTTACAAAAGTGTTACCTATTGCGTAAAGCAACACTTTTAGGCCTTTAAGTAACACTTTTGGGGTGATACTTTAGGCCAATTATGAACTAGTGATTATTAATCCCTCATGTGAATTAATAAAATAAAGTTCCCAATCCCATATGCTTGCATCAATCATCCATACAAACATAATACAACCAACATATGCAACATGCTTCACACAACGACATAAAACATGTAATTTTACTTGAATATAAATCACATATGAACTATAAATAGTTCCCTATACATGATACTACAACAATCCTAATCTTAGAACATGAAACTAGTCTACTAACACATAGGTATGTACGTACCTTGTGAAGACAATATGAGAGGCCATTTTATCAACCTTAAAAATCGCCTAAAGAGAATTCGCCGCCTACCAAATATCAATATAACCACTAATCAATACTCAAATAAAATTCCAGCAACTTTAAAATATTTTAAACCCTCTTTAAAAGTGTTTAAAACTATTTTTAATTATTAATATTAAAATTTCAACTATTAATGTCTCCTAATATAGTACTACCATACTAGTCATTAAAAACCTTCAAAATCCATACTTTGACATTTAAAAATCCATCATAAGCATACTAATAAAAATTCCAACAACTTATAATATGTTTAAAACCCTTTAAAACATACTTAAACATAACCATCAACATTAGAGTACTCAATTTTCATAAACTATAATATAATATTACAATTTTCAACTCATAAAACCCTAAAAATCCATACTTTGATACTTAAAATCCTAACTTAAACATAATTAATAAATCTAAAATTAATTGCTTTACTATACAAATCATATAATCTGAAATTTATATTTAAATCATCAAAAGCGCAACTTTAATCATGAAAATATTAAATCAATCCTTAAAACATAATCTTAACATTAAATAAAATAGAGGAGGAAGAATAAACCAAGAATAGAGAAAGGAGGAAGGACGACGGCGAGGAGGAGGAGCGGTGGCCGCCCGGCCGCTGAACGGCGGCGGTGGTCGGCGGTGGCCGGCGAGTCTTTGGCCGAACGAGAGAGAAGAAACCGAAGGAGGGGGGAACCCGTGGGGAAGAGAGAGAGAAAGAAAGAGGGAGAAAATTTAGGGTGAGTGATTTTTAGTGTGGGAATTTTGGGTTTAGTTTGGGTTTATATAGGTAACCCCTTGTGGGTTTAGGGAAATGTGTTTGGGCTTTTAATAATCAATTAATGATTGGGTGCTTGAGTTGAGTTGGGCTCCTCTAACCCATTTTTAAATCTTTTACACTACAACTCAAAAATAATTAAACTAGTAAATAACTTTCAAAGTATGACTAAATAAAGTATTTGATTATTTAAAAATATTAGATAATCCCTTTGACTTTAAAATAGTAAACACTTAAGAATTTAATTATTTAAACACTAAAATATATATAAATATACTTTAAAATATATTTATAAAATTCATAAAATTGTGGGGGATTCCGGTCTACCCCTCTTAAAAAGAAGTTTAGTCCGAGAAACTTGACACGAAAACCCTCACGGCTTCAAAACTTTTACTCAAAACTTCCATTTGGAAATACTTGTGTCACAACGTGTGCACACTTTACCAACTTTAAAACCACTTGTGTTACTCATGAACACATTTTTCTATGCGGAGAACCAATTTATTTTGCACCAACATGTGCAAATCGCCAAAAATAAGCATGAAAATGCATAAAAATACCATAAAATAAGGCAAAAGCGCGAAATTCTATCGCATTCTACCCCCTTAAAGAAAACGAGTTACGCCCTCGTAACTAACCTCAATGAATAACTCATGATATTTCTTCTTCATTTCATCTTCGGCTTCCCACGTTGCCTTTTCGGACTCATGGTTGGGCAAAGCACTTTCTCAATATTCACATCCTTATTGCGTGTACTACGCACCTTTCAATTCAAGACTTTCCACGAGGTCTTTCCTCATACGTGAGGCTACTTATCCAATTTGAATTCTTTCGGGCTCTAGAACATGATTCTTACCGGGGAATATATCTTTTAAGTTGAGAAATGTGAATCACATCATGCATCTTCTCGAAACTCCCTTGGTACAGCCAACTTATAGGCGACCTTCCCAATTCTTTGCAAAATCTCATATGGGCCAACATACTTGGCACTTAATTTGCCCTTCTTACCAAATCTCATCACTCCTTTGGTCGGTGACACTTTCAAAAACACCTTATCACCAACTTGTGAATTCATCTTCTCTTCGCTTGAATCGGCATAATTTTTACGCCTATCTCGAGCGACTTGAATTCTCTAGCTCTGAATCGACTTTACATTCTTAACGGTCTCCTCAATAAATTCCGTTCCCAATACTATATTCTCACTAAAATCATTCCGGCAAATGGGACTTCTACACTTCCTTCCATACAATGCATGCCTCAAACGGAGCCATCTTGATACTCGCATGGTAACTATTGTTATACGAAAACTCAATCAAGTCCAAGTGATCTTCCCAACTACCTTGGAAATCAATTGCGCATGCTCTTAACATATCTTCCATAGTCGATTGGTCCTTTCGGTCGACCATTGGTCGCAAGATGAAAAGCGTACTCATCTTCAACGTTGTTCACCTTTTGCCAAAATTTCGTGAGAAATCTCGAATCACGATATGAAATAATGTTCGTCGGGACTCCATGCGGTCTCACCACGTGCTTGATATACGTCTTGGCAAGTTGCTTCTTCTTCCATATCTCTTTGATCGGAACGAACACGGCGGAGACTTCGTCGGACGGTCCATGATATACCAAAGCAGGTATCATTGCCATTTCTCGTCTTTGGCAAAGCGGTCCACAAAATCCATCAATATATAATCCCACTTCCAGCCGGGAACCTCTAAGGATTGAACCTTCCCCATTGGTCTCTTATGGTCTATCTTTACTTTCTAACGGAGTCGAGACACTTTGACACGAACTCAACGACTTCACGCTTCATATTCGACCACCAATAAATGTCCTTAAGATCCTTGTACAACTTATCACCCCCGGGGTGCACGAGAATATGGGGTATTATGCCCCTCTTCCATAAGATTCCTCTTAAGCTCTTCACACTTTTGTGGTACACACCACCTTTGTGACAACCCGGATTCTCCCGGCCGACTTACGAGATAATTAAGCACGGCGAAGAGACTCCGAGTCGAGTTAACCTGAACTATTACCATCACACTCACCGAACTACATCGGAGAGTATGGAACTCAAATCCCAACTCTATTCAAATTAATTAACTATTACAACAAGCCCTGATTCTTAGACTCCAATTCTAATAAATCCTCTAGAAAATCCGGCGAGTTTCCTTTTAAAATAGGACAACCCTAAAACGGGAAATAATATGAACCTGTTACAAATTCAATAAATAAAATATTCCCGAGTTAAAGTCAGCGGCCTCAGCGCTTTAGCGGAGCAACCCCAAGAGAGAAAGAGGAGCACTAAGGACTCTTAAATACGAGAAATAGGTTATAAATATTGAATAGCTAACTATCACAATGTCGAACTTCCTCACTTCAAAAGCAAATACAACACTGCTCCAGCTTGTATCAGTTTCAACCTGAAACATTTAGGGAAACTGCCACCGACCAAGTGACAGGCCACATAAATGACAAAACAACATATAGACACATCGGAAAGTCGAGTACTAAACTAAGTAAACAAGAGTAACACATGCTTTGGTGGCTTTTTATTTGAAAACGACTTAACGGTCCCTATAATCACAATAGTCACCTTTGTTCCGACATGCATTACATCGACTCCTGTTGACCACATACATATTATATCTTTATCCGATTATTTCTTTTATAGTACACCATCATTCACATAGCAACAAATGCAACGAGGCGACTCCCAAGCAATCACAACAGAGATATATTTCATACATATTTATTTAATTAGTTTTTTAAACATATCACGATTCCTTATGAGGAAACTAAGTTAACCAATTCTGATATAGATTATATAACTTATTTCCTTTAATCGATTTCTTATCAGAAATCCAACTTCTATTCTCAAATACTATATTAATCATTTTCTTATACCTTTACAAACAATTCCTTATTAGGAATTAAATAACATGACAACATTCCATGACACGATTCCTTATCGGGAATCCAATATCAAAATATGATTCCTTATCAGGAATCCAATATCATCATTCATATTCAAGTACTGAATAAACATTCATTACATTACCTGATATGATTCCTTATCGGGAATCCAATATCGAAACAACTCATCATGATACGATTCCTTATCGGGAATCCAATATCGAAATAACTTTCATACTTTGAGATAACTTTCTTTTTAACCAGGGGGAAAGAGAACGCGGCGGAGGAGACAAAGCTTACACTCCCGACGGTGGGGGTCGTCACCCAACCATTCGCTTTACTTTTGGCCAATAACCGCGACTAGTCCGGAGTACATTTTTCCGGCGATTCAATCGGCCATCCCACGAGTTTCACATTACCTAATATATCGCCGATTATCTCCCCACGAGCAATGGGCATGTTTTCTGTGGGGCCCCCAAGGTTCACAATCCATGGGGGTCTTGTTCATGTCACCTCATCCGTCGACTCGAGACGAGGCTACTTTCCCCTTTTAGTTTCATTCAATGATCATTCATTACTCAATCAGATCATTCATATAATTCATCCAATAGTACGAGTAATTCTTAACATCTTTTGAACAACCAACCCATACTTGGAGACTTCACTTTAGAGAACTACTCTCATATATCATAGTACCTTCATATGTATTTCAAGTGCAATATATTTATGCATTTAGGTTCAACTCAATTTCAATCATGAAATTTTATAGACCCACAATAACTTATAAGCAATTACATCGGTAAATATCAATCACAATGACAAAAGGTCTCTCGGCTAGAATTAACTAAAGAGAGTTACTAAATCACTTACGCCCAGACTTATACTCTTGTATATAAATATCTTATACTCTACCTCATGCTTGTCAATCCACATTTATCTTAATGGTAACAACACTAGTTATCAAGCACCAACAACAATTACAATAGGTCTCTCTCTTAGAGTTAACTAAGGAGAGTTAGCTTAAACTTCACGACTAGAGATTCATGGATCAAAGGTTGATTAGAAATAATTGTAATATGATTCATGCTATAACATATGTTGGATTCTAATTCACATAATCAATAACAACCCATTATTAGTGAACCATACTCATCATTAGATAAAGCGAGTCAACATAATTTTTAATTACAAAATCAACCGGACTATATATTCGAGGCCTCTTTGATATATTCACACTCGTGTTTACTTACGTATATAAACTCACACACTAACTTACCTTTGTGAACACTGATCAACCAATCTGACTTTACTCTATCAATCCTTGTACACATATTGAAGTGAAATCCCGCTTTAACACATTCTCGATGATCTAGTTTATAATTAATTAAACTATCTCGAATAATTTACATATTATTAGCAATAATTAGTCAATCCTTTTTAAAACTATTTCCAATACTAACCGGCTCACATCATTCATTTAAGAGTCAATCAAACGAATCTCTCACAAATTAACTTTAATTAACTCAACTCCATGACTCGAATTTCATGATATCACCCTACTAATAATAATTTATAATAATAACCATTCCTCTACAAAAATAAAAGAAACTAATCCAATCAACTTTCCTAATCCAATCCATTCCACTAAACTAATTGGCAAACTTTAATTGATCAAACTAATTCAATTAGATAGCTTACAATTCTATATAACTAGAATCAGGGTTCCATTAATCAAGCTTGACTAACATAACTCATTAAACTAAGTGAATAATTTATAGTCATAATTCTTTTCACACCCGGTAAAACACCCGCTAAGGTTATCATCCAACTCAAAGGTTATTTCAATTCCACGATTACCACCAACAATCAACACATTTAACAACACTACACTACAATAATCAACTACTACAACATCTAATAACACTTATAATTCAATGACACAACAACATTAGAGTTCCAACCAACAAGTAGCAACTATTCAACAATACCCAAGTTCTATCAATTACATCCATACTCAATAATCGGTTTGATAATCATATTACGAACTTAAATTGGAATAAAATCCAATTCACCAAAGGATTAGAAAGGGTAGTACCTCATTGACCAAAGAGAGGAAGAAGCGAGGGGAGTACAACCACCGGTGGGGAGGAACCACGATGACGATGCAAGATGGAGCGGCACAACGGCGGCGAACCACCGGCCCACGTGCAAGCAACAACGGCGGAGGAAAAGAAACACCCGCGCGGCACCACGGGAGAAAAGAACGCGAACGGGGGAGGGGAGAAAGCGGCCGGCGACACCACCGATTAAATGCAACAGCAACACCGACAGCTGCGGTGGAGCAAAGGGGAAGGATAGTTCGGCGAGGAGGGGAGTGACGCGGCGAGGCGGAAAGAGAAAGAGAGGTCGGGGTTTCACTTAGGAGAGGAAAGAGAATTTGATTTTTGGGGTTTTGGGTTTTCCACGTGAGAGAGTAACAGTATAAGGGGGTGGGTTTTGGTTTATCATTAAACCGACAAAGGGGTTTTATGGGTTTCCAAATAAAGCAACCGGATAAGAATGAAAATGTATACCGACTTTTGTTTTGTATTTGGCAAAATACCATTCAACTCATTTAAATATTTAAAACCCAAAATATATTTAATAATAATAACTTCCAAAATTAAATAAATAATTATATTACAAACACGACAAATAAAATCATACTCCAACCCAAATAAAATAAGAAAACCCGACACATAATTAACTTAATAAATATAATTAACATTTAATAAACGCCATTAAAAATAAGCACGTTACAACCTTTCTTTGAACCTCGAGCTTCCATCATCATGAATCTTAAAGTCGACTTCTTTGCCTTACTTCATCTTCTCCTTAATCTTATCTAGGTGCTCGTCTCCAACTTGACCCTCTTTGATCTCATTGAAAAATTGACAAACCCAATGACAAGGCACTCAATCTTGCCTCGATCTCCCCAGGATTTATAATTTCTAGTCTAAGCCTTTGCATATCTCTGTATAATTCCTCAGGAACTATCAACGCATTCACACTATGACTCGACTTTCTACTCGAAAGAATCGGTGACTACATTCGCCTTCCCCTTCCCGATCTCTTGGATATCTAGGTCATAGTCTTTAATCAATTCCAACCATCTTCTTTGTCTCATATTGAGATCATACGGGTGAAAATGTACTTCAAACTCTTATGATCGGTAAAGATCTTGCAAGTTGCCCCATCCGAGGTAATGTCTCCAAATCTGCAAGGAAAAAACAATAGCACTTAACTCTAGGTCATGGGTAGGATAATTCGACTCATACGGTTTCAACTGACGCGATGCATACGCGATCACCTTCCCATTCTGCTGCAGAACACATCCCAAACCATTCTTCGAAGCATCACTATACACCTCGAATCCTTCATTCCCATCGGGGAGGGTTAAAGCAGTGCGAAGGTCAAACGCTCCTTCAAAAGTCCGAAAAGCTTCCTCGCACTTCTCACTCCACTCAATCTTTGACTATTTCTTCATCAAATTAGTCATCGACCTCGCTATCTTCGAGAAATCTCTCACAAATCTCCTATAATAGCCAGCTAATCCTTGAAAACTCCTAATATTAGACATATTTTTCGGTGCAGGCCACTCACTAACAGCTTGAATCTTTGCACGATCCACATACACTCCTCCTTTTGACACATAATGACCCAAAAATGCTACCTTCTCCAATCAGAACTCACACTTAGAGAACTTTGCATACAATTGGTTCTTCCTAAGCATCTCCAAGACTATCCTTAAATGCTCATCATGCTCTTCTTCACTCTTTGAATAGATCAAAATATCATCAATGAACACTACAACAAGGCGATCCAAAAACTCATGGAATACCCTATTCATCAAGTCCATAAATATAGCCGGAGCATTGGTCAATCCAAACAGTATCACAGGTGAACTAATAATGACCACAATGCGTCCTAACGCGAGTCTTAGGTATATTCTTATCGGCTACTTTCAGCGGTGATACCCAGAACGTTAAACAATCTTCGAAAACACACTTGCTCCATTTAGCGATCGAACATGTCATCTATCCTAGGCAAAGGATAATAATTCTTAATGGTCACATTATTCAACTCCCTATAGTTTAATGCATAATCTCATACTTCCATTTTTTTTCTTCACAAACAACACAGGAGCTCCCCAAGGTGACGCACTAGGCCTAATATAACCTTTCTCCAACAGCTCTTGCAACTGCGTCTTCAACTCGCTCATCTCAGGAGGTGCCATTCATAAACTCATAGGTGCGGCATACCAGAAATCTCACTTGGAAACACATCCATAAACTCATTCACGATCGGTACATCGTCGATCTTCAATTCGGCAGGTTTTCGGGTAAACTTTGGGCAATTCATTCTCCTAGCATACAACGAAATTTTAAGTTTTCTCGGCTTAAAATTGGACTAATTTTGGTCTAGTTTGATACTAGAAATTTTCATAATTTTTGAAGAAGCTGTGATATTTATTCGAACACGTTTTTGATAATTTGTCAAAACCAGAACTATTCCGGACCAGTTACGGGAGATTTAAAACTGCAAATAATTGGCTAGGTATTTGTTGATGAAATTTTGTTCGAGTGTTCCATACACATAGGGCTATGTTGTAACAAAAATTCATGAAATTTAGAGGTGTTTTACTTAGGTTTTAGATCTCGAACTCTTAGTGAAATTTCCGGGCAGTTTCTTGGAAATATTGCGGTTGGTTATTGTTGTTTGGTTCGTATGGATGAATTTGATTTACCATATGACGAACTTCGTGAGAGATTACTCATACCGCCTATGGATTGTTCTATTGCAAAAGCACTAAGTGAAATGGTTACACATGTTGAATATTCTCCATGACATGCATTAGAAGCAAGTGCTACCACAACCTTCTCATGTTGAAGATGAAGAAAAGATCGAAACTTTATCTTGTTCCAAGGATGAAGATTTGATTTTTACAGTTCCTCGTGATGAAGAAGGGATACCTTGCATTGATCTAAGGGAAACCGTGCCTTTAGTTAATGTTTCGTTTCCATTGATTCTAAGGGTCGCCGATGATATTATTGTTCCAAACGTCATAAATATTGTTTCTTTTAGGAGGGATAATCTACATCTTCTCATAACATGGAGCACGCATAGATTAAATTTTCATGGAGCAAAGGATGATCTTGATCGAAGGCAAATGCTAGTTGAGTATATTGATGTCAAGCTTAATATGGATGATTTCGTGGCATTACTTGAAGAAACTTGAGGTCAAGTTGTTTTTTCAAGAGGGAAAGTATGATTGGTTCACCAACTATCTTTATTTGCTTTATTAGAATTGTTGCATGATTTTACTTTACTCTTAATGTGAAGGTTTTACATGTAACCAAAAAATATCTCTTTTATTGTTATTATTGTTATGTTAGTTAAAGTAGTTGAGTTGTTTCTAGTTATGTTGGTTGTAATAAGGTCCGAAATTCCTAGCTTGTTTCGGTTCATGTGAGTCTTAGTTGTCATGAGTTCTATTTTAGGAAAGTTGCCTAAAAACATGAAGAGGAGTGGCGTACAAGGGTGTGTCCTTGCTGCCGTGTGATTTAATGTTTTTAAGGAAAGATTTGCACATCTTTCCATAAGCTAATGTTTTCTTAAGTTCTAGCTAGATTCTAGGCTTTAATTTAGGGGAAACTTTACTTATATGTAGCTAGGTTGGCCGTGGCTTGTATGTACTTGGAGAGCAAGGTTTTCTTGCCTCTTCTACTATAAATAAAGATCGTTTATCCTCCTAAAGAGGTAGTGTTTATTTGAGAAAATCAAAATTGCATACTTTGCTTGAGTTGAGCATAAGCTAACACTAGGTTTTCGAACCGCGACTTAAGAGTAATATCCCTTTAGTTCATTGATTGTTCATTCACAAAATTCATAAAACACAAAAGAGCCCGAAAACAACCACGAAAATCACATCAAGTGGTATCAGAGCATTGTTACTAGAACGGAGTTTGAGAGCGCGTGGCAGCACCAAATCGCGAATTTCTTGGTTCGTTGGAAAGCTAACATACAGGGGTACCTTGTGTCAAAATTTCAGAGCAATCCAATCAATATCCAAGTCACAGCAATCGAAACATTCAGAGCTAAATTTCTGGCAGATTCGAGCAGTTTTCAGGTAAACCTGGGGCAATTCATTCTCCTAGCATACAACGAAATTTTGAGTTTTTCTCGGCTTAAAATTGGACTAATTTTGGTCTAGTTTAAGACTGGCAATTTTCATTATTTTTGAAGAAATTTTGATATTTATTCGAACACGTTTTTGATAATTTGTCAAAACCGAACTATTCTGGACCAGTTCTGGGAGATTTAAAACTGCAAATAATTGGCTGGGTATTTGTTGATAAAATTTTGATCGAGTGTTCCAGACACATAGGGCTATGTTGTATCATAAATTCATGAAATTTCTAGGTGTTTTACTTAGGTTTTAGATCTCGAACTCTTAGTGAAATTTCTGAGCAGTTTACTGGAAAGATTGCGGTTGGTTATTGTTGTTTGGTTCATATGGATGAATTTGATTTATGATATGATGAACTTCGTGAGAGATTACTCATACCACCTATGGATTGTTCTATTGCAAAAGCACTAAGTGAAGCGTTAGGGCATGCTTTGCATAATCTTTTTGCTGAAATGGTTACACTTGTTGAATATTCTCAATGCCATGCATTAGAAGCAAGTGCTACACAACCTTCTCATGTTGAAGATGAAGAAAATATCGAAACTTTATCTTGTTCCAAGGATGAGGATTTGATTTTTTACAGTTCCTCGTGACGAAGAAGTGAAACCTAGCATTGATCTAAGGGAAACCGTGCCATTAGTTAATGTTTCGTTTCCATTGATTCTATGGGTCACCGATGATATTGTTGTTCCAAACGTCATAAATATTGTTTCTTTTAGGAGGGATAATCTACATCTACGATAACATAGAGCACACATAGATTAAATTTTCATGGAGCAAAGGATGATCTTGATCGAAGGCAAATGCTTGTTGAGTATATTGTTGTCCGCTTAATATGGATGATTTCGTGGCATTACTTGAAGAAACTTGAGGTCAAGTTTTTTTTAAGAGGGGAGTATGACGCATGATACGTGCATGGATTGCTTCACCAATTATCTTTATTTGCTTTATTAGAATTGTTGCATGGTTTTACTTTACTCTTAAATTGAAGGTTTTACATGTAATCAAAAATATGTCTTTTATTATTATTATTGTTATGTTAGATAAAGTAGATGAGTTGTTTCTAGTTATGTTGGTTGTAATAAGGTCCGAAATTTCTAGCTTGTTTCGGTTCATGTGAGTCTTAGTTGTCATGAGTTCTATTTTAGGAAAGTTGCCTTAAAACATGAAGAGGAGTGGCGTGCAAGGGTGTGTCCTTGCTTTGGTGTGATTTAATGTTTTTAAGGACAGATTTGCACATCTTTCCTTAAGCTAATATTTTCTTAAGTTCTAGCTAGATTCTATGCTTTAATTTAGGGGAAACTTTACTTATATGTAGCTAGGTTGGCCGTGGCTTGTATGTACTTGGAGAGCAAGGTTTTCTTGCCTCTTCTACTATAAATAAAGATCGTCTATCCTCCTAAAGAGGTAGAGTTTATTTGAGAAAATCAAAATTGCATACTTTGCTTGAGTTGAGCGTAAGCTAACGCTAGGTTTTTGAACCGCGACTTAAGAGTAATATCCCTTTAGTTTCATTGATTGTTCGTTCACAATAATCATAAAACACAAAAGAGCCCGAAAACAGCCACGAAAATCACATCAAGTGGTATCAGAGCATTGTTACTAGAACGGAGTTTGAGGGCGCGTGGCAGCTTCAAATCGCGATTTTCTTGGTTCGTTGGAAAGCTAACATACAGGGGTACCTTGTGTCAAAATTTCAGATCAATCCAATCAATATCCAAGTCACAGCAATCGAAATATTCAGAGCTAAATTTACGGCGATTCGAAGCGGTTTTCGGAGTAAACCTTGGGCAATTCATTCTCCTAGCATACAACGAAATTTTGAGTTTTTCTCGACTTAAAATTGGACTAATTTTGGTCTAGTTTAAGACTGGAAATTTTCATTATTTTTGAAGAAATTTTGATATTTATGCGAACACGTTATTGATAATTTGTCAAAACCGGAACTATTCCGGACCAGTTAAGGGAGATTTAAAACTGCAAATAATTGGCTGGGTATTTGTTGATGAAATTTTGTTCGAGTGTTCCAGACACATAGGGCTATGTTGTAACATAAATTCATGAAATTTCGAGGTGTTTTACTTAGGTTTTAGATCTCGAACTCTTAGTGAAATGTACGGCGAGTTCTTTGGAAAGATTACGGTTGGTTATTGTTATTTGGTTCGTATGGATGAATTTGATTTACGATATGATGAACTTCGTGAGAGATTACTCATACCACCTATGGATTGTTCTATTGCAAAAGCACTAAGTGAAGCGTTTGGGCATGCTTTGCATAATCTTTTTTCTTTGAAATGGTTACACTCGTTGAATATTCTCCATGCCATGCATTAGAAGCAAGTGCTACACAACCTTCACATGTTGAAGATGAAGAAAAGATCGAAACTTTATCTTGTTCCAAGGATGAAGATTTGATTTTTACAGTTCCTCGTGATGAAGAAGTGATACCTAGCATTGATCTAAGGGAAACCGTGCCTTTAGTTAATGTTTCGTTTCCATTGGTTCTAAGGGTCGCTGATGATATTGTTGTTACAAACGTCATAAATATTGTGTCTTTAAGGAGGGATAATCTACATCTACTGATAACATAGAGCACGCATAAATTAAATTTTCATGGAGCAAAGGATGATCTTGATCGAAGGCAAATGCTTGTTGAGTATATTGTTGTCCATTGGAATATGGATGATTTCGTGGCATTACTTGAAGAAACTTGAGGTCAAGTTTTTTTTAAGAGGGGGAGTATGACGCATGATACGTGCATGGATTGCTTCACCAATTATCTTTATTTGCTTTATTAGAATTGTTGCATGGTTTTACTTTACTCTTAAATTGAAGGTTTTACATGTAATAAAAAATATGTCTTTTATTGTTATTATTTGTTATTTTAGATAAAGTAGATGAGTTGTTTCTAGTTATGTTGGTTGTAATAAGGTCCGAAATTTCTAGCTTGTTTCAGTTCATGTGAGTCTTAATTGTCATGAGTTCTATTTTAGGAAAGTTACCTTAAAACATGAAGAGGAGTGGCGTGCAAGGGTGTGTCCTTGCTGCCGTGTGATTTAATGTTTTTAAGGAAAGATTTGCACATCTTTCCTTAAGCTAATGTTTTCTTAAGTTCTAGCTAGATTCTAGGCTTTAATTTAGGGAAAACTTTACTTATATGTAGCTAGGTTGGCCGTGGCTTGTATGTAGTTGGAGAGCAAGGTTTTCTTGCCTCTTCTACTATAAATAAAGATCGTCTATCCTCCTAAAGAGGTAGAGTTTATTTGAGAAAATCAAAATTGCATACTTTGCTTGAGTTGAGCGTAAGCTAACACCAGGTTTTCGAATTGCGACTTAAGAGTAATATCCCTTTAGTTTCATTGATTGTTCGTTCACAAAAATCATAAAACACAAAAGAGCCAAACGACCACGAAAATCACATCAAGTGGTATCGGAGCATTTTGTTTACTAGAACGGAGTTTGAGAGCGTGTGGCAGCTCCAAATCACGATTTTCTAGGTTTGTTGGAAAGCTAACATACAGGGGTACCTTGTGTCAAAATTTCAGAGCAATCCAATCAATATCCAAGTCACAGCAATCGAAACATTCAGAGCTAAATTTCTGGCGGTCGAGCGGTTTTTCGGGTAAACACAGGGCAATTCATTCTCCAAGCATACAACGAAATTTTGAGTTTTTCTCGGCTTAAAGTTGGACTAATTTTGGTTTAGTTTAAGGCTGGAAATTTTCATTATTTTTGAAGAAATTTTGATATTTATTCGAACACGTTTTTGATAATTTGTCAAAACCGGAACTATTCTGGACCGGTTACTGGGAGATTTAAAACTGCAAATAATTGGCGGGGTATTTGTTGATAAAATTTTGTTCGAGTGTTCCAGACACATAGGGCTATGTTGTAACATAAATTCATGAAATTTCGAGGTGTTTTACTTAGGTTTTAGATCTCGAACTCTTAGTGAAATTTCCGAGGCAGTTCTTTGGAAAGATTGCGGTTGGTTATTGTTATTTGGTTCGTATGGATGAATTTGATTTACGATATGATGAACTTCGTGAGAGATTACTCATACCACCTATGGATTGTTCTATTGCAAAAGCACTAAGTGAAGCGTTAGGGCATGCTTTGCATAATCTTTTTTTGAAATGGTTACACCGTTGAATATTCTCCATGCCATGCATTAGAAGCAAGTGCTACACAACCTTCTCATGTTGAAGATGAAGAAAAGATCGAAACTTTATCTTGTTCCAAGGATGAAGATTTGATTTTTTGAGTTCCTCGTGATGAAGAAGTGATACCTAACATTGATCTAAGGGAAACCGTGCCTTTTGTTAATGTTTCGTTTCCATTGGTTCTAAGGGTCGCGATGATATTGTTGTTCCAAACGTCATAAATATTGTTTCTTTTAGGAGGGATAATCTACATCTACTGATAACATGGAGCACACATAGATCAAATTTTCATGGAGCAAAGGATGATCTTGATCGAAGGCAAATGCTTGTTGAGTATATTGTTGTCAGCTTAATATGGATGATTTCGTGGCATTACTTGAAGAAACTTGAGGTTAAGTTTTTTTTTTAAGAGGGGAGTATGACGCATGATACGTGCATGGATTGCTTCACCAATTATCTTTATTTGCTTTATTAGAATTGTTGCATGGTTTTACTTTACTCTTAAATTGAAGGTTTTACATGTAATCAAAAATATGTCTTTTATTGTTATTATTGTTATGTTAGATAAAGTAGATGGGTTGTTTCTAGTTATGTTGGTTGTAATAAGGTCCGAAATTTCTAGCTTGTTTCGGTTCATGTGAGTCTTAGTTGTCATGAGTTCTATTTTAGGAAAGTTGCCTTAAAACATGAAGAGGAGTGGCGTGCAAGGGTGTGTCCTTCTTTGTAGTGTGATTTAATGTTTTTAAGGAAAGATTTGCACATCTTTCCTTAAGCTAATGTTTTCTTAAGTTCTAGCTAGATTCTAGGCTTTAATTTAGGGAAAACTTTACTTATATGTAGCTAGGTTGGCCGTGGCTTGTATGTACTTGGAGAGCAAGGTTTTCTTGCCTCTTCTACTATAAATAAAGATCGTCATCCTCCTAAAGAGGTAGAGTTTATTTGAGAAAATCAAAATTGCATACTTTGCTTGAGTTGAGCGTAAGCTAACGCTAGGTTTTTGAACCACGACTTAAGAGTAATATCCCTTTAGTTTCATTGATTGTTCGTTCACAATAATCATAAAACACAAAAGAGCCCGAAACGACCACGAAAATCACATCAAGTGGTATCGAGCATTGTTACTAGAACGGATTTTGAGGGCGCGTGGCAGCTCCAAATCGCGATTTTCTTGGTTCGTTGGAAAGCTAACATACAGGGGTACCTTGTGTCAAAATTTCAGATCAATCCAATCAATATCCAAGTCACAGCAATCGAAATATTCAGAGCTAAATTTCTGGCAGATTCGAGCAGTTTTCAGGTAAACCTTGGGCAATTCATTCTCCTAGCATACAACGAAATTTTGAGTTTTCTCGGCTTAAAATTGGACTAATTTTGATCTAGTTTAAGACTGGAAATTTTCATTATTTTTGAAGAAATTTTGATATTTATGCGAACACGTTTTTGATAATTTGTCAAAACCGAACTATTCTGGACCAGTTCCGGGAGATTTAAAACTGCAAATAATTGGCTGGGTATTTGTTGATGAAATTTTGTTCGAGTGTTCCAGACACATAGGGCTATGTTGTAACATAAATTCATGAAATTTCGAGGTGTTTTACTTAGGTTTTAGATCTCGAACTCTTAGTGAAATGTCGAGGCAGTTCTTTGGAAAGATTACGGTTGGTTATTGTTATTTGGTTCGTATGGATGAATTTGATTTACGATATGATGAACTTCGTGAGAGATTACTCATACCACCTATGGATTGTTCTATTGCAAAAGCACTAAGTGAAGCGTTAGGGCATGCTTTGCATAATCTTTTTCTTGAAATGGTTACACCTGTTGAATATTCTCCATGCCACGCATTAGAAGCAAGTACAATACAACCTAGCATATTGCTTTCTTTTCTTTGTATGTCTGAATTTCTCCCTAAACTAATTGTCAAACATCATAAACTAAAAAGAGGAATAGTTCTCTAAAATTAAGCCCAAAGTGTCACTTATGGACTAACTTGTAGACTTCAAAGAACTATCTTATCAATAACAACCAAGTAAGAATACCACTTTTAGTAGGGTCCGAGATCATAATGCATACAATCTTAACCTACTCAAGACAATACGAGTAACTGTTCTAAATAGACGCTAGAATATCATAACATCAAATTCATAGACATAATATAGTTATCATATGCCTTAGTTTCTAGATTATGAAGAGCAATCAAAATCACACACCACTTGTGGAATCGCTTCCGTCAACCAGTCATTATGAAATGCAACTACTATACGGAACAAAAATCGTGGAGCCGGAAATCATTAACATAGTTGGAAAGACAACAACAAAAATCTATGGAGAACTAACATAATGACATATGAAAGATATCGGCATCCGGTAGTTGATGAAGGTCTTTGCTTCAATAGGGGGATCCCGGTTTCAAATAACAGAAGTATATGGTCGCGAAAATAAAACCTCTCTCGAAAAACAGCAAAAAGAAATTGTCAACTACATGAATAGACAATGTCCGCACTCTGCATGATCTACCCCAATGAAAAAGAAGGAAAGAAAGAAAAAAATATAAAGAGGTAAAAGATTTATCATATTGAGGAAAATGCCTTAAAGTAGTAACCTCGATAATTGGGCACTTCAAATAAGCATGGATCACATATGTCAAAAATATATCGGCATTTGTAGAGATAGATTGATTTTTGAAGTGGTTACGAGTGTCAAAAAAAATAGTTATCATCACATAAGCGAAAAAGAATATACGTTCATATTTGTGCGAATCTTTGGAAACTTTTAATGTAACTTATTACACAATCTTTTTCCCTTCTCAGCTGATACTAACTCTTCGTAACTACTATTTTAGATGAAAAAGGCACAAACACACAATAAGGTATAAAGAATAAGTATAGAACAAAAAGAATACGAAAAGTGGATGCGCATAGAAAATTAAGTAAAATATGCAAGAAATTTCCTCCTTCCACATTTTATGTATATCATTTAATGCACTAATCCCAGGAAGAGGGGGAAAAAACCATCTAAAATGTAATCAGGGTTTTCGTTCTTTTATTAAATACAAGTCATCAGGGTTCTTTATAACATCAATAATTTGAATTATCCTTTCACATTTCATGCCTTATTTGGATCTTTCTTGTCATTATACGTATATTGTTCATGCCCTAACACTCGAAGATGAAGAAAAGATCGAAACTTTATCTTGTTCCAAGGATGAAGATTTGATTTTTACAGTTCCTCGTGACACTAGTGGAAAAAACGCTATATGTCACAACAAAACGGCTGCGGTCCTTAAGAGAACCGCAGCGGTAAATCGTCGAAAATTTGGGTGGGAAAAGTGGCCTAACAAACCGCTGCGGTCTTCATAAAACCGCAACGGTTAACAGTTAACCTCTGCGGTTCGCTATTAACCGTTGCGGTTTTATGAACTGCAGACGGTTTATTTTGTTTTTTTCTCGCGTCGAAAGAGGCTGGCTCCCACTCTCATCACTTTGTTAACTCCCTCCCTTCGTCCTTCCTTTCAAAAAAACAACTCCCTCCTTCCGACATTTCACGCAAGGGTTCACCACCACCACTTTGCCACCACTAGGTTCCACCACCACCACTGGGTTCCATCTTCCCAGGCCCCGAGCGACCACCCGAGTTCTTTGCGTCCTCCTCTCCAATTTGGTGGGTTTCAACCACAAACCCCACACGATGTGTCCTCCTCAGGTGGTGCACGTGCGTCCTCCTCCGTGGTTGCACCACCACCGCCGCACCTCCACCGTTCCTAAACACCTACATTCCTTCTCTACCTCTTCTTAGGTACCTACATTCCTTCTCTACCTCTACCTCCACCATTCCTTCTCATATTTGAAGCTTCAAATTTATAATTAATTGTTCTTTTATGAATAATTGTTAATGAAATTAGGTTGTATAATAGTTAAAGGGTGTAAATTTGATTGATTTGAGTTAATTATTTTATTTAAAGTAGTTAGTTTGATTTTTAGGTTAAAAAAAACTAGGGCTTTGTTGTGGTTGCTATTTTTGTGGTTGTTGTTGGTAGTAGCTATTGTTGTTGTTGTTGTTGTAGATGTTGTTGTTGTTGTTGTTGTTGTTGTTGTTGTTGTTGTTGTTGTTGTTGTTGTTGTTGTTGTAGTTGTAGTACTTACTAACTAGTTAGGTTTGAACTTTAAACGTTGTTCTTGATTATTGGTTTAGATATTTAGTTTAGTTTAGCTTAGTTTAGTTTAGTTTTGTTTGAATTGCTAATTTATACTAATGTTAACTTTTAAACTTTGTTGTTGATTATTGAAGCTAGCTAGGGACGGAGTGTTGAGCTCGATTTCCCTATTCACAACCTTGATATTGGTATGTTATCACTCATATTTAACTTTCTTTCATAGTAAATTGGTTTATATATATGTGCAAATGTGTATATATTTATCGTTGAATTGAGATTAGATGTAAAATGTTTTGTTGTTTTTAAAAACCTATGTTTGCATCATCATATCATATGCCTAGATACCCGTTCGAGACATACTCATTAGGAGTAAGTCTTGAATAGTCCCGGGTTTGGGACTGTTCTTAGATGTTTAATCTCACTTAGGTGGTGAATGTATGTCTTTAGTTCGATTCTAGAGGAAAATCTTGGCTCGTCGTTTCCCTACTTTTGTTCTCACGGTTACATATGTAGATATAAATAACTATATATCCACATCGTGTACTTGGAGAATTGTAGGGAAATCTTTGTTGGATTTTTCGTAGATTCGAGCCAAGACAATACATTCACTAGTGAGATCGAGACATCTATGGATGGGTTAGGTTGGAGTGATAAGGACCCTTGGAAAGCATGCCTAATTTCATTAAATATATATCGTGTATAGACTCTAATAATGTAGTGAAATTCGTCATTGACATGGGGTACTTGTTGCTTGTGTTTAATTAGAGCTAGGATTGGTTGAAATGAATCGTGCATGGATGTATGGTAGTCGTGACACGTGTGAATTCGTGGATGGGGTCTTTGAATTTTGTGATCTTTGCATTAAGTCATCGAGTGCAAAGGAGGCAGGGGTTTTATTGTCCTTGTGTTGATTGTGGTAATGTGATCATCGTTTGTAGCATTGAGTCGCTTAGGGAGCATATCTTTCGTCGCGGGTTTAGACAGAGACTACGATGTATGGGTTTGGCACGGTGAGGAGGGTATGTATGATGGTCGAAATGCCATTGTTAACGATGTGCATGAAGAAGGTGAGTTTGATGTCATTGAGAATGACAACATCGAGGATGAATATGAGGATATTCAAGTAGAAGATGATGATGATGAAGGGGATCATATCGAGGAGATGATGGCGGGGGTAGATCATTACGGCAAGCGACCTCGTATTTTTGAGTGCATGGACGAGGCATCTCGGAAAGCCGTTGTATTCCGGTTGTACGAGGTACACCAAGCCGACGGCGTGATAACACTCTTTAATATTAAGACAAAAGCCGGTATAAGTGACTCTTGTTTCACTTCCTTGTTGCAAGCATTTGGTGATATGTTGCTTGGGACGACCATGAACTACCCAAGTCGAACTACTTATGCTAAGAAACCGATGTGTCCCTTCGGTTTAGAGTACCGAAGGATACATGCTTGTCCAAACGATTGTGTGCTATATCGAAATGAATATGAAAATATGGATGAGTGTCCTCGATGTGGGAAGCCGCGTTACGGGCGCGCGGGGGTTGGTGATAAGAAAGGTCTGCGCGAAAGGTGATGTGGTATCATCCGATTATACCACGATTCAAGCGCATGTTTTCAATCAAAAAGATGCTAAGAACTTGAGGTGGCATGCGGAAACGAAGGAAAAGGGCGGTTTTCTCAAACATCCGACTGATTCTCACGAGTGGAAAGGTATCAACCATTGTCATAAGACCTTTGGTGTCGAGGACGAAATTTGAGGGCTTGGCCTTATGCACGGATGGAATGAACCCATTTGGCAATCTTAGTTCTCGACATAGTACGTGGCCGATTCTTCAAGTTATATACAACTTGCCTCCTTGGTTGTGCATGAAACACGAAATACATCATGTTGTCGATTCTTATTTCGGGGAGAATTGAAACTTGAAAGCGACATAGATGTCGACCTCCGGCCACTTGTTGATGATTTGAGAAAAATGTGGGATGAAGGAGTTTCTTTGTATGACGCACATGCTTGATGAGGTATTCACATTGCGTGCCATGCTTTTATTCACTCTTAATGACTATCCTGTTATGGGAACTTATCCCAGGTACAAGAACAAAGGGAAGAAAGCATGCCGGATTTACACGGACGACACAACATCTAAATACATTACTACTTGTCACAAAGATGCTTATATGCGCACCCGAAGGTTCCTTCGACGCGACCATCCTTATCCTAATAAGAAGAAGGCATTCGATGGAACGGTTGAGGAAGGGGTTGCTCGTAGACCATTGGTGGTATTGAGGTTTATGATCAAGTCGAGGGTATTGAAACGATATTCGGCAAAGGCGAGTGTTGGTGATAAGGGACTTTGGAAAAAGGAGTCTATTCCGTGGAAACTTCCATATTGGAGAGATATAGAGGTTAGACATTGTCTCGACGTCATGCACATAGAGAAAATGTATGTGACGCCATTCACAGGGACACTTATGAATATTCCACATAAGGCAAAGGGATAGCGAAGGGGTGCGGCTCGTATCACGGAAAGTGAGGGGCTTCGACTAGAACTATGGGCTCAAAAGAGGGACACTAATAAAAGAAAGAAAAAGAGAAAGTGTATGGAAAAGGAAAAGGAAAGGGAAAAGAAAAGGAACGGGGAAGAAGGGTCGCTGCGGGAATTAAAAGAAAAGGAAAGAAAAGGTGAAGGATGATGATAGGAACTATTTACCTCAGACTTGCTACACTCTATCTAGAGTGAGAAGCGTCTTTTTTTGCGAGTGTTTGTACAACATTAAGGTTCCATCGGGGTACTCATCGAACATGAAAAGATTTGTTACCTTAGACGGTGAGTTGAAATTATCGAGCATGAAGTCTCATGATTGTCATGTAATGATGCAAGTATTCTTACCGATTGCAATTCGAGGGATATTGCCGAAACACGTGAGACATACCATAACGGAGATTTGTGTTCTTTTTCAATACTATATGTGGCAAAGCGTTACAACCCCTCGAAGCTTGATGCTCTGCGAAGCTAGCGTGATACAGACTTTGTGCAAGTTTGAGATGTACTTCCCATCTGCTTTCTTCGACATTATGGTCCATTTGGTTGTACATCTAGTTCGAGAAATTAAGCTATGTGGTCCGGTGTTTTTGAGGTGGTGCTATCCCTTAGAGAGACATATGGGCTCGTTGAAAGATAAAGTAAGGAATCCAGCGCAACCGAGGAAGGAAGTATAATTCGAGGATTGTGAGTGAAGAGGTCGGTAATTTTGTGGTGAGTTCTTAACTAATGTTGATCCTATTGGACTTCCTACATCTCGACACGAGGGACTCGCGGGTAAAGGTACACTTGGCTCCAAAATGATAGTACCTCCTGGTGAAAGGCGCATACTGAAGCACACTTATTTGTATTGCGGCATATGGTACAGTGCATCCGTACTTGGATGAGCATTTGGAGGAGTTGTGTGACCAGAATCCAGGTAAAGGGACTAGAGCATTGATGCAGTTGCATAATAAGACGTTTATTGATTGGTTCCATAACCGAATAATGCGTGAAGTAGATTCCAATGTTTACGAAACTCTAAAGTGGCTAGCATTTGGTCCTCGAGAAGTTTGTGCACTCCTATGAGGGTTATGATGTTAACGGATATACGTATTGGACCGATCGTCAAGATTAAAAGTCGAGATCTCTCCCGAGAATAGTGGTGTTTCCAGGTAGAGGCATCATCTACACAATATGCAAGTGCCAAAGACAAGTCTCCTATTGATGCTAGATTGTTATACTATGGACGAGTTCAAGATATATAGGAGCTTGACTACTGCGGTTTCACGGTGCGCTTATTTCGATGCAAGTGGGTTGAGTATAACCTAGGCGTTACATAAGAAAAGATGACCCTTGTGGATTTACTCTTGTAGACTTGGGTCGGTTGCGTGATAGTGAAGAGCCATTCGTGCTTGCATCACGAGTTAAGCAAGTATTCTACGTAGCGACCCTTCGATAACAAGTGGTCAATTGTTGTTAGGAAAAAGAAGTATACTCGGAGTTGGTGATGTTGAGGATGAGGAGGAGTATGATGCGTTTGAAGACACCCCGCCTTTCACCATTCCCAACTCCGATGTCATTGATGCGGAGTTAGCGATAAGTTACATACGTGCAGATCACGGGGAAGGGATAATGGTTGATACTTCAAATGAAGGTGGCAAAAGTAAACAATAGGCTCGACTTCTTTGGTTCCAATTAAAGGCTTTCGGCTTTGCACTGTCATTTTACTTTATTTTTCACTTTTAGCCGCAAGTAGTGTCATGTATAGTTCTTATTATTGTATATATATGTATTTTAATCAACTAAACTCGCTTCACATGTATTGAAACCCATTTTGGGTAAGTGAATGTCATTTCGGGCCAATTACGGCTTTTCAACCTCAATTAACGTAATTTCTCGCTTTTAGCCGCATGTTAGGTCATGTATAGTTCCAATTACTATATATATATGTATTACAATCAACTAAACTCGCTTCACATGTATTGAAACCCATTTTGGGTAAGTGAATGTCATTTCGGGCCAATTTCGGCTTTTCAACCTCAATTAACTTAATTTCTCGCTTTTAGCCGCATGTTAGGTCATGTATAGTTCTTATTAGTATATATATATGTATTACAATCAACTAAACTCGCTTCACATGTATTGAAACCCATTTTGGGTAAGTGAATGTCATTTCGGGCCAATTTCGGCTTTTCAACCTCAATTAACTTAATTTCTCGCTTTTAGCCGCATGTTAGGTCATGTATAGTTCTTATTAGTATATATATATACGTATTACAATCAACTAAACTCGCTTCACATGTATTGAAACCCATTTTGGGTAAGTGAATGTCATTTCGGGCCAATTTCGGCTTTTCAACCTCAATTAACTTAATTTCTCGCTTTTAGCCGCATGTTAGGTCATGTATAGTTCTTATTAGTATATTTATATATGTATTACAATCAACTAAACTCGCTTCACATGTATTGAAACCCATTTTGGGTAAGTGAATGTCATTTCGGGCCAATTTCGGCTTTTCAACCTCAATTAACTTAATTTCTCGCTTTTTGTCGCATGTTAGGTCATGTATAGTTCTTATTAGTATATATATATGTATTACAATCAACTAAACTCGCTTCACATGTATTGAAACTCATTTTGGGTAAGTGAATGTCATTTCGGGCCAATTTCAGCTTTTCAAACTCAATTAACTTAATGTCTCGCTTTTTACTGCATGTTAGGTTATGTATAGTTCTTATTAGTATATATATATGTATTACAATCAACTAAAATCGCTTCACATGTATTGAAACCCATTTTGGGTAAGTGAATGTCATTTCGGGCCAATTTCGGCTTTTCAACCTCAATTAACTTAATTTGTCGCTTTTAGCCGCATGTTAGGTCATGTATTGTTCCAATTAGAATATATATATGTATTACAATCAACTAAACTCGCTTCACATGTATTGAAACCCATTTTGGGTAAGTGAATGTCATTTCGGGCTAATTTCGGCTTTTCAACCTCAATTAACTTAATTTCTCGCTTTTAGCCGCATGTTAGGTCATGTATAGTTCTTATTAGTATATATATATATGTATTACAATCAACTAAACTCGCTTCACATGTATTGAAACCCATTTTGGGTAAGTGAATGTCATTTCGGGCAATTTCGGCTTTTGACCTCAATTAACTTAATTTCTCGCTTTTAGCCGCATGTTAGGTCATGTATAGTTCCAATTACTATATATATATATATGTATTACAATCAACTAAATTCGTTTCACATGTATTGAAACCCATTTTGGGTAAGTGAATGTCATTTCGGGCGATTTCGGCTTTTTCAACCTCAATTAACTTAATTTCTCGCTTTTAGCCGCATGTAAGGTCATGTATAGTTCTTATTATTATATATATATGTATTAGAATCAACTAAACTCGCTTCACATGTATTGAAACCCATTTTGGGTAAGTGAATGTCATTTCGGGCCTATTAGAGTCACTTAAAGTCGGGTCACATGATTTGAAAACCGAATTGGGTAGATGAATGTCGTTTAGGGTGTAATTATGGATTGTTTTGGCGGGGGAAGGGACCTGTGCAAGGGGTCTTTGTCTGTGGGGTGGGGCGGTGAAGAAGAGGGGCAATGAAGGGGGTCAGGCGGCGGGAAGGGGGCGAGGAAGGGGGGGCAGTGCGGGGGGAGTGAAGGGGGGAGTGTGCGGTTTAGGGGGGAGTGTGCGGGGCGGGGGGGCGATCAATGGGGGGAGTGAAGGGGGAGGCGTGCGGGGGGCGATGAAAGGGGGCGTGGCGGGGAGGGGCCGTGCGGGGGAGTGTGCGGTTCGGCGGTGGGGGAGTGTGCGGCGAGGGGTGGGGCGTGCGGGGGCGGTCAAGGGGGCGAGTGAAGAGGTGGGGAGTGCGGCGGGTGGGAGGGTGCGGGGGGGTTTCTAATCATATGTTTGTTTAATCTTACGCGTTTCTAATATCGTTTTTTAAAATTTGAGGAGTTTCAAACATGGTTTGAGATGATGTGATTGTGGAGGAAGAAACCGATGATGATTATGATAAGTCATTGGATGATGATGATGAGTATGATGTGGAGAAGGAGAACGATAAAGGTGACCGGAAGACATAGCGCATGATGAGGAGAAGCGCTTGCGTGAAAGGGAACTTCACTTGATCGAAATAAATGAGGAGCTAGCCGATAAGGCTCCCCCATTGACAACAATGCTAGGGAAGATTATCCTTGTATTTCATCCGTCATTGTGCCACACAAAAATGCGAGGAAAGAGGTTCTTAGTACCAAAACTCCAAGTAAAGTTGCAACAAAGAAGCGGAAAGGAAGGGGTGCGTCCAATGGATTGAATTATAACACCCCTATGACCCTCGAGTATGATGATATGGGTCAACCTTGTGGTCAATGGCGTAAAAAGTATGGGCAGCATTTAGTATTATGTGTGCGCAAACTGAGCATTTTGGTGAGGTGGAAAGATGTGCCCGATGCAATGAAGAAATCATTATGGGAAGACACTTGTGTAAGATTATTTTTTAACTGAATTACTTTTATTTCCGGTATTTAGGGCCATGTTAGGTCATATATAGTTCCAATAGGTACATATATAACTATAAGAGTCAATTAAACTCCACTTATTTGCTTTGAAACACATTTTGGGTAAATGAAGGCCATTTCGGGCCGATTTTGGCCTTTACACTCCAATTCACTTAGTTTTCGGCATTTAGGGGCATGTTAGGTCATATATAGTTCCAATAGGTACATATATAACAATAAGAGTCAATTAAACTCCACTTATATGCTTTGAAACACATTTTGGGTAAATGAAGGCCATTTCGTGCCGATTTTGGCCTTTACACTCCAATTCACTTAGTTTTTTACATTTAGCCGCATGTTAAGTCATATATAGTTCCAATAGGTACATATATAACTATAAGAGTCAATTAAACTCCACTTATATATGCTTTGAAACACATTTTGGGTAAATGAAGGCCATTTCGTGCCGATTTTGGCCTTTACACTCCAATTCACTTAGTTTTTTGCATTTAGCCGCATGTTAGGTCATATATAGTTCCAATAAGTACATATATAACTATAAGAGTCAATTAAACTCCACTTATATGCTTTGAAACACATTTTGGGTAAATGAAGGCCATTTCGGGCCGATTTTGGCCTTTACACTCCAATTCACTTAGTTTTTTGCATTTAGCCGCATTTAAGGTCATATATAGTTCCAATAGGTACATATATAACTATAAGAGTCAATTAAACTCCACTTATATGCTTTGAAACACATTTTGGGTAAATGAAGGCAATTTCGTGCCGATTTTGGCCTTTACACTCCAATTCACTTAGTTTTTGCATTTAGCGCATGTTAGGTCATATATAGTTCCAATAGGTACATATATAACTATAAGAGTCAATTAAACTCCACTTATATGCTTTGAAACACATTTTGGGTAAATGAAAGCCATTTCGTGCCGATTTTGGCCTTTACACTCCAATTCACTTAGTTTTTTGCATTTAGCCGCATGTTAGGTCATATATAGTTCCAACAGGTACATATATAACTATAAGAGTCAATTAAACTCCACTTATATGCTTTGAAACACATTTTGGGTAAATGAAGGCCATTTCGGGCCTATTTTGGCCTTTACACTCCAATTCACTTAGTTTTTTTGCATTTAGCCGCATGTTATGTCATATATAGTTCCAATAGGTAAATATATAACTATAAGAGTCAATTACACTCCACTTATATGCTTTGAAACACATTTTGGGTAACTATTTATTTGTTTCTTGTTTTTTACGAATACGTTCCATATTACTCATAATGAGGAAAAAAGGCGGCGTTTCTCATCCGCGGTGGCCGAAAGATTTAGAGCTTTCAAAAGAAAACTAGTGAGTGGGTGGATCACGAAACGGAGAAAGAGGACTATAAAGAGGAGGAAAATTCAAAAATCAAAGCAAAATGAGGGTGAGACGGACAAGGAGGCCGAAAAAGAAACAGAAAAGGAATCGGGAGAGGAAGATACATTTCAACCGGATTCTTTGCCTCATCAGATTTGGGGACATATAAAACCAGAAGATTAGGAGGCATTTGTTGGCCAAAATACTACGCCGGAGATGGTGGTAAGTATTGCCTCATCATTTTGATTCTATAGCTCAAGATCCACCACGACACTTATTCCTCAAATCATGCATACATAGGTATATTTGTTATTTAGAAATGCTAAGCATTACACTTTTTACTAATTTCATTCTTTGGCCACTTCTCACATGAAATTAACTTAACTACAGTTCTTTGAAGAAATTTAAGAGCACGAGAAAAATACCTGAATGGAAAGCAATGAAGGTAATACATATTAGTTAAGCTACGTACTTCTTTCTTTTAGCAAAAAACAACCATGTATGTTAATTACATAATTTTTTATGTAATTCTATGATTAGTGTGCTCAGCAACCAGGGGGAACCGAGTGTGGCTACTATGTGTTGAGGTTCATGTTCGATATAGCCTCAAGTTGCAAGGAAGTCGGGGATATTGAAAAGGTATATATATATATACATATAAAACTAATATACGTAGCTTAATTTAAAGTCGATTTTGGCCTCTTAAGCTCAATTTCTTTAGTTTCCCGCATTTAACAACATTTTAGGTCATCTACACTTCTAACAAGTACATACATAACTATTAGAATCAATTAAACTCCACTCATATGCGTTGAAACCCATTTTGGGTAAATGTATATCATTTAGGGCCGATTTTAGCCTTTAAAGCTCAATTCACTTAGTTTTGTTTTCTTTCCGCCTTTAGCCGCATGTTAAGTCATATATATACAGGGCGCGTGAGCTAACATACAGGGCTACCTTGTGCCAAAATTTCAGAGCAATCCAATCAATATCCAAGTCACAGAAATTGAAACACTCAGAGCTAATTTTCTGGCATATTCGAGCAGTTTTTAAGGTAAACCTTGGGCAATTCTTCTCCTAGCATACAACGAAATTTTGAATTTTTCTTGGCTTAAAATTAGACTAATTTTGGTCTAGTTTAAGACTGAAAATTTTCATAATTTTTGAAGAAACTTTGATATTTATTCGAACACGTTTTTGATAATTGGTCAAAACCGAATTATTCTGGACCAGTTCTGGGAGATTACAATCTGCAAATAATTGGCTGGGTATTTGTTGATGAAAATTTTGTTCGAGTGTTCCAGACACATAGGGCTATGTTGTAACCAAATTTCATGAAATTTCGAGGTGTTTTACTTAGGTTTTAGATCTCGAACTCTTAGTGAAATTTCTGGGCAGTTTACTGGAAAGATTGCGGTTGGTTATTGTTGTTTGGCTCGTATGGATGAATTTGATTTACCATATGATGAACTTCGTGAGAGCTTAATCATACCACCTATAAATTGTTCGATTGCAAAATCACTAAGCGAAGCATTAGAGCATGATTTGCATAGTCTTTTTTGCTGAAATGGTTACACCTGTTGAATATTCTCCATGCCATGCATTAGAAGCAAGTGCTACACAACCTTCTCATATTGAAGATGAAGAAAAGATCGAACCTTTATCTTGTTCCAAGGATGAAGATTTGATTTTTACAGTTCCTCGTGATGAAGAAGTGATACCTAACATTGACCTAAGGGAAATCGTGCCATTAGGTAATGTTTCATTTCCATTGGTTCTAAGGGTCGCTGATGATATTGTTGCTCCAAACGTCATAAATATTGTTTCTTTTAGGAGGGATAATCTACATCTACTGATAACATGGAGCACGCATAGATTAAATTTTCATGAAGCAAAGGATGATATTGATCGAAGGCAAATGCTAGTTGAGTATATTGTTGTTCGCTTAATATGGATGATTTCGTGGTATTACTTGAAGAAACTTGAGGTCACCAACTATCTTTATTTGCTTTATTAGAATCGCTGCATGATTTTACTTTACTCTTAAAGTGAAGGTTTTACATGTAACCAAAAATATGTATTTTATTGTTATTATTGTTATGTTAGTTAAAGTAGTTGAGTTATTTCTAGTTATGTTGGTTGTAATAAGGTCCGAAATTCCTAGATTGTTTAAGTTCATGTGAGTCTTAGTTGTCATGAGTTCTATTTTAGGAAAGTTGCCTTAAAACATGAGGAGGAGTGGCGTGCAAGGGTGTGTCCTTGCTGCCGTGTGATTTAATGTTTTTAAGGAAAGATTTGCACATCTTTCCTTAAGCTAATGTTTCCTTAAGTTCTAGCAAGATTCTAGGCTTTAATTTCGGGAAACTTTACTTATATTCAGCTAGGTTGGTCGTGGCTTGAATGTACTTGGAGAGCAAGGTTTTCTTGCCTCTTCTACTATAAATAAAGGGCGCCTATCCTCTAAAGAGGTAGAGTTTATTTGAGAAAATGAAAATCCCATACTTTGCATTAGTTGAGCGTAAGCTAACACTAAGTTTCCGAGCCGTGACTTAAGAGTAATATCCCTTTAGTTTCATTGACCGTTCGTCCACAAAAATCATAAAATACAAAAGAGCTCGAAAACAGCCACGAAAATCACATCAAGTGGTATCAAAGCAGTGTTAGAGATTGAGGGCGCGTGGGAGCTCTAAATCACGATTTTCTTGATTAGTTGGAAAGCTAACATACAGGGCTACCTTGTGCCAAAATTTCAGAGCAATCCAATCAATATCTAAGTCACAGAAATCGTAACAAAATTTCATGAAATTTCGAGGTGTTTTACTTAAGTTTTAGATCTCGAACTCTTAGTGAAACTTAAGGCGGGTTCTTGGAAAGATTGCAGTTGGTTATTATTGTTTGGTTCGTATGGATGAATTTGATTTACCATATGATGAACTTCGTGAGAGAAAACTCATACCACCTCTGGATTATTCTATTGCAAAACCACTAAGTGAAGCGTTAGGGCATGCTTTGCATAATCTTTTTGCTGAAATGGTTACACATGTTGAATATTCTCCATGCCATGCATTAGAAGCAAGTACAATACAACCTTTTCAAGTTGAAGATGAAGAAAGGATCGAAACTTTATCTTGTTCCAAGGATGAAGATTTGATTTTTACAGTTCCTCGTGATGAAGAAGTGATACCTATCATTGATCTAAGGGAAACCGTGCCTTTAGTTAATGTTTCGTTTCCATTAGTTCTAAGGGTCGCTGATGATATTGTTGTTCCAGACGTCATAAATATTATTTCTTTTAGGAGGGATAATCTATATCTACTGATAACATGGAGCACGCATAGATTAAATTTTCATGGAGCAAAGGATGATCATGATCGAAGACAAATGCTAGTTGAGTATATTTTTGTTCGCTTAATATGGATGATTCCGTGGCATTACTTGAAGAAACTTGAGCTCAAGTTTTTTTTAAGAGGGGGATTATGATGCATGATACGTGCATGGATTGCTTCACCAACTATCTTTATTTGCTTTATTGGAATCGTTGCATGGTTTTACTTTACTCTTAAAGTGAAGGTTTTACATGTAACCAAAAAGATATCTTTTATTGTTATTAATGTTATGTTTGTTAAAGTAGTTGAGTTGTTTCTAGTTATGTTGGTTGTAATAAGGTCCGAAATTCCTAGCTTGTTTCGGTTCATGTGAGTCTTAGTTGTCATGAGTTCTATTTTAGGAAAGTTGCCTTAAAACATGAAGAGGAGTGGCGTGCAAGGGTGTCTCCTTGCCGCCGTGAGATTTAATGTTTTTAAGGAAAGATTTGCACATCTTTCCTTAAGCTAATGTTTCCTTAAGTGCTAGCTAGATTCTAGGCTTTAATGTAGGGGAAACTTTCCTTATATTCAGCTAGGTTGGCCATGGCTTGTATGTACTTGGAGAGCAAGGTTTTCTTGCTTCTTCTACTATAAATAAAGGGCGCCTATCCTCCTAAAGAGGTAGAGTTTATTTGAGAAAATCAGAATTGCATACTTTGCATGAGTTGAGCGTAAGCTAACTTTAGGTTTCCGAGTAGTAAACCTAAATCAAACAACCGAGACTTGTTTGACCATACTCTTAACCGCGACTTAAGAGTAAAATCCCTTTAGTTTCATTGATTGTTCGTCCACAAAAATCATAAAACACAAAAGAGCCCGAAAACAGCCACGAATATCACATCAAGTGGTATCAGAGCAGTGTTACTAGAACGGAACTTGAGGGCGCGTGGGAGCTCTAAATTGCGATTTTCTTGATTAGTTAGAAAGCTAACATACAGGGCTAGCTTGTGTCAAAATTCCTGAGCAATCCAATCAATATCCAAGTCACAGCAATTGAAACATTCAAAGCTAATTTTCTGGCATATTCTAGCAGTTTTCAGGTAAACCTTCGGCAATTCATTCTCCTAGCATACAATGAAATATTGAGTTTTTCTTGGCTTAAAATTGGACTAATTTTGGTCTAGTTTAAGACTGGTAATTTTCATAATTTTTGAAGAAACTTTGATATTTATTCGAACACGTTTTTAATAATTGGTCAAAACCGAATTATTCTGGACCAGTTATGGGAGATTACAATCTGCAAATAATTGGCTGGGTATTTGTTGATGGAATTTTGTTCGAGTGTTCCAGACACATAGGGCTATGTTGTAACAAAATTTCATGAATTTCGAGGTGTTTTACTTAGGTTTTAGATCTCGAACTCTTAGTGAAATTTCTGGTAGGTTTACTATAAATATTGCGGTTGGTTATTGTTGTTTGGTTCGTATGGATGAATTTGATTTACCATATGATAAACTTCGTGAGAGATTACTCATACCACCTATGGATTGTTCTATTGCAAAAGCACTAAGTGAAGCGTTAGGGCATGCTTTGCATAATCGTTTTTTGATGAAATGGTTACACCTCGTTGAATATTCTCCATGCCATGCATTAGAAGCAAGTGCTACACAACCTTCTCATGTTGAAGATGAAGAAAATATCGAAACTTTATCTTGTTCCAAGGATGAAGATTTGATTTTTACGGTTCCTCGTGATGAAGAAGTGATACCTAGCATTGATCTAAGGAAACCGGTGCCTTTAGTTAATGTTTCGTTTCCATTGGTTCTAAGGGTCGCTGATGATATTGTTGTTCCAAACGTCATAAATATTGTTTATTTTAGGAGGGATAAACTACATCTACTGATAACATGGAGCACGCATAGATTAAATTTTCATGGAGCAAAGGATGATCTTGATCGAAGGTAAATGCTAGTTGAGTATATTGTTGTCCGCTTAATATGGATGAGTTCGTGGCATTACTTGAAGAAACATGAGGTCAAGTTTTTTTTCAAGAGGGGGAGTATGATGCATGATACGTGTATGGATTGGTTCACCAACTATCTTTATTTGCTTTATTTGAATCGTTGCATGGTTTTACTTTACTCTTAAAGTGAAGGATTTACATCACGAGTGGAAAAAACCTTATATGTCACTTAGTAACAGATCCGGTTTTGTAAAAACCGGATCCGAAAATCTGTAAAAATATGGGAGGTAAAGCTGGGCGAAGAAACGACTCCGGTCATTAGTGGACCGGATCGAGTTAACAGAAAATCGATCCGGTTTTCTATTAACCGATCCGGTCCACTAAACCTGATCAGAATCCATCCCAACTAATTTAACGCCGCCCAGTTGCCCACGATCCAAAACTTCACTTAAAGCCCAATGACCCAATCTCACGCCTCACAGCCGTTTCTTCTCACCTCTCAGAAAACCTAAACCCTAATCTCTCTCTCTCACAACCGTTTCTCCTTCTCCCTCTCTTACCCAATGTAAACCCCATTCTCCCTCTCTCACCCTAATCTCATCATCTCTCTTCCTCTCATAGCCAAACGATGTTAAGCTGACGAACAAAGCTGGAGAAAATACTTAGGCAAAAGGTCTCTACCAATCTCAGGACGATTCGAAACGATGAAGCTATTGTGGTCTCTCTTCCTCACATTTCCCTTTTCTACCACTATTGTGCTTAAATTATTGTACAACTCCATGAAACGAAGGCGTCAGTTACCGGATCATCCACCGTATCGTAAGTTTTACACAGAAATGACGGCGGTCCATTGACGTTCGACATCGGCGTTGGAGCTCTAGCGACGCCATTGCTGGTTTTACCGGCGCCGGAGGTGGTGGTGGTTGAAGAATCCATTGATTTCACCTGGAAAATCGAGTCGATTAATCGAAATTGTGGATTTAGGGTTTTTGCCCTTGAATTTCTTATTTGTCATGGTAATTAATTTCATTTTTGCATAATTTAATTGCTTTTTCATCTTTCAAAATTGCTTATTGTGGTTTCATTTTTAAGGCGTGGCTGATACCACTCCTGTTTGGGGAGAGACAAAACTCTTGGTTTCATTTGTGAATGTGAAGTAGTTGATTGTTTGTATTCTACATTGTTGAATTTGATGATTTGTGTTCTTATAATTGATGGATTGTTGTGGATGTTCTTGTTAATTACTAGTTGAATGTCTTGGTGATTAATGCTGATCCCACTGCTGTATCTTTTAACATCGGTTGCTAAATATTATTGATCAATAGTTTGTGTATATATTTGATAATCGTTTGTGCAAAACCTCGTGTAATTGTATCGATGGTGGTAAATATTGATCAATAGTTTGTGTGTGTACCCAGGTTTTGTTTAATTCTGGTCTAATTTGATTCTATTTCATCTTTTTGGTATGTAATATTGTCTAGTCTTGTTGGTTTATTCACTTAATACAATGCTTTGGGTGAATGTTTTGCTTATTTTATTTGATACTAGATGTATTCATTTTAACACATTGTCTATTTTCTTGATTATGGTAGTTGATTTCAGTTGCATTTTGATCGGGAGTAGTTAGTTTTTGTTGTGCCTATGTCTTCTGGTGATGTATTTGTATGATTTTAGTACTATTCTATGTTTTGAAATTGCTAATGGTGTCTAGGATCTCGATATATGCATATCTTCATGGTAATTCCCGCAACAAACACGTAGATATTATAGATGCAACCGTGGTATATCCTCATGTTTTGAGGATATGAGGTTTGCACTATCCGGTATACACAACTCTCATATAGTAAGGCTGTCTAATAGGATGTGCGAAGTGACCTATAAGGCTGTCTAATCTCAAATCCATCGTTTACTCTAGTCACATTGTCTTAATCCTCATACTTTTAAGTGTGTTAATTTGTTAGATTGATCTTAATAAGTATGATTTATATAATATATATTTTCAAATCCAATATGTTTGACAGTCTTTGTGTCTCGAAGATTAACTAGCACATCTATAATGGTGGTGGTGAGATAAAATATTATGTTTTTAATCTGTTTGGGAAGTTCCGTATTAAGAAATCTAACTTTGTGTATCGTAGGTTAAATGAAGAAATGATAGAGACATTGTTTAAGGCAAATGGTCCAAATATAGCTACGAAAGACGGCCCTCGTAGATCAATACTGCCTCTGTTAGATGAAGAGTTTCGGGTACTCGATTCGAAGAAGTCTCATAACATAGCCATTTTATTGAAAGCTCTCAATGTGACAGAGGGAAGAGGTTTGTGATGCACTTTTGGAAGGTACAGTAATCTGCTTTCCCATTACGTTTACTAGGTAATTCAAATTAGTATTATTAAATAAATAATTGTATATGCATGCAAATGCGAGGCTTATCTGTTTGTCTTTGTGCAATATTCAAACATGGTTTTTGATTACTGTAATCTAAGCGTGTTACTTTTTGACTTGCCAAGAAAACATATATCCACAATCTGCTAGAGCAACTTTGTCTCTCTAATAGTATTATACTACCATCTATTAGGCCAACTTGCATCCGTACTAGGTGGCCACTCTTTCTATAGTTTGTGTAGGGTTTGTTCCGTCTTTTTCTTTTTTAACATTCCGTTGGTAGGGTTTTGTTTTGCTCTATTATGGAGTTTAAATTATTGATTTTTCTATAGAATTTACAATGGGGTTGTGGGTTCTTTGGGAAGAAGTTGCCAAACCAAGGCACTCTGTAGTTTCGGTATGAGGGGGAACGAGGTTCGGTGGTGGATACAAGATACAACTTGAATGAAATGGTTTAAGTGATTGTATTGTTCACATTGGTAATGGAAACGCTTCATATAGAATAAGACATAATGACCTTTCTAATTCCTTTACTGCAGAATACAATTTCTTTTATATACTATAATGAAAGTAGTTTTGTCTAGCTTAATAAAATTCTCATCTATGTTCTGCTACTCAATGTGTATGTGTACTTTTATGCCTTCGCATTGTTTTGCGACTTTGGGAGTATTGGTTAGCATTGTTCGTTAGGAAATGTACTGTGTAGGTATTTGTCCCTAAATTAAAATTGGTATTCTCAATATATGCTTTGGAAGCATATTTAAGATCATCACTCTTTGATTTCCAAGCACCACAATTTTGAATGACTGTTGTGCTCATAAAGAGTTTAAACTCATATCATTTCTGCCTTTTTTGATGATGACAAATGTGATCATCTGATATCAATTGTGAGTTCTTCATTTTATTGTTATTTTTTTTGTTTTTGTTGATTCAATTTCATGAGCATGCGAGAGTAAATTTTCCCATTATTTAAATCTTGTTGAAGTGTTGCTAGTTTTCTGGTCAACTTCAATTAGGCCAAGGTCTGCTCTCTCTTTATAAGCATTTTACTGGTGCAGCACATTTTGTTTATTGTCGCCATGTTGTCCTCTGTGTGGCACATTATATTTAGTAATCTTGTTTAGCCCTGAACTTCACTTTATGCATAGTTAAGCCGATCCGGTGATTGGTAATAAATTGATTTATGTCGATGAGGTGATGAACTTTGAAATCTGAATTATTGAAGATAATGCTCACTAATTGCACTTTTTAGTAGTTATCATGACTGATGAATTGAGAAGCTTCTTGGAGCTTAGTTTCCAAAACTTGAAGGCCACATAATTCATTCTTAGAGTAGCAGATGATGGAGGGAGAAAAGGATGAGAGAGAAAGATTTAAGCAATTATATCAAGTGTTGAAAACGGAATTGCTGCAAGGTCCTACCTTTGAGTATGACCATATCTCCCGTCAATGGGTTCATCAGGTAAAAATTATATGACCCATCTTTTTTTACTTGTTAATACTTGTTCCTCAAACTTACTTGCTATTTTTCTGTTACCAATTCATCACAGATGCTGGATTATAATGTTCCCGGAGGTGGGACTTACTATAAATTTCTCCAAGTTATTCAAATATACTTCAGAACTGTGAGTGATAATCTGTTCGAATTTAATGTATTGCCAAAATTGTGCATTGATACCTTCCTCTTATTGTGACTGAATATTCTTCTTTTAACATCAAGTAAAGTAACCTTTGTAAGCCATCGGAGTAAAGTGTAGGGAACAACAAGTGAAGAATGGATCCTACAAGTGGTGATACTTTCAGCTTGTGATGACATATTGGCAACACCCATCATTTGTTTATTCCCTTGATAGACTGATTCTATAGCTATAATTTGAGTATGGATGTCCTGGTTATGTTTGTTTTTATATTTTTGCAGTTATGAACCTTTGCTGACTTCATTACGGGGTCTTCTATGCTTTGATCATGTTATGCACGTCTAGTCTTCCATACAATTATTGTATGCAAGGCGTAAGAAGGTTCAATGGGAATTGCTTGCAGCACAATTATATAGGGAGTTGCTTTATATAGAAGGGGCCGAAAGCACAAAGAGGAATTTGATAAGAGGTTAGTTAGTAGAGAGAGGAAAGGAGCTTGGGAGGTAATAATTAGAGGGTATTGGGAAAGGAAAAACATCCAGAAAATCAAGCTCATTATGTTAGGCGTGTCCTGTGGGAGTGACCCATCGACTTGAATGCTTGGGTTCGTTATAGCAATCCGAGTTTTATCAATATCAACATCCTTCTATCTTCTATATTCTTCTACTCGTAAATCTCCTTTAATTTATAGGAATTCATTTGATATATTTTGTTTAGTTGTCTTTTACTAACTAGTTGATAATGTCCGCTTCTTGTAGTCGGCAACGCATCGCGCCGGTATAAGACTGCGTATGGAACATTTTATCTCCCAAAGAAGTGGAATAATCTAACTTCACTTAAAGCATTTCGAATTTGTGTGTGTTACTGGCATTGACCCCCCATTCCCCCCCGCCCGGGAAATATTTTGTGTGTGTGTGTGGACTAAGTAAATTGCATCCACAAGGTACTGCCTTGGCTCAGCGTATGCGGAAAAGATGGAGAATCCAAGAAGTCTACAACATCGAGAGAAATCGAAAGGGAATCCGTGTTAATAATGGGTCCAACATCGGTTCTAGAGAATTGGGAGAATGAATTCTCTAATTGGGCTAATTTTTGTTCATGTTTTGTTGGTGTATTTTAATTACAGTTGGTGACTTGGTGCATTTTAATTACAGTTTTTAATGTATACATGTGCTGAACTCAGAGTAATAGAGCCGGGTGCGTTTTAATTACATCCGGGTCTCGCAGTCTGGCGTGGCGACTAAATTTTTTTTTTGCTTTCCACTAGCCGATCCGGTTCTTCTTGGAAACCGGATCGATTAGTCCGATCTCGATATTTTTTTAAAATCATACTTACACTTAACGATCCGGTTTTGAAGGAAAACCGCATCGGTTAATATGATAACTGATCCGATTTTCCTTCAAAACCGGATCAGTAAATATATTGGATCTGCTGCGAGCCCACCCGATGCGGACCAAAACCGGATCCGTAAGCCCGGTTTTGACCACATCGGATGGGCTTTTTTCCACTAGTGCATGTAACCAAAATTACGTCTTTTATTGTTATTATTGTTATTATTGTTATGTTAGTTAAAGTAGTTGAGTTGTTTCTAGTTATGTTGGTTGTAATAAGGTTCGAAATTCCTAGCTTGTTTCGGTTCATGCGAGTCCTAGTTGTCATGAGTTCTATTTTAGGAAAGTTGCTTTAAAACATGAAGAGGAGTGGTGTGCAAGGGTGTGTCCTTGTTGCCCTGTGATTTAATGTTTTTAAGGAAAGATTTGTACATCTTTCCTTAAGCTAATGTTTCCTTAAGTTCTAGTTAGATTCTAGGCTTTAATTTAGGGGAAACTTTCCTTATATTCAGCTAGGTTGGCCGTGGCTTGTATGTATTTGGAGAGTAAGGTTTTCTTGCCTCTTCTACTATAAATAAAGGGCGTCTATCCTCCTAAAGAGGTAGAGTTTATTTGAGAAAATCAGAATTGCATACTTTGCATGAGTTGAGCGTAAGCTAAACTAGGTTTCCGAGTAGTAAACCTAAATCAAACAACCGAGACTTGTTTGACCATACTCTTAACCGCGACTTAAGAGTAATATCCCTTTAGTTTAATTGACTGTTCGTCCACAAAAATCATAAAACACAAAAGAACCCGAAAACAGCTCAAAAAATCACATCAAGTGGTAATAGAGCAGTGTTACTAGAACGGAGCTTGAGGGCGCGTGGAATCTCCAAATCACGATTTTCTTGATTAGTTAGAAAGATAACATATAGGGCTACCTTGTGTCAAAATTTCAGAGCAATCCAATCAATATTCAAGTCACAGCAATCGAAACATTCAAAGCTAAGTTTCTGGCATATTCCAGCAGTTTTTAGGTACAACTTCGGCAATTAATTCTCCTACCATACAACGAAATTTTGAGTTTTTCTTGGCTTAAAATTGGACTAATTTTGGTCTAGTTTAAGACTGGAATTTTTCATAATTTTTGAAGAAACTTTGATATTAATTCGAACACGTTTTTGATAATTGGACAAAACCGAACTATTCTGGACCAGTTCTGGGAGATTTTAATCTGCAAATAATTGGCTGGGTATTTGTTGATGGAATTTTGTTCGAGTGTTCTAGACACATAGGGCAATATTGTAACAAAATGTCATGAAATTTCAAGGTGTTTTACTTAGGTTTTAGATCTCGAACTCTTAGTGAAATTTCTGGGCAGTTTACAATAAAGATTGCGGTTGGTTATTGTTGTTTGGTTCGTATGGATGAATTTGATTTTTTCATATGATGAACTTCGTGAGAGAATACTCATACCACCTATGGATTGTTCTATTGCAAAAGCACTAAGTGAAGCGTTAGGGCATGCTTTGCATAATCTTTTTGCTGAAATGGTCACACCTGTTGAATATTCTCCATGCCATGCATTAGAAGCAAGTGCTACACAACCTTCTCATGTTGAAGATGAAGAAAAGATCGAAACTTTATCTTGTTCCAAGGATGAAGATTTGATTTTTACAGTTCCTCGTGATGAAGAAGTGATACCTAGCATTAATCTAAGGGAAACCGTGCCTTTAGTTAATGTTTCGTTTCCATTGGTTCTAAGGGTCGCTGATGATATTGTTGTTCCAATCGTCATATATATTGTTTCTTTAAGGAGGGATAATCTACATCTACTGATAACATGGAGCACGCATAGATTAAATTTTCATGGAGCAAAGGATGATCTTGAACGAAGGCAAATGCTAGTTGAGTATATTGTTGTCCGCTTAATATGGATGATTTCGTGGTATTACTTGAAGAAACTTGAGGTCAAGTTTGTTTTTCAAGAGGGGGAGTATAATGCATGATACGTGCATGGATTGGTTCACCAACTATCTTTATTTGCTTTATTTGAATCGTTGCATGGTTTTACTTTACTCTTAAAGTGAAGGTTTTACATGTAACCTAAAATATGTCTTTTATTGTTATTGTTGTGATGTTAGTTAAAATAGTTGAGTTGTTTCTAGTTATGTTGGTTGTAATAAGGTCCGAAATTCCTAGCTTGTTTCGGTTCATGCGAGTCTTAGTTGTCATGAGTTCTATTTTAGGAAAGTTGTCTTAAAACATGAAGAGGAGTGGCGTGCAAGGGTGTGTCCTTGCTGCCGTGTGATTTAATGTTTTGAAGGAAAGATTTGCACATCTTTCCTTAAGCTAATGTTTCCTTAAGTTCTAGCTAGATTCTACGCTTTAATTTAGGGGAAACTTTCCTTATATTCAGCTAGGTTGGCCGTGGCTTGTATGTACTTGAAGAGCAAGGTTTTCTTGCCTCTTCTACTATAAATAAAGGGCGCCTATCCTCCTAAAGAGGTAGAATTTATTTGAGAAAATCAGAATTGCATACTTTGCATGAGTTGAGCGTAAGCTAAAACTAGGTTTCCGAGTAGTAAACCTAAATCAAACAACCGAGACTTATTTGACCATACTCTTAACCGCGACTTAAGAGTAATATCCCTTTAGTTTCATTGAATGTTCGTCAACAAAAATCATAAAACACAAAAGAACCCGAAAACAGCCACGAAAATCACATCAAGTGGTATCAGAGTAGTGTTACTAGAACGGACCTTGAGGGCGCGTGGGAGTTTCAAATCGCGATTTTCTTGATTAGTTAGAAAGCTAACATACAGGGTTACCTTGTGTCAAAATTTCAGAGCAATCCAATCAATATCCAAGTCACAGCAATCGAAACATTCAAAGCTAAGTTTCAGGCATATTCCAGCAGTTTTCAGGTAAAACTTCGGCTATTCATTCTCCTAGCATACAACGAAATTTTGAGTTTTTCTTGGCTTAATTGGACTAATTTTGGTCTACTTTTAGACTGGAAATTTTCATAATTTTTGAAGAAACTTTGATATTTATTCGAACACGTTTTTGATAATTGGTCAAAAACCGAACTATTCTGTACCAGTTCTGGGAGATTTCAAACTGCAAATAATTGGCTGGGTATTTATTGATGGAATTTTGTTCGCGTGTTACAGACACATAGGGCTATGTTGTAACAAAATTTCATGAAATTTCTAGGTGTTTTACTTAGGTTTTAGATCTTGAACTCTTAGTGAAATTTCTGGGCAGTTTACTGGAAAGATTGCGGTTGGTTATTGTTGTTTGATTTGTATGGATGAATTTCATTTACCATATGATGAACTTCGTGAGAGATTACTCATACCACCTATGGATTGTTCTATTGCAGAAGCACTAAGTGAAGCGTTAGGGCATGCTTTGCATAATCTTTTTGCTGAAATGGTTACACCTGTTGAATATTCTCCATGCCATGCATTAGAAGCAAGTGCTACACAACCTTCTCATGTTGAAGATGAAGAAAAGATCGAAACTTTATCTTGTTCCAAGGATGAAGATTTGATTTTTACAGTTCCTCGTGATGAAGAAGTGATACCTAGCATTGATCTAAGGGAAACCGTACCTTTAGTTAATGTTTCGTTTCCATTGGTTCTAAGGGTCGCTGATGATATTGTTGTTCCAAACATCATAAATATTGTTTCTTTTAGGAGGGATAATCTACATATACTGATAACATGGAGCACGCATTGATTAAATTTTCATGGAGCAAAGGATGATCTTGATCGAAGGCAAATGCTAGTTGAGTATATTGTTGTCCGCATAATATGGATGATTTCGTGGCATCACATGAAGAAACTTGAGGTCAAGTTTTTTTTCACGAGGGGGAGTATGATGCATGATACGTGCATGGATTGGATCACCAACAATATTTATTTGCTTTATTAGAATCGTTGCATGGTTTTACTTTAATCTTAAAGTGAAGGTTTTACATGCAACCAAAAATATGTCTTTTATTGTTATTATTGTTATGTTAGTTAAAGTAGTTGAGTTGTTTCTAGTTATGTTGGTTGTAATAAGGTCCGAAATTCCTAGCTTGTTTCGGTTCATGTGAGTCTTAGTTGTCATGAGTTCTATTTTAGGAAAGTTGCCTTAAAACATGAAGAGGAGTGGCGTGAAGGGTGTGTCCTTGCTGCCGTGTGATTTAATGTTTTTAAGGAAAGATTTGCACATCTTTCCTTAAGCTAATGTTTCCTTAAGTTCTAGATATATTCTAGGCTTCAATTTAGGGGAAACTTTCCTTATATTCAGCTAGGTTGGCCGTGGCTTGTATGTACTTGGAGAGCAAGGTTTTCTTGACTCTTCTACTATGAATAAAGGGCGCCTATCCTCCTAAAGAGGTAGAGTTTATTTGAGAAAATCAGAATTGCATACTTTGCATGAGTTGAGCGTAAGCTAAAACTAGGTTTCCGAGTAGTAAACCTAAATCAAACAACCGAGACTTGTTTGACCATACTCTTAACCGCGACTTAAGAGTAATATCCCTTTAGTTTCATTGACTGTTCGTCCACATAAATCATAAAACTCAAAAGAGCCCGAAAACAGCCACGAAAATCACATCATGTGGTATCAGAGCAGTGTTGCTAGAACGGACCATGAGGGCGCGTGGGAGCTCTAAATCGTAATTTTCTTGATTAGTTGGAAATTTAACATACAGGGCTACCTTGTGTCAAAATTTCATAGCAATCCAATCAATATCCAAGTCACAGCAATCGAAACATGCAGAGCTAATTTTCTGGCATATTCCCGCAGTTTTCAGAAAAAACTCCCGCAATTCATTCTCCTAGCATACAATGAAATTTTGAGTTTTTCTTGGCTTAAAATTGGACTAATTTTTGTCTAGTTTAAGACTGGAAATTTTCATAATTTTTGAAGAAACTTTGCTATTTAGTCAAACACGTTTTTGATAATTGGTCAAAACCGAACTATTCTGGACAAGTTCCGGGAGATTTTAAACTGCAAATAATTGGCTTGGTATTTATTGATGGAATTTTATTCGAGTGTTCCAGCCATATAGGGATATGTTGTAACAAAATTTCATGAAATTTCAAGGTGTTTTACTTAGGTTTTAGATCTTGAACTCTTAGTGAAATTTACGGGCGCTTCTTGGAAAGATTGCGGTTGGTTATTGTTGTTTGATTTGTATGGATGAATTTGATTTACCATATGATGAACTTCGTGAGAGATTACTCATACCACCTATGGATTGTTCTATAGCAGAAGCACTATGTGAAGACTTAGGGCATGCTTTGCATAATCTTTTTGCTGAAATGGTTACACCTGTTGAATATTCTCCATGCCATGCATTAGAAGCAAGTGCTACACAACCTTCTCATGTTGAAGATGAAGAAAAGATCGAAACTTTATCTTGTTCCAAGTATGAAGATTTGATTTTTACAGTTCCTCGTGATGAAGAAGTGATACCTAGCATTGATCTAAGGGAAACCGTGCCTTTAGTTAATGTTTCGTTTCCATTGGTTTCAAGGGTCGCTGATGATATTGTTGTTCCAAACATCATAAATATTGTTTCTTTTAGGAGGGATAATCTACATATACTGATAACATGGAGCACGCATAGATTTTTTCATGGAGCAAAGGATGATATTGATCGAAGGCAAATGCTAGTTGAGTATATTGTTGTCCGCATAATATGGATGATTTCGTGGCATCACATGAAGAAACTTGAGGTCAAGTTTTTTTTCACGAGGGGGAGTATGATGCATGATACGTGCATGGATTGGTTCACCAACTATATTTATTTGCTTTATTATAATCGTTGCATGGTTTTACTTTACTCTTAAAGTGAAGGTTTTACATGCAACCAAAAATATGTCTTTTATTGTTATTATTGTTATGTTAGTTAAAGTAGTTGTGTTGTTTCAAGTTATGTTGGTTGTAATAAGGTCCGAAATTCCTAGGTTGTTTCGGTTCATGTGAGTCTTAGTTGTCATGAGTTCTATTTTAGGAAAGTTGCCTTAAAACATGAAGAGGAGTGGCGTGCAAGGGTGTGTCCTTGCTGCCGTGTGATTTAATGTTTTTAAGGAAACATTTGCACATCTTTCCTTAAGCTAATGTTTCCTTAAGTTCTAGATAGATTCTAGGCTTTAGTTTAGGGGAAACTTTCTTTATATTCAGCTAGGTTGGCCGTGGCTTGTATGTACTTGGAGAGTAAGGTTTTCTTGACTCTTCTACTATAAATAAAGGGCGCCTATCCTCCTAAAGAGGTAGAGTTTATTTGAGAAAATCAGAATTGCATACTTTGCATGAGTTGAGCATAAGCTAAAACTAGGTTTCCGAGTAGTAAACCTAAATCAAACAACCGAGACTTGTTTGACCATACTCTTAACCGCGACTAAAGAGTAATATCCCTTAAGTTTCATTGACTGTTCGTCCACAAACATCATTAAACACAAAAGAGCCCGAAACAACCACGAAAATCACATCACGTGGTATCGTAGCAGTGTTACAAGAACGGACCATGAGGGCGTGTGGGAGTTCTAAATCGAAATTTTCTTGATTAGTTGGAAAGCTAACATACAGGGCTACCTTGTGTCAAAATTTCAGAGCAATCCAATCAATATCCAAGTCACAGCAATCGAAACATGCAGAGCTAATTTTCTGGCATATTCCCGTAGTTTTCAGATAAAACTTCCGCATTTCATTCTCCTAGCATACAACAAAATTTTGAGTTTTTCTTGGCTTAAAATTGGACTAATTTAGGTCTAGTTTAAGACTGGAAATTTTCATAATTTTTGAAGAAACTTTGATATTTATTCAAATACATTTTTGATAATTGGTCAAAACCGAACTATTCTGGACAAGTTCTGGGAGATTTTAAACTGCAAATAATTAGCTTGGTATTTATTGATGGAATTTTATTCGAGTGTTCCAGCCACATAGGGCTATGTTGTAACAAAATTTCATGAAATTTCAAGGTGTTTTACTTAGGTTTTAGATCTTGAACTCTTAGTGAAATTTCTGGGCAGTTTACTGGAAAGATTGCGGTTGGTTATTGTTGTTTGGTTTTTATGGATGAATTTGATTTACCATATAATAAAAGCACTAAGTGAAGCGTTAGGGCATGCTTCGCATAATCTTTTTGCTGAAATGGTTACACCTGTTGAATATTCTCCATGCCATGCATTAGAAGCAAGTGCTACACAACCTTCTCATGTTGAAGATGAAGAAAAGATCGAAACTTAATCTTATTCCAAGGATGAAGATTTGATTTTTACAGTTCCTCGTGATGAATAAGTGATACCTAGCATTGATCTAAGGGGAACCGTGCCTTTAGTTAATGTTTCGTTTCCATTGGTTCAAAGGGTCGCTGATGATATTATTGTTCCAAACGTCATAAATATTGTTTCTTTTAGGAGGGATAATCTACATCTACTGATAACATGGAGCAGTCATAGATTAAATTTTCATGGAGCAAAGGATGATCTTGATCGAAGGCAAATGCTAGTTGAGTATATTGTTGTCCTCTTAATATGGATGATTTCGTGGCATTACTTGAAGAAACTTGAGGTCAAGTTTTTTTCACGAGGGGGAGTATGATGCATGATACGTGCATGGATTGGTTCACCAACTATATTTATTTGCTTTATTAGAATCGTTGCATGGTTTTAATTTACTCTTAAAGTGAAGGTTGTACATGCAACCAAAAATATGTCTTTTATTGTTATTATTGTTATGTTAGTTAAAGTAGTTGAGTTGTTTCTTGTTATGTTGGTTGTAATAAGGTCCGAAATTCCTAGCTTGTTTCGGTTCATGTGAGTCCTAGTTGTCATGAGTTCTATTTAAGGAAAGTTGCCTTAAAACATGAAGAGGAGTGGCGTGCAAGGGTGTGTCCTTGCCGCCGTGTGATTTAATGTTTTTAAGGAAATATTTGCACATCTTTCCTTAAGCTAATGTTTCCTTAAGTTCTAGCTAGATTCAAGGCTTTAATTTAGGGGAAACTTTCCTTATATTCAGCTAGGTTGGCCGTGGCTTGTATGTACTTGGAGAGCAAGGTTCTCTTGACTCTTCTACAATAAATAAAGGGCGCCTATCCTCCTAAAGAGGTGGAGTTTATTTGAGAAAATCATAATTGCATACTTTGCATGAGTTGAGCGTAAGCTAAAACTAGGTTTCCGAGTAGTAAACCTAAATCAAACGACCGAGACTTGTTTGACCATACTGTTAACCGCGAGTTAAGAGTAATATCCCTTTAGTTTCATTAACTATTCGTCCACAAAAATCATAAAACACAAAAGAGCCCGAAAACAGCCACGAAAATCACATCAAGTGGTATCAAAGCAGTGTTACTAGAACGGAGCTTGAGGGCACGTGGGAGCTCTAACTCGAGATTTTATTAATTAGTTGGAAAGCTAACATACAGGGCTACCTTGTATCAAAATTTCAGAGCATTCCAATCAATATCCAAGTCACAGCAATCTAAACATGCAGAGCTAATTTTCTGGCATATTCCCGCAGTTTTCAGGTAAAACTTCGGCAATTCATTCTCCTAGCGTACAACGAAAATTTGAGTATTTCCTGGCATAAAATTGGACTAATTTTGGTCTAATTTAAGACTGGAAATTTACATAATTTTTGAAGAAACTTTAATATATATTCAAACACGTTTTTGATAATTGGTCAAAACCGAACTATTCTGGACAAGTTCTGGGAGATTTAAAACTTCAAATAATTGGCTGGGTATTTGTTGATGGAATTTTGTTCGAGGGTTCCAGACACATAGGGCTATGTTGTAACAAAATTTCATGATATTTCAATGTGTTTTACTTAGGTTTTAGATCTCGACCTCTTAGTGACATTTCTAGGCAGTTTACAGGAAAGATTGCGGTTGGTTATTGTTGTTTGGTTCGTATGGACGAATTTGATTTACCATATGATGAACTTCGTGAGAGATTACTCATACCTCCTATGGATTATTCTATTGCAAAAGCACTAAGTGAAGCGTTAGGGCATGCTTCGCATAATCTTTTTGCTGAAATGGTTACACCTGTTGAATATTCTCCATGCCATGCATTAGAAGCAAGTGCTACACAACCTTCTCATGTTGAAGATGAAGAAAAGATCGAAACTTTATCTTGTTCCATGGATGAAGATTTGATTTTTACAGTTCCTCGTGATGAATAAGTGATACCTAGCATTGATCTAAGGGGAGCCGTGCCTTTAGTTAATGTTTCGTTTCTATTGGTTCTAAGGGTCGCTGATGATATTGTTGTTCCAAACGTCATAAATATTATTTCTTTTAGGAGGGATAATCTTAATCTACTGATAACATGGAGCACGCATAGATTAAATTTTCATGGAGCAAAGGATGATCTTGATCGAAGGCAAATGCTAGTTGAGTATATTGTTGTCCGCTTAATATGGATGATTTCGTGGCATAACTTGAATAAACTTGAGGTCAAGTTTTTTTTTTCAAGAGGGGGAGTATGATGCATGATACGTGCATGGATTGGTTCACCAACTATCTTTATTTGCTTTATTAGAATCGTTGCATGGTTTTACTTTACTCTTAAAGTGAAGGTTTTACATGGAACCAAAAATATGTCTTTTATTGTTATTATTGTTATGTTAATTAAAGTAGTTGATTTGTTTCTAGTTATGTTGGTTGTAATAAGGTCCGAAATTCCTAGCTTGTTTCGGTTCATGTGAGTCTTAGTTGTCATGAGTTCTATTTAAGGAAAGTTGCCTTAAAACATGAAGAGGAGTGGCGTGCAAGGGTGTGTCCTTGCTGCCGTGTGATTTAATGTTTTTAAGGAAAGATTTGCACATCTTTCCTTAAGCTAATGTTTCCTTAAGGTCTAGCTAGATTCTAGGCTTTAATTTAGGGAAAACTTTCCTTATATTCAGGTAGGTTGACCGTGGCTTGTATGTACTTGGAGAGCAAGGTTTTCTTGACTCTTCTACTATAAATAAAGGGCGCCTATCCTCCTAAAGAGGTAGAGTTTATTTGAGAAAATCAGAATTGCATACTTTGCATGAGTTGAGCATAAGCTAAAACTAGGTTTCCGAGTAGTAAACCTAAATCAAACAACCGAGACTTGTTTGACCATACTCTTAACCGCGACTAAAGAGTAATATCCCTTAAGTTTCATTGACTGTTCGTCCACAAACATCATTAAACACAAAAGAGCCCGGAAACAGCCACGAAAATCACATCACGTGGTATCAGAGCAGTGTTACAAGAACGGACCATGAGGGCGTGTGGGAGTTCTAAATCGAAATTTTCTTGATTAGTTGGAAAGCTAACATACAGGGCTACCTTGTGTCAAAATTTCAGAGCAATCCAATCAATATCCAAGTCACAGCAATCGAAACATGCAGAGCTAATTTTCTGGCATATTCCCGTAGTTTTCAGATAAAACTTCCGCATTTCATTCTCCTAGCATACAACAAAATTTTGAGTTTTTCTTGGCTTAAAATTGGACTAATTTAGGTCTAGTTTAAGACTGGAAATTTTCATAATTTTTGAAGAAACTTTGATATTTATTCAAATACATTTTTGATAATTGGTCAAAACCGAACTATTCTGGACAAGTTCTGGGAGATTTTAAACTGCAAATAATTAGCTTGGTATTTATTGATGGAATTTTATTCGAGTGTTCCAGCCACATAGGGCTATGTTGTAACAAAATTTCATGAAATTTCAAGGTGTTTTACTTAGGTTTTAGATCTTGAACTCTTAGTGAAATTTCTGGGCAGTTTACTGGAAAGATTGCGGTTGGTTATTGTTGTTTGGTTTTTATGGATGAATTTGAATTACCATATAATAAAAGCACTAAGTGAAGCGTTAGGGCATGCTTTGCATAATCTTTTTGCTGAAATGGTTACACCTGTTGAATATTCTCCATGCCATGCATTAGAAGCAAGTGCTACACAACCTTCTCATGTTGAAGATGAAGAAAAGATCGAAACTTAATCTTATTCCAAGGATGAAGATTTGATTTTTACAGTTCCTCGTGATGAATAAGTGATACCTAGCATTGATCTAAGGGGAACCGTGCCTTTAGTTAATGTTTCGTTTCCATTGGTTCTAAGGGTCGCCGATGATATTATTGTTCCAAACGTCATAAATATTGTTTCTTTTAGGAGGGATAATCTACATCTACCGATAACATGGAGCACGCATAGATTAAATTTTCATGGAGCAAAGGATGATCTTGATCGAAGGCAAATGCTAGTTGAGTATATTGTTGTCCTCTTAATATGGATGATTTCGTGGCATTACTTGAAGAAACTTGAGGTCAAGTTTTTTTCACGAGGGGGAGTATGATGCATGATACGTGCATGGATTGGTTCACCAACTATATTTATTTGCTTTATTAGAATCGTTGCATGGTTTTAATTTACTCTTAAAGTGAAGGTTGTACATGCAACCAAAAATATGTCTTTTATTGTTATTATTGTTATGTTAGTTAAAGTAGTTGAGTTGTTTCTTGTTATGTTGGTTGTAATAAGGTCCGAAATTCCTAGCTTGTTTCGGTTCATGTGAGTCCTAGTTGTCATGAGTTCTATTTAAGGAAAGTTGCCTTAAAACATGAAGAGGAGTGGCGTGCAAGGGTGTGTCCTTGCCGCCGTGTGATTTAATGTTTTTAAGGAAATATTTGCACATCTTTCCTTAAGCTAATGTTTCCTTAAGTTCTAGCTAGATTCTAGGCTTTAATTTAGGGGAAACTTTCCTTATATTCAGCTAGGTTGGCCGTGGCTTGTATGTACTTGGAGAGCAAGGTTCTCTTGACTCTTCTACAATAAATAAAGGGCGCCTATCCTCCTAAAGAGGTGGAGTTTATTTGAGAAAATCATAATTGCATACTTTGCATGAGTTGAGCGTAAGCTAAAACTAGGTTTCCGAGTAGTAAACCTAAATCAAACGACCGAGACTTGTTTGACCATACTGTTAACCGCGAGTTAAGAGTAATATCCCTTTAGTTTCATTAACTATTCGTCCACAAAAATCATAAAACACAAAAGAGCCCGAAAACAGCCACGAAAATCACATCAAGTGGTATCAGAGCAGTGTTACTAGAACGGAGCTTGAGGGCACGTGGGAGCTCTAACTCGAGATTTTATTAATTAGTTGGAAAGCTAACATACAGGGCTACCTTGTATCAAAATTTCAGAGCATTCCAATCAATATCCAAGTCACAGCAATCTAAACATGCAGAGCTAATTTTCCGGCATATTCCCGCAGTTTTCGAGTAAAAACTTCGGCAATTCATTCTCCTAGCGTACAACGAAAATTTGAGTATTTCCTGGCATAAAATTGGACTAATTTTGGTCTAATTTAAGACTGGAAATTTACATAATTTTTGAAGAAACTTTAATATATATTCAAACACGTTTTTGATAATTGGTCAAAACCGAACTATTCTGGACAAGTTCTGGGAGATTTAAAACTTCAAATAATTGGCTGGGTATTTGTTGATGGAATTTTGTTCGAGGGTTCCAGACACATAGGGCTATGTTGTAACAAAATTTCATGATATTTCAATGTGTTTTACTTAGGTTTTAGATCTCGACCTCTTAGTGACATTTCTAGGCGCTTTACGGGAAAGATTGCGGTTGGTTATTGTTGTTTGGTTCGTATGGACGAATTTGATTTACCATATGATGAACTTCGTGAGAGATTACTCATACCTCCTATGGATTATTCTATTGCAAAAGCACTAAGTGAAGCGTTAGGGCATGCTTCGCATAATCTTTTTGCAAAAATGGTTACACCTGTTGAATATTCTCCATGCCATGCATTAGAAGCAAGTGCTACACAACCTTCTCATGTTGAAGATGAAGAAAAGATCGAAACTTTATCTTGTTCCATGGATGAAGATTTGATTTTTACAGTCCTCGTGATGAATAAGTGATACCTAGCATTGATCTAAGGGGGGCCGTGCCTTTAGTTAATGTTTCGTTTCTATTGGTTCTAAGGGTCGCCGATGATATTGTTGTTCCAAACGTCATAAATATTATTTCTTTTAGGAGGGATAATCTTAATCTACTGATAACATGGAGCACGCATAGATTAAATTTTCATGGAGCAAAGGATGATCTTGATCGAAGGCAAATGCTAGTTGAGTATATTGTTGTCCGCTTAATATGGATGATTTCGTGGCATAACTTGAATAAACTTGAGGTCAAGTTTTTTTTTTCAAGAGGGGGAGTATGATGCATGATACGTGCATGGATTGGTTCACCAACTATCTTTATTTGCTTTATTAGAATCGTTGCATGGTTTTACTTTACTCTTAAAGTGAAGGTTTTACATGCAACCAAAAATATGTCTTTTATTGTTATTATTGTTATGTTAATTAAAGTAGTTGATTTGTTTCTAGTTATGTTGGTTGTAATAAGGTCCGAAATTCCTAGCTTGTTTCGGTTCATGTGAGTCTTAGTTGTCATGAGTTCTATTTAAGGAAAGTTGCCTTAAAACATGAAGAGGAGTGGCGTGCAAGGGTGTGTCCTTGCTGCCGTGTGATTTAATGTTTTTAAGGAAAGATTTGCACATCTTTCCTTAAGCTAATGTTTCCTTAAGGTCTAGCTAGATTCTAGGCTTTAATTTAGGGAAAACTTTCCTTATATTCGAGTAGGTTGGCCGTGGCTTGTATGTACTTGGAGAGCAAGGTTTTCTTGACTCTTCTACTATAAATAAAGGGCGCCTATCCTCCTAAAGAGGTAGAGTTTATTTGAGAAAATCAGAATTCCATACTTTGCATGAGTTGAGCGTCAGCTAAAACTAGGTTTCCGAGTACTAAGCCTAAATCAAACGACCGAGACTTGTTTGACCATACTCTTAACTGCGACTTAAGAGTAATATCCCTTTAATTTCATTGAATGTTCGTCAACAAAAATCATAAAACACAAAAGAGCCCGAAAACTGCCACGAAAATCATATCAAGTGGTATCAGAGCAGTGTTACTAGAACGGAGCTTAAGGGCGTGTGGGAGCTCGAAATCACGATTTTGTTGATTAGTTGGAAAGCTAACATACAGGGCTACCTTGTGTCAAAATTTCAGAGCAATCCAATCAATATCCAAGTCACAACAATCGAAACATTCAGAGCTAATTTCCTGGCATATTCGAGCAGTTTTCAGGTAAATCTTGGGCAATTTATTTTCCTAGCATACAACGAAACTTTGAGATTTTCTTGGCTTAAAATTGGACTAATTTTGGTCTAGTTTAAGACTGGAAATTTTTATAATTTTTGAAGAAACTTTGATATTTATTCGAACACGTTTTTGATAATTGGTCAAAACCGAACTATTCTGGACAAGTTATGGGAGAATTAAAAGTGCAAATAATTGGCTGGGTATTTGTTGATGGAATTTTGTTCGAGTGTTCCAGACACATAGGGCTACGTTGTAACAATATTTCATGAAATTTCGAGGTGTTTTACTTAGCTTTTAGATCTCGAATTCTTAGTGAAATTTCTGGGCAGTTTACTGGAAAGATTGCGGTTGGTTATTGTTGTTTGGTTCGTATGGATGAATTTGATTTACCAGATGATGAACTTCGGGAGAGATTACTCATACCACCATTGGATTGTTCTATTGCAAAAGCACTAAGTGAAGCGTTAGGGCATGCTTTGCATAATCTTTTTGCTGAAATGGTTACACCTGTTGAATATTCTCCATGCCATGCATTAGAAACAAGTGCTACACAACCTTTTCATGTTAAAGATGAAGAAAAGATCGAAACTTTATCTTGTTCCAAGGATGAAGATTTGATTTTTACAGTACCTCGTGATACCTAGCATTGATCAAAGGGAAACTGTGCCTTTAATTAATGTTTCGTATCTATTGGTTCTAAGGGTCGCTGATGATATTGTTGTTCCAAACGTCATAAATATTATTTCTTTTAGGAGGGATAATCTTAATCTACTGATAACATGGAGCACGCATAGATTAAATTTTCATACAGCAAAGGATGATCTTGATCGAAGGCAAATACTAGTTGAGTATATTGTTGTCCGCTTAATATGGATGATTTCGTGGCATAACTTGAATAAACTTGAGGTCAAGTTTTTTTTTTCAAGAGGGGGAGTATGATGCATGATACGTGCATGGATTGGTTCACCAACTATCTTTATTTGCTTTATTAGAATCGTTGCATGGTTTTACTTTACTCTTAAAGTGAAGGTTTTACATGCAACCAAAAATATGTATTTTATTGTTATTATTGTTATGTTAATTAAAGTAGTTGATTTGTTTCTAGTTATGTTGGTTGTAATAAGGTCCGAAATTCCTAGATTGTTTCGGTTCATGTGAGTCTTAGTTGTCATGAGTTCTATTTTAGGAAAGTTTCCTTAAAACATGAAGAGGAGTGGCGTGCAAGGGTGTGTCCTTGCCGCCGTGTGATTTAATGTTTTTAAGGAAAGATTTGCACATCTTTCCTTAAGCTAATGTTTCCTTAAGGTCTAGCTAGATTCTAGGCTTTAATTTAGGGAAAACTTTCCTTATATTCAGGTAGGTTGGCCGTGGCTTGTATGTACTTGGAGAGCAAGGTTTTCTTGACTCTTCTACTATAAATAAAGGGCGCCTATCCTCCTAAAGAGGTAGAGTTTATTTGAGAAAATCAGAATTCCATACTTTGCATGAGTTGAGCGTAAGCTAAAACTAGGTTTCCGAGTACTAAGCCTAAATCAAACGACCGAGACTTGTTTGACCATACTCTTAACTGCGACTTAAGAGTAATATCCCTTTAGTTTCATTGAATGTTCGTCAACAAAAATCATAAAACACAAAAGAGCCCGAAAACTGCCACGAAAATCATATCAAGTGGTATCAGAGCAGTGTTACTAGAACGGAGCTTAAGGGCGCGTGGGAGCTCGAAATCGCGATTTTGTTGATTAGTTGGAAAGCTAACATACAGGGCTACCTTGTGTCAAAATTTCAGAGCAATCCAATCAATATCCAAGTCACAACAATCGAAACATTCAGAGCTAATTTCCTAGCATATTCGAGCAGTTTTCAGGTAAATCTTGGGCAATTTATTCTCCTAGCATACAACGAAACTTTGAGATTTTCTTGGATTAAAATTGGACTAATTTTGGTCTAGTTTAAGACTGGAAATTTTTATAATTTTTGAAGAAACTTTGATATTTATTCGAACACGTTTTTGATAATTGGTCAAAACCGAACTATTCTGGACAAGTTATGGGAGAATTAAAAGTGCAAATAATTGGCTGGGTATTTGTTGATGGAATTTTGTTCGAGTGTTCCAGACACATAGGGCTACGTTGTAACAATATTTCATGAAATTTCGAGGTGTTTTACTTAGCTTTTAGATCTCGAATTCTTAGTGAAATTTCTGGGCAATTTACTGGAAAGATTGCGGTTGGTTATTGTTGTTTGGTTCGTATGGATGAATTTGATTTACCATATGATGAACTTCGTGAGAGATTACTCATACCACCATTGGATTGTTCTATTGTAAAAGCACTAAGTGAAGTGTTAGGGCATGCTTTGCATAATCTTTTGCTTGAAATGGTTACACCTGTTGAATATTCTCCATGCCATGCATTAGAAGCAAGTGCTACACAACCTTTTCATGTTAAAGATGAAGAAAAGATCGAAACTTTATCTTGTTCCAAGGATGAAGATTTGATTTTTAAAGTACCTCGTGATACCTAGCATTGATCAAAGGGAAACTGTGCCTTTAATTAATGTTTCGTTTCTATTGGTTCTAAGGGTCGCTGATGATATTGTTGTTCCAAACGTCATAAATATTATTTCTTTTAGGAGGGATAATCTTAATCTACTGATAACATGGAGCACGCATAGATTAAATTTTCATGGAGCAATGGATGATCTTGATCGAAGGCAAATGCTAGTTGAGTATATTGTTGTCCGCTTAATATGGATGATTTCGTGGCATAACTTGAATAAACTTGAGGTCAAGTTTTTTTTTTTTTCAAGAGGGGGTGTATGATGCAGGATACGTGCATGGATTGGTTCACCAACTATCTTTATTTGCTTTATTAGAATCGTTGCATGGTTTTACTTTACTCTTAAAGTGAAGCTTTTACATGCAACCAAAAATATGTCTTTTATTGTTATTATTGTTATGTTAATTAAAGTAGTTGATTTGTTTCTAGTTATGTTGGTTGTAATAAGGTCCGAAATTCCTATCTTGTTTCGGTTCATGTAAGTCCTAGTTGTCATGAGTTCTATTTAAGGAAAGTTGCCTTAAAACATGAAGAGGAGTGGCGTGCAAGGGTGTGTCCTTGCTGCCGTGTGATTTAATGTTTTTAAGGAAAGATTTGCACATCTTTCCTTAAGCTAATGTTTCCTTAAGGTCTAGCTAGATTCTAGGCTTTAATTTAGGGAAAACTTTCCTTATATTCAGCTAGGTTGGCCGTGGCTTGTATGTACTTGGAGAGCAAAGTTTTCTTGACTCTTCTATTATATATAAAGGGCGCCTATCCTCCTAAAGAGGTAAAGTTTATTTGAGAAAATCATAATTGCATACATCGCATGAGTTGAGCGTAAGCTAAAACTAGGTTTTCGAGTACTAAGCCTAAATCAAACGACCGGGACTTGTTTGACCATACTCTTAACTGCGACTTAAGAGTAATATCCCTTTAATTTCATTGAATGTTCGTCAACAAAAATCATAAAACACAAAAGAGCCCGAAAACAGCCACGAAAATCACATCAAGTGGTAACAGAGCAGTGTTACTAGAACGGAGCATGAGGGCACGTGGGAGTTCTAAATCTCAATTTTCTTGATTAGTTGGAAAGCTCACACACAGGGCTACCTTGTGTCAAAATTGCAGAGCATTCCAATCAATATCCAAGTCGCAGCAATCGAAACTTTCAGAGCTAATTTCCTGGCATATTCTTGCAGTTTTCAGGTAAAACTTCGACAATTCATTCTCCTACCGTACAACGAAATTTTGAGTTTTTCTTGGCTTAAAATTGGACTAATTTTGGTCTAGTTTAAGACTGGAAATTTTTATAATTTTTGAAGAAACTTTGATATTTATTCGAACACGTTTTTGATAAGTGGTCAAAGCCGAACTATTCTGGACAAGTTCTGGGAGATTTAAAAGTGCAAATAATTGGCTGTGTATTTGTTGATGGAATTTTGTTCGAGGGTTCCAGACACATAGGGCTACGTTGTAACAATATTTCATGATATTTCAAGGTGTTTTACTTAGGTTTTAGATCTCGAACTCTTTGTGACATTTCTGGGCAGTTTACAGGAAAGATTGCGGTTGGTTATTGTTGTTTCGTTCGTATGGATGAATTTGATTTACCATATGATGAACTTCGTGAGAGATTACTCATACCTCCTATGGATTGTTCTATTGCAAAAGCACTAAGTGAAGCGTTAGGGCATGCTTCGCATAATCTTTTTGTTGAAATGGTTACACCTGTTGAATATTCTCCATGCCATGCATTAGAAGCAAGTGCTACACAACCTTCTCATGTTGAAGATGAAGAAAATATCGAAACTTTATCTTGTTGCAAGGATGAAGATTTGATTTTTACAGTTCCTCGTGATACCTAGCATTGATCAAAGGGAAACTGTGCCTTTAATTAATGTTTCGTTTCTATTGGTTCTAAGGGTCGCTGATGATATTGTTGTTCCAAACGTCATAAATATTATTTCTTTTAGGAGGGATAATCTTAATCTACTGATAACATGGAGCACGCATAGATTAAATTTTCATGGAGCAAAGGATGATCTTGATCGAAGGTAAATACTAGTTGAGTATATTGTTGTCCGCTTAATATGGATGATTTCGTGGCATAACTTGAATAAACTTGAGGTCAAGTTTTTTTTTTCAAGAGGGGGAGTATGATGCATGATACGTGCATGGATTGGTTCACCAACTATCTTTATTTGCTTTATTAGAATCGTTGCATGGTTTTACTTTACTCTTAAAGTGAAGGTTTTACATGCAACCAAAAATATGTCTTTTATTGTTATTATTGTTATGTTAATTAAAGTAGTTGATTTGTTTCTAGTTATGTTGGTTGTAATAAGGTCCGAAATTCCTAGCTTGTTTCGGTTCATGTGAGTCTTAGTTGTCATGAGTTCTATTTTAGGAAAGTTGCCTTAAAACATGAAGAGGAGTGGCGTGCAAGGGGGTGTCCTTGCCGCCGTGTGATTTAATGTTTTTAAGGAAAGATTTGCACATCTTTCCTTAAGCTAATGTTTCCTTAAGGTCTAGCTAGATTCTAGGCTTTAATTTAGGGAAAACTTTCCTTATATTCAGGTAGGTTGGCCGTGGCTTGTATGTACTTGGAGAGCAAGGTTTTCTTGACTCTTCTACTATAAATAAAGGGCGCCTATCCTCCTAAAGAGGTAGAGTTTATTTGAGAAAATCGTAATTCCATACTTTGCATGAGTTGAGCGTCAGCTAAAACTAGGTTTCCGAGTACTAAGCCTAAATGAAACGACCGAGACTTGTTTGACCATAATCTTAACTGCGACTTAAGAGTAATATCCCTTTATTTTCATTGAATGTTCTTCAACAAAAATCATAAAACACAAAAGAGCCCGAAAACTGCCACGAAAATCATATCAAGTGGTATCAGAGCAGTGTAACTAGAACGGAGCTTAAGGGCGCGTGGGAGCTCGAAATCGCGATTTTGTTGATTAGTTGGAAAGCTAACATACAGGGCTACCTTGTGTTAAAATTTCAGAGCAATCCAATCAATATCGAAGTCACAACAATTGAAACATTCAGAGCTAATTTCCCGGCATATTCGAGCGCTTTTGGGTAAATCTTGGGCAATTTATTCTCCTAGCATACAACGAAACTTTGAGATTTTCTTGGCTTAAAATTGGACTAATTTTGGTCTAGTTTAAGACTGGAAATTTTTATAATTTTTGAAGAAACTTTGATATTTATTCGAACACGTTTTTGATAATTGGTCAAAACCGAACTATTCTGGACAAGTTATGGGAGAATTAAAAGTGCAAATAATTGGCCGGGTATTTATTGATGGAATTTTGTTCGAGTGTTCCAGACACATAGGGCTACGTTGTAACAATATTTCATGAAATTTCGAGGTGTTTTACTTAGCTTTTAGATCTCGAATTCTTAGTGAAATTTCTAGGCAGTTTACTGGAAAGATTACGGTTGGTTATTGTTGTTTGGTTCGTATGGATGAATTTGATTTACCATATGATGAACTTCGTGAGAGATTACTCATACCACCATTGGATTGTTCTATTGTAAAAGCACTAAGTGAAGCGTTAGGGCATGCTTTGCATAATCTTTTTGCTGAAATGGTTACACCTGTTGAATATTCTCCATGCCATGCATTAGAAGCAAGTGCTACACAACCTTTTCATGTTAAAGATGAAGAAAAGATCGAAACTTTATCTTGTTCCAAGGATGAAGATTTGATTTTTACAAGTACCTCGTGATACCTAGCATTGATCAAAGGGAAACCGTGCCTTTAATTAATGTTTCGTTTCTATTGGTTCTAAGGGTCGCCGATGATATTGTTGTTCCAAACGTCATAAATATTATTTCTTTTAGGAGGGATAATCTTAATCTACTGATAACATGGAGCACGCATAGATTAAATTTTCATGGAGCAAAGGATGATCTTGATCGAAGGCAAATGCTAGTTGAGTATATTGTTGTCCGCTTAATATGGATGATTTCGTGGCATAACTTGAATAAACTTGAGGTCAAGTTTTTTTTTTCAAGAGGGGGAGTATGATGCATGATACGTGCATGGATTGGTTCACCAACTATCTTTATTTGCTTTATTAGAATCGTTGCATGGTTTTACTTTACTCTTAAAGTGAAGGTTTTACATGCAACCAAAAATATGTCTTTTATTGTTATTATTGTTATGTTAATTAAAGTAGTTGATTTGTTTCTAGTTATGTTGGTTGTAATAAGGTCCGAAATTCCTAGCTTGTTTCGGTTCATGTGAGTCTTAGTTGTCATGAGTTATATTTTAGGAAAGTTGCCTTAAAACATGAAGAGGAGTGGCGTGCAAGGGTGTGTCCTTGCTGCCGTGTGATTTAATGTTTTTAAGGAAAGATTTGCACATCTTTCCTTAAGCTAATGTTTCCTTAAGGTCTAGCTAGATTCTAGGCTTTAATTTAGGGAAAACTTTCCTTATATTCAGGTAGGTTGGCCGTGGCTTGTATGTACTTGGAGAGCAAGGTTTTCTTGACTCTTCTACTATAAATAAAGGGCGCCTATCCTCCTAAAGAGGTAGAGTTTATTTGAGAAAATCAGAATTCCATACTTTGCATGAGTTGAGCGTCAGCTAAAACTAGGTTTCCGAGTACTAAGCCTAAATGAAACGACCGAGACTTGTTTGACCATAATCTTAACTGCGACTTAAGAGTAATATCCCTTTAGTTTCATTGAATGTTCGTCAACAAAAATCATAAAACACAAAAGAGCCCGAAAACTGCCACGAAAATCATATCATGTGGTATCAGAGCAGTGTAACTAGAACGGAGCTTAAGGGCGCGTGGGAGCACGAAATCGTGATTTTGTTGATTAGTTGGAAAGCTAACATACAGGGCAACCTTGTGTTAAAATTTCAGAGCAATCCAATCAATATCCAAGTCACAACAATTGAAACATTCGAGCTAATTTCTGGCATATTCGAGCGGTTTTCGGGTAAATCTTGGGCAATTTATTCTCCTAGCATACAACGAAACTTTGAGATTTTCTTGGCTTAAAATTGGACTAATTTTGGTCTAGTTTAAGACTGGAAATTTTTATAATTTTTGAAGAAACTTTGATATTTATTCGAACACGTTTTTGATAATTGGTCAAAACCGAACTATTCTGGACAAGTTATGGGAGAATTAAAAGTGCAAATAATTGGCTGGGTATTTGTTGATGGAATTTTGTTCGAGTGTTCCAGACACATAGGGCTACGTTGTAACAATATTTCATGAAATTTCGGGGTGTTTTACTTAGCTTTTAGATCTCGAATTCTTAGTGAAATTTCCGGGCGGTTTATTTGGAAAGATTACGGTTGGTTATTGTTGTTTGGTTCGTATGGATGAATTTGATTTACCATATGATGAACTTCGTGAGAGATTACTCATACCACCATTGGATTGTTCTATTGTAAAAGCACTAAGTGAAGCGTTAGGGCATGCTTTGCATAATCTTTTTCTGAAATGGTTACACCTGTTGAATATTCTCCATGCCATGCATTAGAAGCAAGTGCTACACAACCTTTTCATGTTAAAGATGAAGAAAAGATCGAAACTTTATCTTGTTCCAAGGATGAAGATTTGATTTTTACAGTACCTCGTGATACCTAGCATTGATCAAAGGGAAACCGTGCCTTTAATTAATGTTTCATTTCTATTGGTTCTAAGGGTCGCGATGATATTGTTGTTCCAAACGTCATAAATATTATTTCTTTTAGGAGGGATAATCTTAATCTACGATAACATGGAGCACGCATAGATTAAATTTTCATGGAGCAAAGGATGATCTTGATCGAAGGCAAATACTAGTTGAGTATATTGTTGTCCGCTTAATATGGATGATTTCGTGGCATAACTTGAATAAACTTGAGGTCAAGTTTTTTTTTTCAAGAGGGGGAGTATGATGCATGATACGTGCATGGATTGGTTCACCAACTATCTTTATTTGCTTTATTAGAATCGTTGCATGGTTTTACTTTACTCTTAAAGTGAAGGTTTTACATGCAACCAAAAATATGTCTTTTATTGTTATTATTGTTATGTTAATTAAAGTAGTTGATTTGTTTCTAGTTATGTTGGTTGTAATAAGGTCCGAAATTCCTAGCTTGTTTCGGTTCATGTGAGTCTTAGTTGTCATGAGTTCTATTTTAGGAAAGTTGCCTTAAAACATGAAGAGGAGTGGCGTGCAAGGGTGTGTCCTTGCTGCCGTGTGATTTAATGTTTTTAAGGAAAGATTTGCACATCTTTCCTTAGGCTAATGTTTCCTTAAGGTCTAGCTAGATTCTAGGCTTTAATTTAGGGAAAACTTTCCTTATATTCGAGGTAGGTTGGCCGTGGCTTGTATGTACTTGGAGAGCAAGGTTTTCTTGACTCTTCTACTATAAATAAAGGGCGCCTATCCTCCTAAAGAGGTAGAGTTTAGTTGAGAAAATCAGAATTCCATACTTTGCATGAGTTGAGCGTCAGCTAAAACTAGGTTTCGGAGTACTAAGCCTAAATCAAATGACCGAGACTTGTTTGACCATACTCTTAACTGCGACTTAAGAGTAATATCCCTTTAGTTTCATTGAATTTCGTCAACAAAAATCATAAAACACAAAAGAGCCCGAAAACGCCACGAAAATCATATCAAGTGGTATCGGAGCAAGTGTTACTAGAACGGAGCTTAAGGGCGCGAGGGAGCTCGAAATCGCGATTTTATTGTTTAGTTGGAAAGCTAACATACAGGGCTACCTTGTGTCAAAATTTCAGAGCAATCCAATCAATATCCAAGTCACAACAATCGAAACATTCAGAGCTAATTTCCTGGCATATTCGAGCAGTTTTCATGTAAATCTTGGGCAATTTATTCTCCTAGCATACAACGAAACTTTGAGATTTTCTTGGCTCAAAATTGGACTAATTTTGGTCTAGTTTAAGACTGGAAATTTTTATAATTTTTGAAGAAACTTTGATATTTATTCGAACACGTTTTTGATAATTGGTCAAAACCGAACTATTCTGGACAAGTTATGGGAGAATTAAAAGTGCAAATAATTAGCTGGGTATTTGTTGATGGAATTTTGTTCGAGTGTTCCAGACACATAGGGCTACGTTGTAACAATATTTCATGAAATTTCGAGGTGTTTTACTTAGCTTTTAGATCTCGAATTCTTTGTGAAATTTCTGGGCAGTTTACTAGAAAGATTGCGGTTGGTTATTGTTGTTTGGTTCGTATGGATGAATTTGATTTACCATATGATGAACTTCGTGAGAGATTACTCATACCACCATTGGATTGTTCTATTGTAAAAGCACTAAGTGAAGCGTTAGGGCATGCTTTGCATAATCTTTTTGCTGAAATGGTTACACCTGTTGAATATTCTCCATGCCATGCATTAGAAGCAAGTGCTTCACAACCTTTTCATGTTAAAGATGAAGAAAAGATCGAAAGTTTATCTTGTTCCAAGGATGAAGATTTGATTTTTACAGTACCTCGTGATACCTAGCATTGATCAAAGGGAAACTGTGCCTTTAATTAATGTTTCATTTCTATTGGTTCTAAGGGTCGCTGATGATATTGTTGTTCCAAACGTCATAAATATTATTTCTTTTAGGAGGGATAATCTTAATCTACTGATAACATGGAGCACGCATAGATTAAATTTTCATGGAGCAAAGGATGATCTTGATCGAAGGCAAATGCTAGTTGAGTATATTGTTGTCCGCCTAATATGGATGATTTCGTGGCATAACTTGAATAAACTTGAGGTCAAGTTTTTTTTTTCAAGAGGGGGAGTATGATGCATGATACGTGCATGGATTGGTTCACCAACTATCTTTATTTGCTTTATTAGAATCGTTGCATGGTTTTACTTTACTCTTAAAGTGAAGGTTTTACATGCAACCAAAAATATGTCTTTTATTGTTATTATTGTTATGTTAATTAAAGTAGTTGATTTGTTTCTAGTTATGTTGGTTGTAATAAGGTCCGAAATTCCTAGCTTGTTTCGGTTCATGTGAGTCTTAGTTGTCATGAGTTCTATTTTAGGAAAGTTGCCTTAAAACATGAAGAGGAGTGGCGTGCAAGGGTGTGTCCTTGCTGCCGTGTGATTTAATGTTTTTAAGGAAAGATTTGCACATCTTTCCTTAAGCTAATGTTTCCTTAAGGTCTAGCTAGATTCGAGGCTTTAATTTAGGGAAAACTTTCCTTATATTCAGGTAGGTTGGCCGTGGCTTGTATGTACTTGGAGAGCAAGGTTTTCTTGACTCTTCTACTATAAATAAAGGGCGCCTATCCTTCTAAAGAGGTAGAGTTTATTTGAGAAAATCGAATTCCATACTTTGCATGAGTTGAGCGTCGGCCTAAAACTAGGTTTCCGAGTACTAAGCCTAAATCAAACGACCGAGACTTGTTTGACCATACTCTTAACTGCGACTTAAGAGTAATATCCCTTTAGTTTCATTGAATGTTCGTCAACATAAATCATAAAACACAAAAGAGCCCGAAAACGCCACGAAAATCATATCAAGTGGCATCGGAGCAAGTGTTACTAGAACGGAGCTTAAGGGCGCGTGGGAGCTCGAAATCGCGATTTTGTTGATTAGTTGGAAAGCTAACATACAGGGCTACCTTGTGTCAAAATTTCAGAGCAATCCAATCAATATCCAAGTCACAACAATCGAAACATTCAGAGCTAATTTACTGGCATATTCGAGCATTTTTTAGGTAAATCTTGGGCAATTTATTCTCCTAGCATACAACGAAACTTTGAGATTTTCTTGGCTTAAAATTGGACTAATTTTGGTCTAGTTTAAGACTGGAAATTTTTATAATTTTTGAAGAAACTTTGATATTTATTCGAACACGTTTTTGATAATTGGTCAAAACCAAACTATTCCGGACAAGTTATGGGAGAATTAAAAGTGCAAATAATTGGCTGGGTATTTGTTGATGGAATTTTGTTCGAGTGTTCCAGACACATAGGGCTACGTTGTAACAATATTTCATGGAATTTCGAGGTGTTTTACTTAGCTTTTAGATCTCGAATTCTTAGTGAAATTTCTGGGCAGTTTACTGGAAAGATTGCGGTTGGTTATTGTTGTTTGGTTCGTATGGATGAATTTGATTTACCATATGATGAACTTTGTGAGAGATTACTCATACCACCATTGGATTGTCCTATTGCAAAAGCACTAAGTGAAGCGTTAGGGCATGCTTTGCATAATCTTTTTGCTGAAATGGTTACACCTGTTGAATACTCTCCATGCCATGCATTAGAAGCAAGTGCTACACAACCTTTTCATGTTAAAGATGAAGAAAAGATCAAAACTTTATCTTGTTCCAAGGATGAAGATTTCATTTTTACAGTACCTCGTGATACCTAGCATTGATCAAAGGGAAACTGTGCCTTTAATTAATGTTTCGTTTCTATTGGTTCTAAGGGTCACTGATGATATTGTTGTTCCAAACGTCATAAATATTATTTCTTTTAGGAGGGATAATCTTAATCTACTGATAACATGGAGCACGCATAGATTAAATTTTCATGGAGCAAAGGATGATCTTGATCGATGGCAAATGCTAGTTGAGTATATTGTTGTCCGCTTAATATGGATGATTTCGTTGATGGAATTTTGTTCAAGTGTTCCAGACACATAGGGATATGTTGTAACAAAATTTAATGAAATTTCGAGTTGTTTTACTTAGGTTTTAGATCTCGAACTCTTATTGTAATGTTTGGGCAGTTTACTGGAAAGATTGCGGTTGGTTATTGTTGTTTGGTTTGTATGGATGAATTTGATTTACCATATGATGAACTTCGTGAGAGCTTAGTCATACCACCTATGGATTGTTCTATTGCAAAAGCACTAAGTGAAGCGTTAGGGCATGCTTTGCATAATCTTTTTGCTGAAATGGTTGCACCTGTTGAATATTCTCCATGCCATGCATTAGAAGCAAGTGCTACATAACCTTCTCATGTTGAAGATGAAGAAAAGATCAAAACTTTATCTTGTTCCAAGGATGAAGATTTGTTTTTTTACAGTTCCTCGTGATGAAGATGTGATACCTAGCATTGATCTACGGGAAACTGTATCTTTAGTTAATGTTTCGTTTCCATTGGTTTTAAGGGTCGCTGATGATATTGTTGTTCCAAACGTCATAAATATTATTTCTTTAGGAGGGATAATCTACATCTACTGTTAACATGGAGCACGCATAGATTAAATTTTCATGGAGCAAAGCATGATCTTGATCGAAGGCAATTGCTAGTTGAGTATATTGTTGTCCGATTAATATGGATGATTTCGTGGCATAACTTGAAGAAACTTGAGGTCAAGTTTTTTTTCAAGAGGGGGAGTATGATGCATGATACGTGCATGGATTGGTTCACCAACTATCTTTATTTGTTTTATTAGAATCGTTGCATGGTTTTACTTTATGCTTAAAGTGAAGGTTTTACATGTAAACAAAAATATGTCTTTTATTGTTATTATTGTTATGTTAGTTAAAGTAGTTGAGTTGTTTCTAGTTATGTTGGTTGTAATAAGGTCCGAAATTCCTTGCTTGTTTCGGTTCATGTGAGTCTTAGTTGTCATGAGTTCTATTTTAGGAAAGTTGCCATAAAATATGAAGAGGAGTGGCGTGCAAGGATGTGTCCTTGCTGTCGTGTGATTTAATGTTTTTAAGCAAAGATTTGCACATCTTTCCTTAAGCTAATGTTTCCTTAAGTTCTAGCTAGATTCTAGGCTTTAATTTAGGGAAAACTTTCCTTATATTCAGCTAGGTTGGCCGTGGCTTGTATGTACTTGGAGATCAAGGTTTTCTTGCCTCTTCAACTATAAATAAAGGGCGGCTATCCTCCAAAAGAGGTAGAGTTTATTTGAGAAAATCAGAATTGCATACTTTGCATGAGTTGAGTGTAAGCAAAAACTAGGTTTCCGAGTAGTAAACCTAAATCAAACAACCGAGACTTGTTTGACCATACTCTTAACCGCGACTTAAGAATAATATCCGTTTAGTTTCATTGACTGTTCGTCCACAAAAATCGTACAACACAAAAGAGCCCGAAAACAGCCACGAAAATCATATTAAGTGGTATCAGAGCAGTGTTACTAGCATGGAGCTTGAGGACGTGTGAGAGCTCCAAATCGCAATTTTCTTGATTAGTTCGAAAGCTAACATACAGGGATACCTTGTGTGAAAATGTCAGAGCAATCTAATCAATATCCAAGTCACAACAATCGAAACATTCAGAGCTAATTTTCTGGCATATTCGAGCAGTTTTCAGGTAAATCTTGGGCAATTCATTCTCCTAGCATACAACGAAATTTTAATTTTTCTTAGCTTAAAATTGGACCAATTTTGGTCTAGTTTAAGACTGGAAATTTTCATAATTTTTGAAGAAACGTTGATATTTATTCGAACACGTTTTTGATAATTGGTCAGAACCGAACTATTCTGGACCAGTTCTGAGAGATTTAAAATTGCAAATAATTGGCTAGGTATTTGTTGATGGAATTTTGTTCAAGTGTTCCAGACACATAGGGATATGTTGTAACAAAATTTAATGAAATTTCGAGTTGTTTTACTTAGGTTTTAGATCTCGAACTCTTATTGTAATGTTTGGGCAGTTTACTGGAAAGATTGCGGTTGGTTATTGTTGCTTGGTTTGTATGGATGAATTTGATTTACCATATGATGAACTTCGTGAGAGCTTAGTCATACCACCTATGGATTGTTCTATTGCAAAAGCACTAAGTGAAGCGTTAGGGCATGCTTTGCATAATCTTTTTGCTGAAATGGTTGCACCTGTTGAATATTCTCCATGCCATGCATTAGAAGCAAGTGCTACATAACCTTCTCATGTTGAAGATGAAGAAAAGATCAAAACTTTATCTTGTTCCAAGGATGAAGATTTGTTTTTTACAGTTCCTCGTGATGAAGATGTGATACCTAGCATTGATCTACGGGAAACTGTATCTTTAGTTAATGTTTCGTTTCCATTGGTTTTAAGGGTCGCTGATGATATTGTTGTTCCAAACGTCATAAATATTATTTCTTTAGGAGGGATAATCTACATCTAGTGATAACATGGAGCACGCATAGATTAAATTTTCATGGAGCAAAGGATGATCTTGATCGAAGGCAATTGCTAGTTGAGTATATTGTTTTCCGCTTAATATGGATGATTTCGTGGCATAACTTGAAGAAACTTGAGGTCAAGTTTTTTTTCAAGAGAGGGAGTATGATGCATGATACGTGCATGGATTGGTTCACCAACTATCTTTATTTGCTTTATTAGAATCGTTGCATGGTTTTACTTTATGCTTAAAGTGAAGGTTTTACATGTAAACAAAAATATGTCTTTTATTGTTATTATTGTTATGTTAGTTAAAGTAGTTGAGTTGTTTCTAGTTATGTTGGTTGTAATAAGGTCCGAAATTCCTTGCTTGTTTCGTTTCATGTGAGTTCTAGTTGTCATGAGTTCTATTTTAGGAAAGTTGCCATAAAATATGAAGAGGAGTGGCGTGCAAGGATGTGTCCTTGCTGCCGTGTGATTTGATGTTTTTAAGCAAAGATTTGCACATCTTTCCTTAAGCTAATGTTTCCTTAAGTTCTAGCTAGATTCTAGGCTTTAATTTAGGGAAAACTTTCCTTATATTCAGCTAGGTTGGCCGTGGCTTGTATGTACTTGGAGATCAAGGTTTTCTTGCCTCTTCAACTATAAATAAAGGGCGGCTATCCTCCAAAAGAGGTAGAGTTTATTTGAGAAAATCAGAATTGCATAGTTTGCATGAGTTGAGCGTAAGCAAAAACTAGGTTTCCGAGTAGTAAACCTAAATCAAACAACCGAGACTTGTTTGACCATACTCTTAACCGCGACTTAAGAATAATATCCGTTTAGTTTCATTGACTGTTTGTCCACAAAAATCATAAAACACAAAAGAGCCCGAAACAGCTACGAAAATCATATTAAGTGGTACCAGAGCAGTGTTACTAGAATGGAGCTTGAGGGCGTGTGAGAGCTCCAAATCGCTATTTTCTTGATTAGTTCGAAAGCTAACATACAGGGCTACCTTTTGTGAAAATGTCAGAGCAATCTAATCAATATCCAAGTCACAACAATCGAAACATTCAGAGCTAATTTTCTGGCATATTCGAGCAGTTTTCAGGTAAATCTTGGGCAATTCATTCTCCTAGCATACAACGAAATTTTGAATTTTTCTTAGCTTAAAATTGGACTAATTTTGGTTTAGTTTAAGACTGGAAATTTTCATAATTTTTGAAGAAACTTTGATATTTAATCGAACACGTTTTTGATAATTGGTCAGAACAGAACTATTCTGGACCAGTTCTGAGAGATTTAAAATTGCAAATAATTGGCTAGGTATTTGTTGATGGAATTTTGTTCAAGTGTTCCAGACACATAGGGCTATGTTGTAACAAAATTTAATGAAATTTCGAGTTGTTTTACTTAGGTTTTAGATCTCGAACTCTTATTGTAATGTTTGGGCAGTTTACTGGAAAGATTGCGGTTGGTTATTGTTGTTTGGTTTGTATGGATGAATTTGATTTACCATATGATGAACTTCGTGAGAGCTTAGTCATACCACCTATGGATTGTTCTATTGCAAAAGCACTAAGTGAAGCGTTAGGGCATGCTTTGCATAATCTTTTTGCTGAAATGGTTGCACCTGTTGAATATTCTCCATGCCATGCATTAGAAGCAAGTGCTACATAACCTTCTCATGTTGAAGATGAAGAAAAGATCAAAACTTTATCTTGTTCCAAGGATGAAGATTTATTTTTTACAGTTCCTCGTGATGAAGATGTGATACCTAGCATTGATCTACGGGAAACTGTATCTTTAGTTAATGTTTCGTTTCCATTGGTTTTAAGGGTCGCTGATGATATTGTTGTTCCAAACGTCATAAATATTATTTCTTTAGGAGGGATAATCTACATCTACCGATAACATGGAGCACGCATAGATTAATTTTCATGGAGCAAAGGATGATCTTGATCGAAGGCAATTGCTAGTTGAGTATATTGTTATCCGCTTAATATGGATGATTTCGTGGCATAACTTGAAGAAACTTGAGGTCAAGTTTTTTTTCAAGAGGGGGAGTATGATGCGTGATACGTGCATGGATTGGTTCACCAACTATCTTTATTTGCTTTATTAGAATCGTTGCATGGTTTTACTTTATGCTTAAAGTGAAGGTTTTACATGTAAACAAAAATATGTCTTTTATTGTTATTATTGTTATGTTAGTTAAAGTAGTTGAGTTGTTTCTAGTTATGTTGGTTGTAATAAGGTCCGAAATTCCTTGCTTGTTTCGGTTCATGTGAGTCTTAGTTGTCATGAGTTCTATTTTAGGAAAGTTGCCTTAAAACATGAAGAGGAGTGGCGTGCAAGGATGTGTCCTTGCTGCCGTGTGATTTAATGTTTTTAAGCAAAGATTTGCACATCTTTCCTTAAGCTAATGTTTCCTTAAGTTCTAGCTAGATTCTAGGCTTTAATTTAGGGAAAACTTTCCTTATATTCAGCTAGGTTGGCCGTGGCTTGTATATACTTGGAGATCAATGTTTTCTTGCCTCTTCTACTATAAATAAAGGGCGGCTATCCTCCAAAAGAGGTAGAGTTCATTTGAGAAAATCAGAATTGCATACTTTGCATGAGTTGAGCGTAAGCTAAAACTAGGTTTCCGAGTAGTAAACCTAAATCAAACAACCGAGACTTGTTTGACCATACTCTTAACCGCGACTTAAGAGTAATATCCCTTTAGTTTTGTTGATTGTTCGTCCATAAAAATCATTAAACACAAAAGAGCCCGAAAATAGCCACGAAAATCACATCAAGTGGTATCGGAGCAAGTGTTACTAGAATGGAGCTTGAGGGCGCGTAGGATCATCCAAATTGTGATTTTCTTGATTAGTTGGCAAGCTAACATACAGAGCTACCTTGTGCCAAAATTTCAGAGCAATCCAATCAATATCCAAGTCTTAACAATCGAAACATTCGGAGCTAAGTTTCCGGCATATTCGAGCGGTTTTGAGGTAAACTCTTGGGCAATTCATTCTCCTAGCATACAACGAAATTTTTAATTTTTCTTGGCTTAAAATTGGACTAATTTTGGTATTGTTTAAGACTGGAAATTTTCATAATTTTTGAAGAAACTTTGATATTTATTCGAACACGTTTTTGATAATTGGTCGAAACCGAACTATTCTGGACCAGTTCCGGGAGATTTAAAATTGCAAATCATTGGCTCGGTATTTGTTGATAAAATTTTGTTCAAGTGTTCCAGACACATAAAGGTATGTTGTAACAAAATTTAATTAAATTTCGAGTTGTTTTACTTAGGTTTTAGATCTCGAACTCTTAGTGAAATTTTTGGGCATGGAGATTGCGGTTGGTTATTGTTGTTTAGTTTGTATGGATGAATTTGATTTACCATATGATGAACTTCGTGAGAGCTTACCATACCACTTATTGTTTTTTGGTTTGTATAGATGAATTTGATTTACCATATGATGAACTTCGTGAGAGCTTACTCATACCACCTATGGATTGTTCTATTGCAAAAGCACTAAGTGAAACGTTAGGGCATGCTTTGCATAATATTTTTGCTGAAATGGTTACACCTGATGAATATTCTCCATGCCATGCATTAGAAGCAAGTACAACATAACCTTCTGATGTTGTAGATGAAGAAAAGATCGAAACTTTATCTTGTTCCAAGGATGAAGATTTGATTTTTACAGTTCCTCGTGATGAAGAAGTGATACCTAGCATTTATCTACGGGAAACCGTACCTTTAGTTAATGTTTCGTTTCCATTGGTTCTAAGGGTCGCCGATGATATTGTTGTTCCAAACGTCATAAATATTGTTTCTTTTAGGAGAGAAAATCTACATCTACCGATAACATGGAGCACGCATAGATTAAATTTTCATGGAGCAAAGGATGATTTTGATCGAAGGCAAATGCTAGTTGAGTATATTGTTGTCGGCTTAATATGGATGATTTCTTGGCATTACTTAAAGAAACTTGAGGTCAAGTTTTATTTCAAGAGGGGAAGTATGATGCATGATACGTGCATGGATTGGTTCACCAACTATCTTTATCTGCTTTATTAGAGTCGTTGCATGGTTTTACTTTACTCTTAAAGTGAAGGTTTTACATGTAAACAAAAATATGTATTTTATTGTTATTATTGTTATGTTAGTTAAAGTAGTTGAGTTGTTTCTAGTTATGTTGGTTGTAATAAGGTCCGAAATTCCTAGCTTGTTTCGGTTCATGCGAGTCTTAGTTGTCATGAGTTCTATTTTTGGAAAGTTGCCTTAAAACATGAAGAGGAATGGCGTGCAAGGGTGTGTCCTTGCTGCCGTGTGATTTAATGTTTTTAAGGAAAGATTTGCACATCTTTCCTTAAGCTAATCTTCCCATAAGTTCTAGCTAGATTCTAGGCTTTAATTTAGGGGAAACTTTCCTTATATTCAGCTAGGTTGGCCGTGGCTTGTATGTACTTGGAGATCATGGTTTTCTTGCCTCTTCCACTATAAATAAAGGGCGGCTATTCTCATAAAGAGGTAGAGTTTATTTGAGAAAATCGAATTGCATACTTTACATGAGTTGAGCGTAAGATAAAACTAGGTTTCCGTGTAGTAAACCTAAATCAAACAACCGAGACTTGTTTGACCATACTCTTAACCGCGACTTAAGAGTAATATCCCTTTAGTTTTGTTTACTGTTCGTCCATAAAAATCATAAAACACAAAAGAGCCCGAAAACAGCCACGAAAATCACATCAAGTGGTATCAGAGCAGTGTTACTAGAATGGAGCTTGAGGGCGCGTAGATCATCCAAATCACGATTTTCTAGATTAGTTGGAAAGCTAACATATAGAGCTACCTTGTGTCAAAATTTCAGAGCAATCCAATTTATATCCAAGTCTCAACAATTGAAACATTCGGAGCTAATTTTCGGCATATTCGAGCAGTTTTCAGGTAAATCTTGGGCAATTCATTCTCCTAGCATACAACGAAATTTTTGAATTTTTCTTGGCTTAAAATTGGACTAATTTTGGTCTTGTTTAAGACTGGAAATTTTCATAATTTTTGAAGAAACTTTCATATTTATTCGAACACGTTTTTGATAATTGGTCAGAACCGAACTATTCTGGACCAGTTCTGGGAGATTTAAAATTGCAAATAATTGGCTGGGTATTTGTTGATGAAATTTTGTTCAAGTGTTCCAGACACATAAGGCTATGTTTTAACAAAATTTAATGAAATTTCGAGTTGTTTTACTTAGGTTTTAGATCTCGAACTCTTAGTGAAATTTTTGGGCATGGAGATTGCGGTTGGTTATTGTTGTTTGGTTTGTATAGATGAATTTGATTTACCATATGATGAACTTCGTGAGAGCTTACTCATACCACCTATTGTTGTTTGGCTTGTATAGATGAATTTGATTTACCATATGATGAACTTCGTGAGAGCTTACTCATACCACCTATGGATTGTTCTATTGCAAAAGCACTAAGTGAAGCGTTAGGGCATGCTTTGCATAATCTTTTGCCTGAAATGGTTACACCTCGTTGAATATTCTCCATGCCATGCATTAGAAGCAAGTACAACATAACCTTCTCATGTTGCGAGATGAAGAAAAGATCGAAACTTTATCTTGTTCCAAGGATGAAGATTTGATTTTTACAGTTCCTCGTGATGAAGAAGTGATACCTAGCATTTATCTACGGGAAGCCGTACCTTTAGTTAATGTTTCGATTCCATTGGTTCTAAGGGTCGCTGATGATATTGTTGTTCCAAACGTCATAAATATTGTTTCTTTTAGGAGAGAAAATCTACATCTAATGATAACATGAAGCACGCATAGATTAAATTTTCATGGAGCAAAGGATGATCTTGATCGAAGGCAAATGCTAGTTGAGTATATTGTTGTCCGCTTAATATGGATGATTTCGTGGCATTACTTAAAGAAACTTGAGGTCAAGTTTTATTTCAAGATGGGAAGTATGATGCATGATACGTGCATGGATTGGTTCACCAACTATCTTTATCTGCTTTATTAGAATCGTTGCATGGTTTTACTTTACTCTTAAAGTGAAGGTTTTACATGTAAATAAAAATATGTCTTTTATTGTTATTATTGTTATGTTAGTTAAAGTAGTTGAGTTGTTTCTAGTTATGTTGGTTGTAATAAGGTCCGAAATTCCTAGCTTGTTTCGGTTCATGCGAGTCTTAGTTGTCATGAGTTCTATTTTTGGAAAGTTGCCTTAAAACATGAAGAGGAATGGCGTGCAAGGGTGTGTCCTTGCTGCCGTGTGATTTAATGTTTTTAAGGAAAGATTTGCACATCTTTCCTTAAGCTAATGTTTCCTTAAGTTCTAGCTAGATTCTAGGCTTTAATTTAGGGAAACTTTCCTTATATTCAGCTAGGTTGGCCGTGGCTTGTATGTACTTGGAGATCATGGTTTTCTTGCCTCTTCCACTATAAATAAAGGGGGGCTATCCTCCTAAAGAGGTAGAGTTTATTTGAGAAAATCAGAATTGCATACTTTGCTTGAGTTGAGCGTAAGATAAAACTAGGTTTCCGAGTAGTAAACCTAAATCAAACAACCGAGACCTGTTTGACCATACTCTTAACCGCGACTTAAGAGTAATATCCCTTTAGTTTTGTTGATTGTTCGTCCATAAAAATCATAAAACACAAAAGAGCCCGAAAATAGCCACGAAAATCACATCAAGTGGTATCAGAGCAGTGTTACTAAATTGGAGCTTGAGGGCGCGTAGATCATCCAAATCACGATTTTCTAGATTAGTTGGAAAGCTAACATATAGAGCTACCTTGTGTCAAAATTTCAGAGCAATCCAATTTATATCCAAGTCTCAACAATTGAAACATTTAGAGCTAATTTTCTGGCATATTCGAGCAGTTTTCAGGTAAATCTTGGGCAATTCATTCTCCTAGCATACAACGAAATTTTGAATTTTTCTTGGCTTAAAATTGGACTAATTTTGGTCTTGTTTAAGACTGGAAATTTTCATAATTTTTGAAGAAACTTTCATATTTATTCGAACACATTTTTGATAATTGGTCGAAACCGAACTATTACGGACCAGTTACGGGAGATTTAATAATTGCAAATAATTGGCTGGGTATTTGTTGATGAAATTTTGTTCAAGTGTTCCAGACACATAAGGCTATGTTGTAACAAAATTTAATGAAATTTCGAGTTGTTTTACTTAGGTTTTAGATCTCGAACTCTTAGTGAAATTTTTGGGCATGGAGATTGCGGTTGGTTATTGTTGTTTGGTTTGTATAGATGAATTTGATTTACCATATGATGAACTTCGTGAGAGCTTACTCATACCACCTATTGTTGTTTGGTTTGTATAGATGAATTTGATTTACCATATGATGAACTTCGTGAGAGCTTACTCATACCACCTATGGATTGTTCTATTGCAAAAGCACTAAGTGAAGCGTTAGGGCATGCTTTGCATAATCTTTTTGCTGAAATGGTTACACCTCGTTGAATATTCTCCATGCCATGCATTAGAAGCAAGTACAACATAACCTTCTCATGTTGCGAGATGAAGAAAAGATCGAAACTTTATCTTGTTCCAAGGATGAAGATTTGATTTTTACAGTTCCTCGTGATGAAGAAGTGATACCTAGCATTTATCTACGGGAAACCGTACCTTTAGTTAATGTTTCGATTCCATTGGTTCTAAGGGTCGCTGATGATGTTGTTGTTCCAAACGTCATAAATATTGTTTCTTTTAGGAGAGAAAATCTACATCTACCGATAACATGGAGCACGCATAGATTAAATTTTCATGGAGCAATGGACGATCTTGATCGAAGGCAAATGCTAGTTGAGTATATTATTGTCCGCTTAATATGGATGATTTCGTGGCATTACTTAAAGAAACTTGAGGTCAAGTTTTATTTCAAGAGGGGAAGTATGATGCATGATACGTGCATGGATTGGTTCACCAACTATCTTTATTTGCTTTATTAGAATCGTTGCATGGTTTTACTTTACTCTTAAAGTGAAGGTTTTACATGTAAACAAAAATATGTGTTTTATTGTTATTATTGTTATGTTAGTTAAAGTAGTTGAGTTGTTTCTAGTTATGTTGGTTGTAATAAGGTCCGAAATTCCTAGCTTGTTTCGGTTCATGTGAGTCTTAGTTGTCATGAGTTCTATTTTAGGAAAGTTGCCTTAAAACATGAAGAGGAATGGCGTGCAAGGGTGTGTCCTTGCTGCCGTGTGATTTAATATTTTTAAGGAAAGATTTGCACAACTTTCCTTAAGCTAATGTTTCCTTAAGTTTTAGCTAGATTCTAGGCTTTAATTTAGGGGAAACTTTCCTTATATTCAGCTAGGTTGGCCGTGGCTTGTATGTACTTGGAGATCATGGTTTTCTTGCCTCTTCCACTATAAATAAAGGGCGGCTATCCTCCTAAAGAGGTAGAGTTTATTTGAGAAAATCAGAATTGCATACTTTGCTTGAGTTGAGCGTAAGCTAAAACTAGGTTTCCGAGTAGTAAACCTAAATCAAACAACCGAGACTTGTTAGACCATACTCTTAACCGCGACTTAAGAGTAATATCCCTTTAGTTTCATTGACTGTTCGTCCACAAAAATCATAAAACACAAAAGAGCCCGAAAACTGCCACGAAAATCACATCAAGTGGTATCGAGAGCAGTGTTACTAGAACGGAACTTGAGGGCGCGTGGAAGCTCCAAATCGCGATTTTCTTGATTAGTTGGAAAGCTAACATACAGAGCTACCTTGTGTCAAAATTTCAGAGCAATCCAATCAATATCCAAGTCACAACAATCGAAACATTCAGAGCTAATTTTCTGGCATATTCGAGCAGTTTTCAGGTAAATATTGGGCAATTCATTCTCCTAGCACACAACAAAATTTTTAATTTTTCTTGGCTTAAAATTGGACTAATTTTGGTCTTGTTTAAGACTGAAAATTTTCATAATTTTTGAAGAAACTTTCATATTTATTCGAACACGTTTTTGATAATTGGTCAGAACCGAACTATTCTGGACCAGTTCTGGGAGATTTAAAATTGCAAATAATTGGCTGGGTATTTGTTGATGAAATTTTGTTCAAGTGTTCCAGACACATAAGGCTATGTTGTAACAAAATTTAATGAAATTTCGAGTTGTTTTACTTAGGTTTTAGATCTCGAACTCTTAGTGAAATTTTTGGGCATGGAGATTGCGGTTGGTTATTGTTGTTTGGTTTGTATATATGAATTTGATTTACCATATGATGAACTTCGTGAGAGCTTACTCATACCACCTATTGTTGTTTGGTTTGTATAGATGAATTTGATTTACCATATGATGAATTTCGTGAGAGCTTACTCATACCACCTATGGATTGTTCTATTGCAAAAGCACTAAGTGAAGCGTTAAGGCATGCTTTGCATAATCTTTTTGCTGAAATGGTTACACCTGTTGAATATTCTCCATGCCATGCATTAGAAGCAAGTACAACATAACCTTCTCATGTTGCAGATGAAGAAAAGATCGAAACTTTATCTTGTTCCAAGGATTAAGATTTGATTTTTACAGTTCCTCGTGATGAAGAAGTGATACCTAGCATTTATCTACAGGAAACCGTACCTTTAGTTAATGTTTCGATTCCATTGGTTCTAAGGGTCGCTGATGATATTGTTGTTCCAAACGTCATAAATATTGTTTCTTTTAGGAGAGAAAATCTACATCTACTGATAACATGGAGCACGCATAGATTAAATTTTCATGGAGCAATGGACGATCTTGATCGAAGGCAAATGCTAGTTGAGTATATTATTGTCCGCTTAATATGGATGATTTCGTGGCATTACTTAAAGAAACTTGAGGTCAAGTTTTATTTCAAGAGGGGAAGTATGATTCATGATACGTGCATGGATTGGTTCACCAACTATCTTTATCTGCTTTATTAGAATCGTTGCATGGTTTTACTTTACTCTTAAAGTGAAGGTTTTACATGTAAACAAAAATATGTCTTTTATTGTTATTATTGTTATGTTAGTTAAAGTAGTTGAGTTGTTTCTAGTTATGTTGGTTGTAATAAGGTCCAAAATTCCTAGCTTATTTCGGTTCATGTGAGTCTTAGTTGTCATGAGTTCTATTTAGGAAAGTTGCCTTAAAACATGAAGAGGAATGGCGTGCAAGGGTGTGTCCTTGCTGCCGTGTGATTTAATATTTTTAAGGAAAAATTTGCACATCTTTCCTTAAGCTAATGTTTCCTTAAGTTCTATCTAGATTCTAGGCTTTAATTTAGGGGAAACTTTGCTTATATTCAGCTAGGTTGGCCGTGGCTTGTATGTACTTGGAGATCATGGTTTTCTTGCCTCTTCCACTATAAATAAAGGGCGGCTATCCTCCTAAAGAGGTAGAGTTTATTTGAGAAAATCAGAATTGCATACTTTGCTTGAGTTGAGCGTAAGCTAAAACTAGGTTTCCGAGTAGTAAACCTAAATCAAACAACCGAGACTTGTTAGACCATACTCTTAACCGCGACTTAAGAGTAATATCCCTTTAGTTTCATTGAATGTTCGTCCACAAAAATCATAAAACACAAAAGAGCCCGAAAACAGCCACGAAAATCACATCAAGTGGTATCAGAGCAGTGTTACTAGAACGGAACTTGAGGGCGCGTGGAAGCTCCAAATCGCGATTTACTTGATTAGTAGGAAAGCTAACATACAGAGCTACCTTGTGTCAAAATTTCAGAGCAATCCAATCAATATCCAAGTCACAACAATCGAAACATTCAGAGCTAATTTCAGGTAAATCTTGGGCAATTCATTCTCCTAGCATACAACAAAATTTTGAATTTTTCTTGGCTTAAAATTGGACTAATTTTGGTCTTGTTTAAGACTGGAAATTTTCATAATTTGTGAAGAAACTTTCATATTTATTCGAACACGTTTTTGATAATTGGTCAGAACCGAACTATTCTGGACAAGTTCTGGGAGATTTAAAATTGCAAATAATTGGCTGGGTATTTGTTGATGAAATTTTGTTCAAGTGTTCCAGACACATAAGGCTATGTTGTAACAAAATTTAATGAAATTTCGAGTTGTTTTACTTAGGTTTTAGATCTCGAACTCTTAGTGAAATTTTTGGGCATGGAGATTGCGGTTGGTTATTGTTGTTTGGTTTGTATAGATGAATTTGATTTACCATATGATGAACTTCGTGAGAGCTTACTCATACCACCTATTGTTGTTTGGTTTGTATAGATGAATTTGATTTACCATATGATGAACTTCGTGAGAGCTTACTCATACCACCTATGGATTGTTCTATTGCAAAAGCACTAAGTGAAGCGTTAGGGCATGCTTTGCATAATCTTTTTGCTGAAATGGTTACACTCGTTGAATATTCTCCATGCCATGCATTAGAAGCAAATACAACATAACCTTCTCATGTTGCGAGATGAAGAAAAGATCGAAACTTTATCTTGTTCCAAGGATGAAGATTTGATTTTTACAGTTCCTCGTGATGAAGAAGTGATACCTAGCATTTATCTACGGGAAACCGTACCTTTAGTTAATGTTTTGACTCCATTGGCTCTAAGGGTCGCTGATGATATTGTTGTTCCAAATGTCATAAATATTGTTTCTTTCAGGAGAGAAAATCTACATCTACTGATAACATGGAGCACGCATAGATTAAATTTTCATGGAGCAATGGACGATCTTGATCGAAGGCAAATGCTAGTTGAGTATATTATTGTCCGCTTAATATGGATGATTTCGTGGCATTACTTAAAGAAACTTGAGGTCAAGTTTTATTTCAAGAGGGGAAGTATGATGCATGATACGTGCATGGATTGGTTCACCAACTATCTTTATCTGCTTTATTAGAATCGTTGCATGGTTTTACTTTACTCTTAAAGTGAAGGTTTTACATGTAAACAAAAATATGTGTTTTATTGTTATTATTGTTATGTTAGTTAAAGTAGTTGAGTTGTTTCTAGTTATGTTGGTTGTAATAAGGTCCGAAATTCCTAGCTTGTTTCGGTTCATGTGAGTCTTAGTTGTCATGAGTTCTATTTTAGGAAAGTTGCCTTAAAACATGAAGAGGAATGGCGTGCAAGGGTGTGTCCTTGCTGCCGTGTGATTTAATATTTTTAAGGAAAAATTTGCACATCTTTCCTTAAGCTAATGTTTCCTTAAGTTCTATCTAGATTCTAGGCTTTAATTTAGGGGAAACTTTGCTTATATTCAGCTAGGTTGGCCGTGGCTTGTATGTACTTGGAGATCATGGTTTTCTTGCCTCTTCCACTATAAATAAAGGGCGGCTATCCTCCTAAAGAGGTAGAGTTTATTTGAGAAAATCGAAATTGCATACTTTGCTTGAGTTGAGCGTAAGCTAAAACTAGGTTTCCGAGTAGTAAACCTAAATCAAACAACCGAGACTTGTTAGACCATACTCTTAACCGCGACTTAAGAGTAATATCCCTTTAGTTTCATTGAATGTTCGTCCACAAAAATCATAAAACACAAAAGAGCCCGAAAAACGACCACGAAAATCACATCAAGTGGTATCGGAGCGAGTGTTACTAGAACGGAACTTGAGGGCGCGTGGAAGCTCCAAATCGCGATTTACTTGATTAGTAGGAAAGCTAACATACAGAGCTACCTTGTGTCAAAATTTCAGAGCAATCCAATCAATATCCAAGTCACAACAATCGAAACATTCGAGCTAATTTTCGCATATTCGAGGTTCGGGTAAATCTTGGGCAATTCATTCTCCTAGCATACAACAAAATTTTGAATTTTTCTTGGCTTAAAATTGGACTAATTTTGGTCTTGTTTAAGACTGGAAATTTTCATAATTTGTGAAGAAACTTTCATATTTATTCGAACACGTTTTTGATAATTGGTCAGAACCGAACTATTCTGGACCAGTTCTGGGAGATTTAAAATTGCAAATAATTGGCTGGGTATTTGTTGATGAAATTTTGTTCAAGTGTTCCAGACACATAAGGCTATGTTGTAACAAAATTTAATGAAATTTCGAGTTGTTTTACTTAGGTTTTAGATCTCGAACTCTTAGTGAAATTTTTGGGCATGGAGATTGCGGTTGGTTATTGTTGTTTGGTTTGTATAGATGAATTTGATTTACCATATGATGAACTTCGTGAGAGCTTACTCATACCACCTATTGTTGTTTGGTTTGTATAGATGAATTTGATTTACCATATGATGAACTTCGTGAGAGCTTACTCATACCACCTATGGATTGTTCTATTGCAAAAGCACTAAGTGAAGCGTTAGGGCATGCTTTGCATAATCTTTTTGCTGAAATGGTTACACCTGTTGAATATTCTCCATGCCATGCATTAGAAGCAAATACAACATAACCTTCTCATGTTGCAGATGAAGAAAAGATCGAAACTTTATCTTGTTCCAAGGATGAAGATTTGATTTTTACAGTTCCTCGTGATGAAGAAGTGATACCTAGCATTTATCTACGGGAAACCGTACCTTTAGTTAATGTTTTGACTCCATTGGCTCTAAGGGTCGCTGATGATATTGTTGTTCCAAATGTCATAAATATTGTTTCTTTCAGGAGAGAAAATCTACATCTACTGATAACATGGAGCACGCATAGATTAAATTTTCATGGAGCAATGGACGATCTTGATCGAAGGCAAATGCTAGTTGAGTATATTATTGTCCGCTTAATATGGATGATTTCGTGGCATTACTTAAAGAAACTTGAGGTCAAGTTTTATTTCAAGAGGGGAAGTATGATGCATGATACGTGCATGGATTGGTTCACCAACTATCTTTATCTGCTTTATTAGAATCGTTGCATGGTTTTACTTTACTCTTAAAGTGAAGGTTTTACATGTAAACAAAAATATGTGTTTTATTGTTATTATTGTTATGTTAGTTAAAGTAGTTGAGTTGTTTCTAGTTATGTTGGTTGTAATAAGGTCCGAAATTCCTAGCTTGTTTCGGTTCATGTGAGTCTTAGTTGTCATGAGTTCTATTTTAGGAAAGTTGCCTTAAAACATGAAGAGGAATGGCGTGCAAGGGTGTGTCCTTGCTGCCGTGTGATTTAATGTTTTTAAGGAAAGATTTGCACATCTTTCCTTAAGCTAATGTTTCCTTAAGTTCTAGCTAGATTCTAGGCTTTAATTTAGGGGAAACTTACCTTATATTCAACTAGGTTGGCCGTGGCTTGTATGTACTTGGAGATCATGGTTTTCTTGCCTCTTCCACTATAAATAAAGGGCGGCTATCCTCCTAAAGAGGTAGAGTTTATTTGAGAAAATCAGAATTGCATACTTTGCTTGAGTTGAGCGTAAGCTAAAACTAGGTTTCCGAGTAGTTAACCTAAATCAAACAACCGAGACTTGTTAGACCATAGTCTTAACCGCGACTTAAGAGTAATATCCCTTTAGTTTCATTGACTGTTCGTCCACAAAAATCATAAAACACAAAAGAGCCCGAAAACAGCCACGAAAATCACATCAAGTGGTATCAGAGCAGTGTTACTAGAACGGAACTTGAGGGCGCGTGGAAGCTCCAAATCGCGATTTTCTTGATTAGTTGGAAAGCTAACATACAGAGTTACCTTGTGTCAAAATTTCAGAGCAATCCAATCAATATCCAAGTCACAACAATCGAAACATTCAGAGCTAATTTTCTGGCATATTCGAGCAGTTTTCAGGTAAATCTTGGGCAATTCATTCTCCTAGCATACAACAAAATTTTGAATTTTTCTTGGCTTAAAATTGGACTAATTTTGGTCTTGTTTAAGACTGGAAATTTTCATAATTTTTGAAGAAACTTTCATATTTATTCGAACACGTTTTTGATAATTGGTCAGAACCGAACTATTCTGGACCAGTTCTGGGAGATTTAAAATTGCAAATAATTGGCTGGGTATTTGTTGATGAAATTTTGTTCAAGTGTTCCAGACACATAAGGCTATGTTGTAACAAAATTTAATGAAATTTCGAGTTGTTTTACTTATGTTTTAGATCTCGAACTCTTAGTGAAATTTTTAGGCATGGAGATTGCGGTTGGTTATTGTTGTTTGGTTTGTATGGATGAATTTGATTTACCATATGATGAACTTCGTGAGAGCTTACTCATACCACCTATGGATTGTTCTATTGCAAAAGCACTAAGTGAAGCGTTAGGGCATGTTTTGCGTAATCTTTTTGCTGAAAGGTTACACCTGTTGAATATTCTCCATGCCATGCATTAGAAGCAAGTGCTACATAACCTTCTCATGCTGAAGATGAAGAAAGATCGAAACTTTATCTTGTTCCAAGGATGAAGATTTGATTTTTACAGTTCCTCGTGATGAAGAAGTGATACCTAGCATTGATCTAAGGGAAACCGTGCCTTTAGTTAATGTTTCGTTTCCATTGGTTCTAAGGGTCGCGATGATATTGTTGTTCCAAACGTCAAAAATATTATTTCTTTTAGGAGGGATAATCTACATCTACCGATAACATGGAGCACGCATAGATTCAATTTTCATGGAGCAAAGGATGATCTTGATCGAAGGCAAATGCTAGTTGAGTATATTGTTGTCCGCTTAATATGGATGATTTCGTGGCATTACTAAAAGAAACATGAGGTCAAGTTTTTTTTCAAGAGGGGGAGTATGATGCATGATACGTCCATGGATTGGTTCACCAACTATATTTATTTGCTATATTAGAATCGTTGCATGGTTTTACTTTACTCTTAAAGTGAAGGTTTTACATGTAAACAAAAATATGTCTTTTATTGTTATTATTGTTATGTTAGTTAAAGTAGTTGAGTTGTTTCTAGTTATGTTGGTTGTAATAAGGTCCGAAATTCCTAGCTTGTTTCAGTTCATGTGAGTCTTAGTTGTCATGAGTTCTATTTTAGGAAAGTTGCCTTAAAACATGAAGAGGAATGGCGTGCAAGGGTGTGTCCTTGCTGCCGTGTGATTTAATGTTTTTAAGGAAAGATTTGCACATCTTTCCTTAAGCTAATATTTCCTTAAGTTCTAGCTAGATTCTAGGCTTTAATTTAGGGGAAACTTTCCCTATATTCAGCTAGGTTGGCCGTGGCTTGTATGTACTTGGAGATCAAGGTTTTCTTGCCTCTTTAACTATAAATAAAGGGCGGCTATCCTCCTAAAGAGGTAGAGTTTATTTGAGAAAATCAGAATTGCATACTTTGCTTGAGTTGAGCGTAAGCTAAAACTAGGTTTCCGAGTAGTAAACCTAAATCAAACAACCGAGACTTGTTTGACCATACTCTTAACCGCGACTTAAGAGTAATATCCCTTTAGTTTCATTGACTGTTCGTCCACAAAAATCATAAAACACAAAAGGGCCCGAAAACAGCCATGAAAATCACATCAAGTGGTATCAGAGCAGTGTTACTAGAACGGAACTTGAGGGCGCGTGGAAACTCCAAATCGCGATATTCTTGATTAGTTGGAAAGCTAACATACAGAGCTACCTTGTGTCAAAATTTCAGAGCAATCCAATCAATATCCAAGTCACAACAATCGAAACATTCAGAGCTAATTTTGTGGCATATTCGAGCAGTTTTCAGGTAAATCTTGGGCAATTCATTCTCCTAGCATACAACCAAATTTTGAGTTTTTCTTGGCTTAAAATTGGACTAATTTTGGTTTAGTTTAAGACTGGAAATTTTCATATTTTTTGAAGAAACTTTGATATTTATTCGAACACGTTTTTGATAATTGGTCAAAACCGAACTATTATGGACCAGTTCTGGGAGATTTAAAATTGCAAATAATTGGCTGGGTATTTGTTGATGGAATTTTGTTCGAGTGTTCCAGACACATAGGGCTATGTTGTAACTAAATTTCATGAAATTTCGAGGTGTTTTACTTAGGTTTTAGATCTTGAACTCTTAGTGAAATTTCAGGGCAGTTTACTGGAAAGATTGCGGTTGGTTATTGTTGTTTGGTTTGTATGGATGAATTTGATTGACCATATGATGAACTTCGTGAGAGCTTACTCATACCACCTATGGATTGTTCTATTGCAAAAGCACTAAGTGAAGCGTTAGGGCATGTTTTGCATAATCTTTTTGCTGAAAGGTTACACCTGTTGAATATTCTCCATGCCATGCATTAGAAGCAAGTGCTACATAACCTTCTCATGCTGAAGATGAAGAAAAGATCGAAACTTTATCTTGTTCCAAGGATGAAGATTTGATTTTTACAGTTCCTCGTGATGAAGAAGTGATACCTAGCATTGATCTAAGGGAAACCGTGCCTTGAGTTAATGTTTCGTTTCCATTGGTTCTAAGGGTCGCTGATGATATTGTTGTTCCAAACGTCAAAAATATTATTTCTTTTAGGAGGGATAATCTACATCTACTGATAACATGGAGCACGCATAGATTAAATTTTCATGGAGCAAAGGATGATCTTGATCGAAGGCAAATGCTAGTTGAGTATATTGTTGTCCGCTTAATATGGATGATTTCGTGGCATTACTAAAAGAAACATGAGGTCAAGTTTTTTTTCAAGAGGGGGAGTATGATGCATGATACGTGCATGGATTGGTTCACCAACTATATTTATTTGCTATATTAGAATCGTTGCATGGTTTTACTTTACTCTTAAAGTGAAGGTTTTACATGTAAACAAAAATATGTCTTTTATTGTTATTATTGTTATGTTAGTTAAAGTAGTTGAGTTGTTTCTAGTTATGTTGGTTGTAATAAGGTCCGAAATTCCTAGCTTGTTTCGGTTCATGTGAGTCTTAGTTGTCATGAGTTCTATTTTAGGAAAGTTGCCTTAAAACATGAAGAGGAATGGCGTGCAAGGGTGTGTCCTTGCTTGCCGTGTGATTTAATGTTTTTAAGGAAAGATTTGCACATCTTTCCTTAAGCTAATATTTCCTTAAGTTCTAGCTAGATTCGAGGCTTTAATTTAGGGGAAACTTTCCTTATATTCAGCTAGGTTGGCCGTGGCTTGTATGTACTTGGAGATCAAGGTTTTCTTGCCTCTTTAACTATAAATAAAGGGCGGCTATCCTCCTAAAGAGGTAGAGTTTATTTGAGAAAATCAGAATTGCATACTTTGCTTGAGTTGAGCGTAAGCTAAAACTAGGTTTCCGAGTAGTAAACCTAAATCAAACAACCGAGACTTGTTTGACCATACTCTTAACCGCGACTTAAGAGTAATATCCCTTTAGTTTCATTGATTGTTCGTCCACAAAAATCATAAAACACAAAAGAGCCCGAAAACGACCACGAAAATCACATCAAGTGGTATCGGAGCAGTGTTACTAGAACGGAGCTTGAGGGCGCGTGGAAACTCCAAATCGCGATTTTCTTGATTAGTTGGAAAGATAACATACAGAGCTACCTTGTGTCAAAATTTCAGAGCAATCCAATCAATATCCAAGTCACAACAATCGAAACATTCAGAGCTAATTTTCTGGCATATTCGAGCAGTTTTCAGGTAAATCTTGGGCAATTCATTCTCCTAGCATACAACGAAATTTTGAGTTTTTCTTGGCTTAAAATTGGACTAATTTTGGTCTAGTTTAAGACTGGAAATTTTCATATTTTTTGAAGAAACTTTGATATTTATTCGAACACGTTTTTGATAATTGGTCAAAACCGAACTATTATGGACCAGTTCTGGGAGATTTAAAATTGCAAATAATTGGCTGGGTATTTGTTGATGGAATTTTGTTCGAGTGTTCCAGACACATAGGGCTATGTTGTAACAAAATTTCATGAAATTTCGAGGTGTTTTACTTAGGTTTTAGATCTCGAACTCTTAGTGAAATTTCAGGCGGTTTTACTGGAAAGATTGCGGTTGGTTATTGTTGTTTGGTTTGTATGGATGAATTTGATTGACCATATGATGAACTTCGTGAGAGCTTACTCATACCACCTATGGATTGTTCTATTGCAAAAGCACTAAGTGAAGCGTTAGGGCATGTTTTGCATAATCTTTTTCTTGAAAGGTTACACCTTGTTGAATATTCTCCATGCCATGCATTAGAAGCAAGTGCTACATAACCTTCTCATGTTGAAGATGAAGAAAAGATCGAAACTTTATCTTGTTCCAAGGATGAAGATTTGATTTTTACAGTTACTCGTGATGAAGAAGTGATACCTAGCATTGATCTAAGGGAAACCGTGCCTTGAGTTAATGTTTCGTTTCCATTGGTTCTAAGTGTCGCTGATGATAATGTTGTTCCAAACGTCAAAAATATTATTTCTTTTAGGAGGGATAATCTACATCTACCGATAACATGGAGCACGCATAGATTAAATTTTCATGGAGCAAAGGATGATCTTGATCGAAGGCAAATGCTAGTTGAGTATATTGTTGTCCGCTTAATATGGATGATTTCGTGGCATTACTAAAAGAAACATGAGGTCAAGTTTTTTTTTCAAGAGGGGGAGTATGATGCATGATACGTCCATGGATTGGTTCACCAACTATATTTATTTGCTATATTAGAATCGTTGCATGGTTTTACTTTACTCTTAAAGTGAAGGTTTTACAAGTAAACAAAAATATGTCTTTTATTGTTATTATTGTTATGTTAGTTAAAGTAGTTGAGTTGTTTCTAGTTATGTTGGTTGTAATAAGGTCCGAAATTCCTAGCTTGTTTCGGTTCATGCGAGTCTTAGTTGTCATGAGTTCTATTTTAGGAAAGTTGCCTTAAAACATGAAGAGGAATGGCGTGCAAGGGTGTGTCCTTGCTGCCGTGTGATTTAATGTTTTTAAGGAAAGATTTGCACATCTTTCCTTAAGCTAATATTTCCTTAAGTTCTAGCTAGATTCGAGGCTTTAATTTAGGGGAAACTTTCCTTATATTCAGCTAGGTTGGCCGTGGCTTGTATGTACTTGGAGATCAAGGTTTTCTTGCCTCTTTAACTATAAATAAAGGGCGGCTATCCTCCTAAAGAGGTAGAGTTTATTTGAGAAAATCAGAATTGCATACTTTGCTTGAGTTGAGCGTAAGCTAAAACTAGGTTTCCGAGTAGTAAACCTAAATCAAACAACCGAGACTTGTTTGACCATACTCTTAACCGCGACTTAAGAGTAATATCCCTTTAGTTTCATTGACTGTTCGTCCACAAAAATCATAAAACACAAAAGAGCCCGAAAACAACCCACGAAAATCACATCAAGTGGTATCAGAGCAGTGTTACTAGAACGGAGCTTGAGGGCGCGTGGAAGCTCCAAATCGCGATTTTCTTGATTAGTTGGAAAGCTAACATACAGAGCTACCTTGTGTCAAAATTTCAGAGCAATCCAATCAATATCCAAGTCACAACAATCGAAACATTCAGAGCTAATTTTCTGGCATATTCGAGCAGTTTTCAGGTAAATCTTGGGCAATTCATTCTCCTAGCATAAAACGAAATTTTGAGTTTTTCTTGGCTTAAAATTGGACTAATTTTGGTCTAGTTTAAGACTGGAAATTTTCATAATTTTTGAAGAAACTTTGATATTTATTCGAACACGTTTTTGATAATTGGTCAAAACCGAACTATTATGGACCAGTTCTGGGAGATTTAAAATTGCAAATGATTGGCTGGGTATTTGTTGATGGAATTTTGTTCGAGTGTTCCAGACACATAGGGCTATGTTGTAACAAAATTTCATGAAATTTCGAGGTGTTTTACTTAGGTTTTAGATCTCGAACTCTTAGTGAAATTTCAGGCCAGTTTACAGGAAAGATTACGGTTGGTTATTGTTGTTTGGTTTGTATGGATGAATTTGATTTACCATATGATGAACTTCGTGAGAGCTTACTCATACCACCTATGGATTGTTCTATTGCAAAAGCACTAAGTGAAGCGTTAGGGCATGTTTTGCATAATCTTTTTGCTGAAAGGTTACACCTGTTGAATATTCTCCATGCCATGCATTAGAAGCAAGTGCTACATAACCTTCTCATGCTGAAGATGAAGAAAAGATCGAAACTTTATCTTGTTCCAAGGATGAAGATTTGATTTTTACAGTTCCTCGTGATGAAGAAGTGATACCTAGCATTGATCTAAGGGAAACCGTGCCTTGAGTTAATGTTTCGTTTCCATTGGTTCTAAGGGTCGCTGATGATATTGTTGTTCCAAGCGTCAAAAATATTATTTCTTTTAGGAGAGATAATCTACATCTACTGATAACATGGAGCACGCATATATTAAATTTTCATGGAGCAAAGGATGATCTTGATCGAAGGCAAATGCTAGTTGAGTATATTGTTGTCCGCTTAATATGGATGATTTCGTGGCATTACTAAAAGAAACATGAGGTCAAGTTTTTTTTCAAGAGGGGGAGTATGATGCATGATACGTGCATGGATTGGTTCACCAACTATATTTATTTGCTATATTAGAATCGTTGCATGGTTTTACTTTACTCTTAAAGTGAAGGTTTTACATGTAAACAAAAATATGTCTTTTATTGTTATTATTGTTATGTTAGTTAAAGTAGTTGAGTTGTTTCTAGTTATGTTGGTTGTAATAAGGTCCGAAATTCCTAGCTTGTTTCGGTTCATGTGAGTCTTAGTTGTCATGAGTTCTATTTTAGGAAAGTTGCCTTAAAACATGAAGAGGAATGGCGTGCAAGGGTGTGTCCTTGCTGCCGTGTGATTTAATGTTTTTAAGGAAAGATTTGCACATCTTTCCTTAAGCTAATATTTCCTTAAGTTCTAGCTAGATTCGAGGCTTTAATTTAGGGGAAACTTTCCTTATATTCAGCTAGGTTGGCCGTGGCTTGTATGTACTTGGAGATCAAGGTTTTCTTGCCTCTTCTACTATAAATAAAGGGCGGCTATCCTCCTAAAGAGGTAGAGTTTATTTGAGAAAATCGAAATTGCATACTTTGCTTGAGTTGAGCGTAAGCTAAAACTAGGTTTCCGAGTAGTAAACCTAAATCAAACAACCGAGACTTGTTTGACCATACTCTTAACCGCGACTTAAGAGTAATATCCCTTTAGTTTCATTGACTGTTCGTCCACAAAAATCATAAAACACAAAAGAGCCCGAAAACAGCCACGAAAATCACATCAAGTGGTATCAGAGCAGTGTTACTAGAACGGAGCTTGAGGGCGCGTGGAAGCTCCAAATCGCGATTTTCTTGATTAGTTGGAAAGCTAACATACAGAGCTACCTTGTGTCAAAATTTCAGAGCAATCCAATCAATATCCAAGTCACAACAATCGAAACATTCAGAGCTAATTTTCTGGCATATTCGAGCAGTTTTCAGGTAAATCTTGGGCAATTCATTCTCCTAGCATAAAACGAAATTTTGAGTTTTTCTTGGCTTAAAATTGGACTAATTTTGGTCTAGTTTAAGACTGGAAATTTTCATAATTTTTTAAGAAACTTTGATATTTATTCGAACACGTTTTTGATAATTGGTCAAAACCGAACTATTATGGACCAGTTCTGGGAGATTTAAAATTGCAAATGATTGGCTGGGTATTTGTTGATGGAATTTTGTTCGAGTGTTCCAGACACATAGGGCTATGTTGTAACAAAATTTCATGAAATTTCGAGGTGTTTTACTTAGGTTTTAGATCTCGAACTCTTAGTGAAATTTCAGGCCAGTTTACTGGAAAGATTGCGGTTGGTTATTGTTGTTTGGTTTGTATGGATGAATTTGATTTACCATATGATGAACTTCGTGAGAGCTTACTCATACCACTTATGGATTGTTCTATTGCAAAAGCACTAAGTGAATCGTTAGGGCATGTTTTGCATAATCTTTTTGCTGAAAGGTTACACCTGTTGAATATTCTCCATGCCATGCATTAGAAGCAAGTGCTACATAACCTTCTCATGCTGAAGATGAAGAAAAGATCGAAACTTTATCTTGTTCCAAGGATGAAGATTTGATTTTTACAGTTCCTCGTGATGAAGAAGTGATACCTAGCATTGATCTAAGGGAAACCGTGCCTTTAGTTAATGTTTCGTTTCCATTGGTTCTAAGGGTCGCTGATGATATTGTTGTTCCAAACGTCATAAATATTATTTCTTTTAGGAGGGATAATCTACATCTACTGATAACATGGAGCACGCATAGATTAAATTTTCATGGATCAAAGGATGATCTTGATCGAAGGCAAATGCTAGTTGAGATTGTTGTCCGCTTAATATGGATGATTTCGTGGCATAACTTGAAGAAACATGAGGTCATGTTTTTTTTCAAGAGGGGGAGTATGATGCATGATACGTGCATGGATTGGTTCACCAACTATATTTATTTGCTTTATTAGAATCGTTGCATGGTTTTACTTTACTCTTAAAGTGAAGGTTTTACATGTAAACAAAAATATGTCTTTTATTGTTATTATTGTTATGTTAGTTAAAGTAGTTGAGTTGTTTCTAGTTATGTTGGTTGTAATAAGGTCCGAAATTCCTAGCTTGTTTCGGTTCATGTGAGTCTTAGTTGTCATGAGTTCTATTTTAGGAAAGTTGCCTTAAAACATGAAGAGGAGTGGCGTGCAAGGGTGTGTCCTTGCTGCCGTGTGATTTAATGTTTTTAAGGAAAGATTTGCACATCTTTCCTTAAGCTAATGTTTCCTTAAGTTCTAGCTAGATTCTAGGCTTTAATTTAGGGGAAACTTTCCTTATATTCAGCTAGGTTGGCCGTGGCTTGTATGTACTTGGAGATCAAGGTTTTCTTGCCTCTTCTACTATAAATAAAGGGCGGCTATCCTCCTAAAGAGGTAGAGTTTATTTGAGAAAATCGAAATTGCATACTTTGCATGAGTTGAGCGTAAGCTAAAACTAGGTTTCCGAGTAGTAAACCTAAATCAAACAACCGAGACTTGTTTGACCATACTCTTAACCGCGACTTAAGAGTAATATCCCTTTAGTTTCATTGACTTGTTCGTCCACAAAAATCATAAAACACAAAAGAGCCCGAAAAACACCCACGAAAATCACATCAAGTGGTATCGGAGCGAGTGTTACTAGAACGGAGCTTGAGGGCGCGTGGAAGCTCCAAATCCCGATTTTCTTGATTAGTTGGAAAGCTAACATACAGAGCTACCTTGTGTCAAAATTTCAGAGCAATCCAATCAATATCCAAGTCACAACAATCGAAACATTCAGAGCTAATTTTCTGGCATATTCGAGCAGTTTTCAGGTAAATCTTGGGCAATTCATTCTCCTAGCATACAACGAAATTTTGAGTTTTTCTTGGCTTAAAATTGGACTAATTTTGTTCTAGTTTAAGACTGGAAATTTTCATAATTTTTGAAGAAACTTTGATATTTATTCGAACACGTTTTTGATAATTGGTCAAAACCGAACTATTATGGACCAGTTCTGGGAGATTTAAAATTGCAAATAATTGGCTGGGTATTTGTTGATGGAATTTTGTTCGAGTGTTCCAGACACATAGGGCTATGTTGTAACAAAATTTCATGAAATTTCGAGGTGTTTTACTTAGGTTTTAGATCTCGAACTCTTAGTGAAATTTCAGGCGCGGTTTACTAGAAAGATTGCGGTTGGTTATTGTTGTTTGGTTTGTATGGATGAATTTGATTTACCATATGATGAACTTCGTGAGAGCTTACTCATACCACCTATGGATTGTTCTATTGCAAAAGCACTAAGTGAAGCGTTAGGGCATGCTTTGCATAATCTTTTTCTTTGAAAGGTTACACCCGTTGAATATTCTCCATGCCATGCATTAGAAGCAAGTGCTACATAACCTTCTCATGCTGAAGATGAAGAAAAGATCGAAACTTTTTCTTGTTCCAAGGATGAAGATTTGATTTTTACAGTTCCTCGTGATGAAGAAGTGATACCTAGCATTGATCTAAGGGAAACCGTGCCTTTAGTTAATGTTTCGTTTCCATTGGTTCTGAGGGTCGCTGATGATATTATTTTTCCAAACGTCATAAATATTGTTTCTTTTAGGAGGGATAATCTACATATACTGATAACATGGAGCACGCATAGATTAAATTTTCATGGAGCAAAGGATGATCTTGATCGAAGGCAAATGCTAGTTGAGTATATTGTTGTCCGCTTAATATGGATGATTTCGTGGCATAACTTGAAGAAACTTGAGGTCAAGTTTTTTTTTAAGAGGGGGAGTATGATGCATGATACGTGCATGGATTGGTTCACCAACTATATTTATTTGCTTTATTAGAATCGTTGCATGGTTTTACTTTACTCTTAAAGTGAAGGTTTTACATGTAAACAAAAATATGTCTTTTATTGTTATTATTGTTATGTTAGTTAAAGTAGTTGAGTTGTTTCTAGTTATGTTGGTTGTAATAAGGTCCGAAATTCCTAGCTTGTTTCGGTTCATGTGAGTCTTAGTTGTCATGAGTTCTATTTTAGGAAAGTTGCCTTAAAACATGAAGAGGAGTGGCGTGCAAGGGTGTGTCCTTGCTGCCGTGTGATTTAATGTTTTTAAGGAAAGATTTGCACATCTTTCCTTAAGCTAATGTTTCCTTAAGTTCTAGCTAGATTCTAGGCTTTAATTTAGGGGAAACTTTCCTTATATTCAGCTAGGTTGGCCGTGGCTTGTATGTACTTGGAGATCAAGGTTTTCTTGCCTCTTCTACTATAAATAAAGGGCGGCTATCCTCCTAAAGAGGTAGAGTTTATTTGAGAAAATCAGAATTGCATACTTTGCATGAGTTGAGCGTAAGCTAAAACTAGGTTTCCGAGTAGTAAACCTAAATCAAACAACCGAGACTTGTTTGACCATACTCTTAACCGCGACTTAAGAGTAATATCCCTTTAGTTTCATTGATTGTTCGTCCACAAAAATCATAAAACACAAAAGAGCCCGAAAACAGCCACGAAAATCACATCAAGTGGTATCAGAGCAGTGTTACTAGAACGGAGCTTGAGGGCGCGTGGAAGCTCCAAATCGCGATTTTCTTGATTAGTTGGAAAGCTAACATACAGAGCTACCTTGTGTCAAAATTTCAGAGCAATCCAATCAATATCCAAGTCACAACAATCGAAACATTCAGCGCTAATTTTCTGGCATATTCGAGCGGTTTTCGAGGTAAATCTTGGGCAATTCATTCTCCTAGCATACAACGAAATTTTGAGTTTTTATTGGCTTAAAATTGGACTAATTTTGGTCTAGTTTAAGACTGGAAATTTTCATAATTTTTGAAGAAACTTTGATATTTATTCGAACACGTTTTTGATAATTGGTCAAAACCGAACTATTATGGACCAGTTCTGGGAGATTTAAAATTGCAAATAATTGGCTGGGTATTTGTTGATGGAATTTTGTTCGAGTGTTCCAGACACATAGGGCTATGTTGTAACAAAATTTCATGAAATTTCGAGGTGTTTTACTTAGGTTTTAGATCTCGAACTCTTAGTGAAATTTCTGGGCAGTTTACTGGAAAGATTGCGGTTGGTTATTGTTGTTTGGTTTGTATGGATGAATTTGATTTACCATATGATGAACTTCGTGAGAGCTTACTCATACCACCTATGGATTGTTCTATTGCAAAAGCACTAAGTGAAGCGTTAGGGCATGCTTTGCATAATCTTTTTGCTTGAAAGGTTACACCCGTTGAATATTCTCCATGCCATGCATTAGAAGCAAGTGCTACATAACCTTCTCATGTTGAAGATGAAGAAAAGATCGAAACTTTATCTTGTTCCAAGGATGAAGATTTGATTTTTACAGTTCCTCGTGATGAAGAAGTGATACCTAGCATTGATCTAAGGGAAACCGTGCCTTTAGTTAATGTTTCGTTTCCATTGGTTCTGAGGGTCGCTGATGATATTGTTGTTCCAAACGTCATAAATATTGTTTCTTTTAGGAGGGATAATCTACATCTACTGATAATATGGAGCACGCATAGATTAAATTTTCATGTAGCAAAGGATGATCTTGATCGAAGGCAAATGCTAGTTGAGTATATTGTTGTCCGCTTAATATGGATGATTTCGTGGCATAACTTGAAGAAACTTGAGGTCAAGTTTTTTTTTAAGAGGGGGAGTATGATGCATGATACGTGCATGGATTGGTTCACCAACTATATTTATTTGCTTTTTTAGAATCGTTGCATGGTTTTACTTTACTCTTAAAGTGAAGGTTTTACATGTAAACAAAAATATGTCTTTTATTGTTATTATTGTTATGTTAGTTAAAGTGGTTGAGTTGTTTCTAGTTATGTTGGTTGTAATAAGGTCCGAAATTCCTAGCTTGTTTCGGTTCATGTGAGTCTTAGTTGTCATGAGTTCTATTTTAGGAAAGTTGCCTTAAAACATGAAGAGGAGTGGCGTGCAAGGGTGTGTCCTTGCTGCCGTGTGATTTAATGTTTTTAAGGAAATATTTGCACATCTTTCCTTAAGCTAATGTTTCCTTAAGTTCTAGCTAGATTCTAGGCTTTAATTTAGGGGAAACTTGCCTTATATTCAGCTAGGTTGGCCGTGGCTTGTATGTACTTGGAGATCAAGGTTTTCTTGCCTCTTCTACTATAAATAAAGGGCGGCTATCCTCCTAAAGAGGTAGAGTTTATTTGAGAAAATCGAAATTGCATACTTTGCATGAGTTGAGCGTAAGCTAAAACTAGGTTTCCGAGTAGTAAACCTAAATCAAACAACCGAGACTTGTTTGACCATACTCTTAACCGCGACTTAAGAGTAATATCCCTTTAGTTTCATTGACTGTTCGTCCACAAAAATCATAAAACACAAAAGAGCCCGAAAACGACCACGAAAATCACATCAAGTGGTATCGGAGCAAGTGTTACTAGAACGGAGCTTGAGGGCGCGTGGAAGCTCCAAATCGCGATTTTCTTGATTAGTTGGAAAGCTAACATACAGAGCTACCTTGTGTCAAAATTTCAGAGCAATCCAATCAATATCCAAGTCACAACAATCGAAACATTCGAGCTAATTTTCCGGCATATTCGAGCGGTTTTCAGGTAAATCTTGGGCAATTCATTCTCCTAGCATACAACGAAATTTTGAGTTTTTCTTGGCTTAAAATTGGACTAATTTTGGTCTAGTTTAAGACTGGAAATTTTCATAATTTTTGAAGAAACTTTGATATTTATTCGAACACGTTTTTGATAATTAGTCAAAACCGAACAAATATGGACCAGTTCTGGGAGATTTAAAATTGCAAATAATTGGCTGGGTATTTGTTGATGGAATTTTGTTCGAGTGTTCCAGACACATAGGGCTATGTTGTAACAAAATTTCATGAAATTTCGAGGTGTTTTACTTAGGTTTTAGATCTCGAACTCTTAGTGAAATTTCAGGCAGTTTACTAGAAAGATTGCGGTTGGTTATTGTTGTTTGGTTTGTATGGATGAATTTGATTTACCATATGATGAACTTCGTGAGAGCTTTCTCATACCACCTATGGATTGTTCTATTGCAAAAGCATTAAGTGAAGCATTAGGGCATGCTTTGCATTATCTTTTTGCTTAAAGGTTACAGTAGATGAATATTCTCCATGCCATGCACTAGAAGCATGTGCTACATAACCTTCTCATGTTGAAGATGAAGAAAAGATCGAAACTTTATCTTGTCCAAGGATGAAGATTTGATTTTTACAGTTCCTCGTGATGAAGGAGTGATACCTAGCATTGATCAATGGGTAACCGTGCCTTTAGTTAATGTTTCGTTTCCATTGGTTCTAAGGGTCGCCGATGATATTGTTGTTCCAAACGTCATAAATATTGTTTCTTTTAGGAGGGATAAACTACATCTACGATAATATGGAGCACGCATAGATTAAATTTTCATGGAGCAAAGGATGATCTTGATCGAAGGCAAATGCTAGTTGAGTATATTGTTGTCCGCTTAATATGGAAGATTTCGTGGCATAACTTGAAGAAACTTGAGGTCAAGTTTTTTTTCAAGAGGGGGAGTATGATGCATGATACGTGCATGGATTAGTTCACCAACTATCTTTATTTGCTTTATTAGAATCGTTGCATGGTTTTACTTTACGCTTAAAGTGAAGGTTTTACATGTAAACAAAAATATGTCTTTTACTGTTATTATTGTTATGTTAGTTAAAGTAGTTGAGTTGTTTCTAGTTATGTTGGTTGTAATAAGGTCCGAAATTCCTAGCTTGTTTCGGTTCATGTGAGTCTTAGTTGTCATGAGTTCTATTTTAGGAAAGTTGCCTTAAAACATGAAGAGGAGTGGCGTGCAACGGTGTGTCCTTGCTGCCGTGTGATTTAATGGTTTTAAGGAAAGATTTGCACATCTTTCCTTAAGCTAATGTTTCCTTAAGTTCTAGCTAGATTCTAGGCTTTAATTTAGGGGAAACTTTCCTTATATTCAGCTAGGTTGGCCGTGGCTTGTATGTACTTGGAGATCAAGGTTTTCTTGCCTCTTCTAACTATAAATAAAGGGCGGCTATCCTCCTAAAGAGGTAGAGTTTATTTGAGAAAATCGAATTGCATACTTTGCATGAGTTGAGCGTAAGCTAAAACTAGGTTTCCGAGTAGTAAACCTAAATCAAACAACCGAGACTTGTTTGACCATACTCTTAACCGCGACTTAAGAGTAATATCCCTTTAGTTTCATTGACTGTTCGTCCACAAAAATCATAAAACACAAAAGAGCCCGAAAACAGCCACGAAAATCACATCAAGTGGTATCAGAGCAGTGTTACTAGAACGGAGCTTGAGGGCGCGTGGGAGCTCCAAATCGCGATTTTCTTGATTATTTGGAAAGCTAATATACAGAGCTACCTTGTGTCAAAATTTCAGAGCAATCCAATCAATATCCAAGTCACAACAATCGAAACATTCAGAGCTAATTTTCCGACATCTTCGAGCAGTTTTCAGGTAAATCTTGGGCGATTCATTCTCCTAGCATACAACGAAATTTTGAGTTTTTCTTGGCTTAAAAATTGGACTAATTTTGGTCTAGTTTAAGACTGGAAATTTCATAATTTTTGAAGAAACTTTGATATTTATTCGAACACATTTTTTATAATTGGTCAAAACCGAACTATTATGGACCAGTTCTGGGAGATTTAAAATTGCAATTAATTGGCTGGGTATTTGTTGATGGAATTTTGTTCGAGTGTTCCAGACACATAGGGCTATGTTGTAACAAAATTTCATGAAATTTCGAGTTTTTTTTACTTAGGTTTTAGATCTCGAACTCTTAGTGAAATTTCTAGGGCAGTTTACTAGAAAGATTACGGTTGGTTATTGTTGTTTGGTTTGTATGGATGAATTTGATTTACCATATGATGAACTTCGTGAGAGCTTACTCATACCACCTATGGATTGTTCTATTGCAAAAGCACTAAGTGAAGCGTTAGGGCATGCTTTGCATAATCTTTTTCTTGAAAGGTTACAACGAGTTGAATATTCTCCATGCCATGCATTAGAAGCAAGTGCTACATAACCTTCTCATGTTGAAGATGAAGAAAAGATCGAAACTTTATCTTGTTCCAAGGATGAAGATTTGATTTTTACAGTTCCTCGTGATGAAGAATTGATACCTAGCATTGATCAAAGGGAAACCGTGCCTTTAGTTAATGTTTCGTTTCCATTGGTTCTAAGGGTCGCTGATGATATTGTTGTTTCAAACGTCATAAATATTGTTTCTTTTAGGAGGGATAAACTACATCTACCGATAATATGGAGCACGTATAGATTAAATTTTCATGGAGCAAAGGATGATCTTGATCGAAGGCAAATGCTAGTTGAGTATATTGTTGTCCGCTTAATCTAGATGATTTCGTGGCATAACTTGAAGAAACTTGAGGTCAAGTTTTTTTTCAAGAGGGGGAGTATGATGCATGATACATGCATGGATTGGTTCACCAACTATCTTTATTTGCTTTATTAGAATCGTTGCATGGTTTTACTTTACGCTTAAAGTGAAGGTTTTACATGTAAACAAAAATATGTCTTTTATTGTTATTATTGGTATGTTAGTTAAAGTAGTTGAGTTGATTCTAGTTATGTTGGTTGTAATAAGGTCCGAAATTCCTAGCTTATTTCGGTTCATGTGAGTCTTTGTTGTCATGAGGTATATTTTAGGAAAGTTGCCTTAAAACATGAAGAGGAGTGGCGTGCAAGGGTGTGTCCTTGCGGCCGTGTGATTTAATGTTTTTAAGGAAAGATTTGCACATCTTTCCTTAAGCTAATGTTTCCTTAAGTTCTATCTTGATTCTAGGCTTTAATTTAGGGAAAACTTTCCTTATATTCAGCTAGGTTGGTCGTGGCTTGTATGTACTTGGAGATCAAGGTTTTCTTGCCTCTTCTACTATATATAAAGGGCGGCTATCCTCCTAAAGAGGTAGAGTTTATTTGAGAAAATCAGAATTGCATACTTTGCATGAGTTGAGCGTAAGCTAAAACTAGGTTTCCGAGTAGTAAACCTAAATCAAACAACCGAGACTTGTTTGACCATACTCTTAACCGCGACTTAAGAGTAATATCCCTATAGTTTCATTGATTGTTCGTCCACAAAAATCATAAAACACAAATAAGCCCGAAAACAGCCACGAAAATCACATCAAGTGGTATCAGAGCAGTGTTATTAGAACGGAGCTTGAGGGCGCGTGGAAGCTCCAAATCGCGATTTTATTGATTAGTTGGAAAGCTAACATACAGTGCTACCTTGTGTCAAAATTTCAGAGCAATCCAATCAATATCCAAGTCACAACAATCGAAACATTCAGAGCTAATTTTCTGGCATATTCGAGCAGTTTTCAGGTAAATCTTGGGCAATTCATTCTCCTAGCATACAACGAAATTTTGAGTTTTTCTTGGCTTAAAAATTGGACTAATTTTGGTCTAGTTTAAGACTGGAAATTTTCATAATTTTTGAAGAAACTTTGATATTTATTCGAACACATTTTTTATAATTGGTCAAAACCGAACTATTATGGACCAGTTCTGGGAGATTTAAAATTGCAATTAATTGGCTGGGTATTTATTGATGGCATTTTGTTCGAGTGTTCCAGACACATTGGGCTATGTGTAACAAAATTTCATGAAATTTCGAGTTTTTTTACTTAGGTTTTAGATCTCGAACTCTTAGTGAAATTTCTGCGCAGTTTACTAGAAAGATTGCGGTTGGTTATTGTTGTTTGGTTTGTATGGATGAATTTGATTTACCATATGATGAACTTCGTGAGAGTTTACTGATACCACCTATGGATTGTTCTATTGCAAAAGCACTAAGTGAAGCGTTAGGGCATGCTTTGCATAATCTTTTTCTTGAAAGGTTACGACCAGTTGAATATTCTCCATGCCATGCATTAGAAGCAAGTGCTACATAACCTTCTCATGTTGAAGATGAAGAAAAGATCGAAACTTTATCTTGTTCCAAGGATGAAGATTTGATTTTTACAGTTCCTCGTGATGAAGAAGTGATACCTAGCATTGATCTAAGGGAAACCGTGCCTTTAGTTAATGTTTCGTTTCCATTGGTTCTAAGGGTCACTGATGATATTGTTGTTTCAAACGTCATAAATATTGTTTCTTTTAGGAGGGATAAACTACATCTACTGATAATATGGAGCACGTATATATTAAATTTTCATGGAGCAAAGGATGATCTTGATCGAAGGCAAATGCTAGTTGAGCATATTGTTGTCCGCTTAATATGGATGATTTCGTGGCATAACTTGAAGAAACTTGAGGTCAAGTTTTTTTTTCAAGAGGGGGAGTATGATGCATGATACGTGCATGGATTGGTTCACCAACTATCTTTATTTGCTTTATTAGAATCGTTGCATGGATTTACTTTACGCTTAAAGTGAAGGATTTACATGTAAACAAAAATATGTCTTTTATTGTTATAATTGGTATGTTAGTTAAAGTAGTTGAGTTGATTCTAGTTATGTTGGTTGTAATAAGGTCCGAAATTCCTAGCTTATTTCGGTTCATGTGAGTCTTAGTTGTCATGAGGTATATTTTAGGAAAGTTGCCTTAAAACATGAAGAGGAGTGCCGTGCAAGGATGTGTCCTTGCGGCCGTGTGATTTAATGTTTTTAAGGAAAGATTTGCACATCTTTCCTTAAGCTAATGTTTCCTTAAGTTCTAGCTTGATTCTAGGCTTTAATTTAGGGAAGACTTTCCTTATATTCAGCTAGGTTGGTCGTGGCTTGTATGTACTTGGAGATCAAGGTTTTCTTGCCTCTTCTACTATATATATAGGGCGGCTATCCTCCTAAAGAGGTAGAGTTTATTTGAGAAAATCAGAATTGCATACTTTGCATGAGTTGAGCATAAGCTAAAACTAGGTTTCCGAGTAGTAAACCTAAATCAAACAACCGAGACTTGTTTGACCATACTCTTAACCGCGACTTAAGAGTAATATCCCTATAGTTTCATTGACTGTTCGTCCACAAAAATCATAAAACACAAATAAGCCCGAAAACAGCCACGAAAATCACATCAAGTGGTATCAGAGCAGTGTTATTAGAACGGAGCTTGAGGGCGCGTGGAAGCTCCAAATAGCGATTTTCTTGATTAGTTGGAAAGCTAACATACAAAGCTACCTTGTGTCAAAATTTCAGAGCAATCCAATCAATATCCAAGTCACAACAATCGAAACATTCAGAGCTAATTTTCTGGCATATTCGAGCAGTTTTCAGGTAAATCTTGGGCAATTCATTCTCCTAGCATACAACGAAATTTTGAGTTTTTCTTGGCTAAAAAATTGGTCTAATTTTGGTCTAGTTTAAGACTGGAAATTTTCATAATTTTTGAAGAAACTTTGATATTTATTCGAACACATTTTTTATAATTGGTCAAAACCGAACTATTATGGACCAGTTCTGGGAGATTTAAAATTGCAATTAATTGGCTGGGTATTTATTGATGGCATTTTGTTCGAGCGTTCCAGATAGATAGGGCTATGCAGTAACAAAATTTCATGAAATTTCGAGTTTTTTTACTTAGGTTTTAGATCTCGAACTCTTAGTGAAATTTCTGCGCTGTTTATTAGAAAGATTGCGGTTGGTTATTGTTGTTTGGTTTGTATGGATGAATTTGATTTACCATATGATGAACTTCGTGAGAGTTTACTGATACCACCTATGGATTGTTCTATTGCAAAAGCACTAAGTGAAGCGTTAGGGCATGCTTTGCATAATCTTTTTGCTGAAAGGTTACAGCAGTTGAATATTCTCCATGCCATGCATTAGAAGCAAGTGCTACATAACCTTCTCATGTTGAAGATGAAGAAAAGATCGAAACTTTATCTTGTTCCAAGGATGAAGATTTGATTTTTACAGTTCCTCGTGATGAAGAATTGATACCTAGCATTGATCAAAGGGAAACCGTGCCTTTAGTTAATGTTTCGTTTCCATTGGTTCTAAGGGTCGCTGATGATATTGTTGTTTCAAACGTCATAAATATTGTTTCTTTTTGGAGGGATAAACTACATCTACTGATAATATGGAGCACGTATATATTAAATTTCATGGAGCAAAGGATGATCTTGATCGAAGGCAAATGCTAGTTGAGTATATTGTTGTCCGCTTAATCTGGATGATTTCGTGGCATATCTTGAAGAAACTTGAGGTCAAGTTTTTTTTCAAGAGGGGGAGTATGATGCATGATACGTGCATGGATTGGTTCACCAACTATCATTATTTGCTTTATTAGAATCATTGCATGGTTTTACTTTACGCTTAAAGTGAAGGTTTTACATGTAAACAAAAATATGTCTTTTATTGTTATTATTGTTGTGTTAGTTAAAGTAGTTGAGTTGTTTCTAGTTATGGCCGTTGTAATAAGGTCCGAAGTTCCTAGCTTGTTTCGGTTCATGTGAGTCTTAGTTGTCATGAGTTCTATTTTAGGAAAGTTGCCTTAAAACATGAAGAGGAGTGGCGTGCAACGGTGTGTCCTTGCTGTCGTGCGATTTAATGGTTTTAAGGAAAGAGTTGCACATCTTTCCTTAAGCTAATGTTTCCTTAAGTTCTTGCTAGTTTCTAGGCTTTAATTTAGGGGAGACTTTCCAAATATTCAGCTAGGTTGGCCGTGGCTTGTATGTACTTGGAGGTCAAGGTTTTATTGCCTCTTCTACTATAAATAAAGGGCGGCTATCCTCCAAAAGAGGTAGAGTTTATTTGAGAAAATCAGAATTGCATGCTTTGCATGAGTTGAGCGTAAGCTAAAACTAGGTTTCCGAGTAGTAAACCTAAATCAAACAACCGAGACTTGTTTGACCATACTCTTAACCGCGACTTAAGAGTAATATCCCTATAGTTTCATTGACTCTTCGTCCACAAAAATCATAAAACACAAATAAGCCCGAAAACAGCCACGAAAATCACATCAAGTGGTATCAGAGCAGTGTTATTAGAACGGAGCTTGAGGGCGCGTGGAAGCTCCAAATCGCGATTTTATTGATTAGTTGGAAAGCTAACATACAGTGCTACCTTGTGTCAAAATTTCAGAGCAATCCAATCAATATCCAAGTCACAACAATCGAAACATTCAGAGCTAATTTTCTGGCATATTCGAAGCGGTTTTGCGGGTAAATCTTGGGCAATTCATTCTCCTAGCATACAACGAAATTTTGAGTTTTTCTTGGCTTAAAAATTGGACTAATTTTGGTCTAGTTTAAGACTGGAAATTTTCATAATTTTTGAAGAAACTTTGATATTTATTCGAACACATTTTTTATAATTGGTCAAAACCGAACTATTATTGTAACAGCCTAAATTTTTAAGCAGGTTCAATTATTTTGTTAACTATATTAAGTCTTCATCAGGCTTTGGTCCTTTAAGTAGTTAGATTTCTCTCCCACATCATACTAGGACAAAAGTGGATAACATTCTTAGTGGTTAAGAAAGCAAGTGGATAAGCTCTAACATTCTTAGTGGTTAAGAAAGCAAGTGGATAAGCTCAAACATTCTTAGTGGTTAAGAAAGCAAGTGGATAAGCTCTAACATTCTTAGTGGTTAAGAAAGCAAGTGGATAAGCTATAACATTCTTAGTGGTTAAGAAAGCTTGTGGATAAGCACTATCATTCTTAATGTTTAAGAAAGGTCAAAGAGGATAAGCACTATCATTCTTAGTGGTTAATAAAGCCTTGAGAACCAATAGATAAGGTAAAAAGCCTTTGAGAGCCTTATTCCTTAAGATTATGAAAATTGCATAGAGACCATTTTATCGGGTAACAATGAACCTCAAGTTAAAGAGCCTTTTTGGGTTGAATCCGAGCTCAGAACCTAATCAAACTTGACATATGTTATGTTTGGGATGTTGTAAGGTTAAAATGGTCATTTGTTCCCAAAATATACGTGGCTTAATATGGTAAGTTCCTTACTTAGTAAAATCCGGCCAGCTAATATATCAGTTCGTACCTATCCTCAAAGAATGCTTCTTAGCATCTGCTTGAGTGTCGATCTCTTAAAGATCTTTGCATGCATGAAATCCAACACAATAAGCTAACACCTCCAATAAGAATCACCTAGAAACTCCAAGAAACCGACCTTACCCAGAAGAGGTTTCCCTCCTCCAATGGGTACCGCCAGAACATCCCCTATAAAAGGAGTCATGGTTTTTCATCCTTTTCTCCTAAATCATTTTCTTCAACACCTACTTCTCTTTACATAAAATTCTTCTAGACATAATTCCCTAGTGTTTCAAGCTTTTGGTATAGTTTTCAAGCCTTGGAAAGTTGTAGAAAACTCCATAGAAACATCAAGCAAGCTAGCTGTAAGCACGACTTTGCATGTCTCTTGGACTTAGCTTAGTTATTTATGTTACGAAACTTGTATAAACTAATCTTAGCACTTTACATATTCAGGGGAAGTTGTAGGAAGGATAAACCACTTGGAATAAGGAGTTTGAGTTACATTAAGCAGCCTAAGTGAAGGTACACACTTAGTTTGGATTGTAACCTAGAGATTTTCGTACCTATGATTAGATGATTGTTTCTTTCTATTATGAAGCATGAATATGAAATGAAATCTCTTCTGATATGCATATTAGTATGTGTTCTTTGAGTATCTGACATGAATTTGGCATGCTATGGCTCATTTGAAATGTTTTACTTATCCTAAGCTAGGCTTAAACACTAAATTGCCATGTTTATGCTTTTAAATGGAATTTGTTAAGTATATGGAATTGTATGGTAATGAAACAATAAATGTATTGGTTTTAATCACGGAAGCGAGGCGTGAGCATACACCCGGGTTAGGGCGGGTATTCCCTAACCGTTACCCAACCGGGAGGGGAAATCTGGCGGAAGTGGGATATGTCCGGTTAAGTCTTGCAAGCGAAACGGTAAAAGGTGGGGTGACGACCCTCAACGGTTTGCTACGCTCGCGGTCATATCAAAAGATTGATCTTATGAAATCTCTAAGTAATTGAAGTGATTATGACTACTTGCTATTATGACTATGTGTTATCAATTAGTTTTTAAAATACACCTAAACTTGTATTTTCTATTACACAGTGTGTATTCAGCTTTGCTGATAGTGTTGTCATTTCTGTGGCCTGTCACTTGGTGGGTGGCAGAGTCAAACATTGTTGCAGGATTGTGTTGGAAGCCAGAATCGAGTTGAGAGCAAAGTTATGATTCGAATTGTGTATTGTGGGTTAAATTCTGAGATTTAAGTTTGTATATAGAGGAGTTTATTTAGAATTACATACAATATAGATTACTCTTTTGCCTTGAAATTTGAGATTGAATGACTATGTAATTGAAGTCTTATATAAAGGATTTTGTTTTGTGGGCCCATAACCCACAGGTCCAGGATCGTATATTTCAGGTTGTTTCAGCTACTTGTATTATCTAATTCATAAGTGATTATTATTGTTTTGGTGTTAATTGGGATTTGTGATTGTTAAGCGAGTTAAGCTAGCAGCTCGGGAAGCGGGCGGTTACAAATGGTATCAGAGTAACTCTGCGACCGTGTGCTTAGTTAGCCACATAGCGGGGGTAAAAGATCGTTGGGAATGTGTGTCTGTTACTTGGGTAATTAGAGTTCAAGTTCGAACCTTGGAATAAGAATAAGAGTCTAGATTTGTGTAAAAGTTTGGGAATAAGAGTATGGATTTCGAAGTATTGTAATTTGAGGATATTTGAAATCTAGTTGTTGGGAATATTGAGAACTTTTTCATGGAAATTTAATAAGGACTATCGGACGATGTAGTGCTTGATATATGGATACTTCAGGTTAATCTATGAGTTTATGTTTTGAAGTTTCGAGGACGAAACTTATTTTAAGGGTGGTAGAGTGTAACAACCTAAATTTTTAAGCAGGTTCAATTATTTTGTTAACTATATTAAGTCTTCATCAGGCTTTGGTCCTTTAAGTAGTTAGATTTCTCTCCCACATCATACTAGGACAAAAGTGGATAACATTCTTAGTGGTTAAGAAAGCAAGTGGATAAGCTCTAACATTCTTAGTGGTTAAGAAAGCAAGTGGATAAGCTCAAACATTCTTAGTGGTTAAGAAAGCAAGTGGATAAGCTCTAACATTCTTAGTGGTTAAGAAAGCAAGTAGATAAGCTCTAACATTCTTAGTGGTTAAGAAAGCTTGTGGATAAGCACTATCATTCTTAATGTTTAAGAAAGGTCAAAGAGGATAAGCACTATCATTCTTAGTGGTTAATAAAGCCTTGAGAACCAATAGATAAGGTAAAAAGCCTTTGAGAGCCTTATTCCTTAAGATTATGAAAATTGCATAGAGACCATTTTATCGGGTAACAATGAACCTCAAGTTAAAGAGCCTTTTTGGGTTGAATCCGAGCTCAGAACCTAATCAAACTTGACATATGTTATGTTTGGGATGTTGTAAGGTTAAAATGGTCATTTGTTCCCAAAATATACGTGGCTTAATATGGTAAGTTCCTTACTTAGTAAAATCCGGCCAGCTAATATATCAGTTCGTACCTATCCTCAAAGAATGCTTCTTAGCATCTGCTTGAGTGTCGATCTCTTAAAGATCTTTGCATGCATGAAATCCAACACAATAAGCTAACACCTCCAATAAGAATCACCTAGAAACTCCAAGAAACCGACCTTACCCGGAAGAGGTTTCCCTCCTCCAATGGGTACCGCGGAACATCCCCCATAAAAGGAGTCATGGTTTTTCATCCTTTTCTCCTAAATCATTTTCTTCAACACCTACTTCTCTTTACATAAAATTCTTCTAGACATAATTCCCTAGTGTTTCAAGCTTTTGGTATAGTTTTCAAGCCTTGGAAAGTTGTAGAAAACTCCATAGAAACATCAAGCAACCTAGTAAGCTACGCCTTTGCATGTCTCTTGGACTTAGCTTAGTTATTTATGTTCCGAAACTTGTATAAACTAATCTTAGCACTTTACATATTCAGGGGAAGTTGTAGGAAGGATAAACCACTTGGAATAAGGAGTTTGAGTTACATTAAGCGACCTAAGTGAAGGTACACACTTAGTTTGGATTGTAACCTAGAGATTTTCGTACCTATGATTAGATGATTGTTTCTTTCTATTATGAAGCATGAATATGAAATGAAATCTCTTCTGATATGCATATTAGTATGTGTTCTTTGAGTATCTGACATGAATTTGGCATGCTATGGCTCATTTGAAATGTTTTACTTATCCTAAGCTAGGCTTAAACACTAAATTGCCATGTTTATGCTTTTAAATGGAATTTGTTAAGTATATGGAATTGTATGGTAATGAAACAATAAATGTATTGGTTTTAATCACGGAAGCGAGGCGTGAGCATACACCCGGGTTAGGGCGGGTATTCCCTAACTGTTACCCAACCAGGAGGGGGAAATCTGGCGGAAGTGGGATATGTCCGGGTTAAGTCTTGCAAAGCGAACAAGAAAAGGTGGGGTGACGACCCTCAACAGGTTTGCTACGCTCGCGGTCATATCAAAAGATTGATCTTATGAAATCTCTAAGTAATTGAAGTGATTATGACTACTTGCTATTATGACTATGTGTTATCAATTAGTTTTTAAAATACACCTAAACTTGTATTTTCTATTACACAAGTGTGTATTCGGCTTTCTTCGATAGTGTTGTCATTTCGTGGCTTCGTCACTTGGTGGGTGGCGAGTCAAACATTGTTGCAGGATTGTGTTGGAAGCCGAAATCGAGTTGAGAGCAAAGTTATGATTCGAATTGTGTATTGTGGGTTAAATTCCGAGATTTAAGTTTGTATATAGAGGAGTTTATTTAGAATTACATACAATATAGATTACTCTTTTGCCTTGAAATTTGAGATTGAATGACTATGTAATTGAAGTCTTATATAAAGGATTTTGTTTTGTGGGCCCATAACCCACGGGTCCGGGATCGTATATTTCGAGTTGTTTCAACTACTTGTATTATCTAATTCATAAGTGATTATTATTGTTTTGGTGTTAATTGGGATTTGTGATTGTTAAGCGAGTTAAGCTAGCAGCTCGGGAAGCGGGCGGTTACAAATGGTATCGAGTAACTCTGCGACCGTGTGCTTAGTTAGCCACATAGCGGGGGTAAAAGATCGTTGGGAATGTGTGTACGTTACTTGGGTAATTAGAGTTCAAGTTACGAGCACTGGAATAAGAATAAGAGTCTAGATTTGTGTAAAAGTTTGGGAATAAGAGTATGGATTTCGAAGTATTGTAATTTGAGGATATTTGAAATCTAGTTGTTGGGAATATTGAGAACTTTTTCATGGAAATTTAATAAGGACTATCGGACGATGTAGTGCTTGATATATGGATACTTCGAGGTTAATCTATGAGTTTATGTTTTGAAGTTTCGAGGACGAAACTTATTTTAAGGGTGGTAGAGTGTAACAACCTAAATTTTTAAGCGAGTTCAATTATTTTGTTAACTATATTAAGTCTTCATCGGGCTTTGGTCCTTTAAGTAGTTAGATTTCTCTCCCACATCATACTAGGACAAAAGTGGATAACATTCTTAGTGGTTAAGAAAGCAAGTGGATAAGCTCTAACATTCTTAGTGGTTAAGAAAGCAAGTGGATAAGCTCAAACATTCTTAGTGGTTAAGAAAGCAAGTGGATAAGCTCTAACATTCTTAGTGGTTAAGAAAGCAAGTGGATAAGCTCTAACATTCTTAGTGGTTAAGAAAGCTTGTGGATAAGCACTATCATTCTTAATGTTTAAGAAAGGTCAAAGAGGATAAGCACTATCATTCTTAGTGGTTAATAAAGCCTTGAGAACCAATAGATAAGGTAAAAAGCCTTTGAGAGCCTTATTCCTTAAGATTATGAAAATTGCATAGAGACCATTTTATCGGGTAACAATGAACCTCAAGTTAAAGAGCCTTTTTGGGTTGAATCCGAGCTCAGAACCTAATCAAACTTGACATATGTTATGTTTGGGATGTTGTAAGGTTAAAATGGTCATTTGTTCCCAAAATATACGTGGCTTAATATGGTAAGTTCCTTACTTAGTAAAATCCGGCCAGCTAATATATCAGTTCGTACCTATCCTCAAAGAATGCTTCTTAGCATACGCTGAGTGTCGATCTCTTAAAGATCTTTGCATGCATGAAATCCAACACAATAAGCTAACACCTCCAATAAGAATCACCTAGAAACTCCAAGAAACCGACCTTACCCGAAGAGGTTTCCCTCCTCCAATGGGTACCGCCGTAACATCCCCTATAAAAGGAGTCATGATTTTTCATCCTTTTCTCCTAAATCATTTTCTTCAACACCTACTTCTCTTTACATAAAATTCTTCTAGACATAATTCCCTAGTGTTTCAAGCTTTTGGTATAGTTTTCAAGCCTTGGAAAGTTGTAGAAAACTCCATAGAAACATCAAGCAAACTGCTGTAAGCACAGCTTTGCATGTCTCTTGGACTTAGCTTAGTTATTTATGTTACGAAACTTGTATAAACTAATCTTAGCACTTTACATATTCAGGGGAAGTTGTAGGAAGGATAAACCACTTGGAATAAGGAGTTTGAGTTACATTAAGCAGCCTAAGTGAAGGTACACACTTAGTTTGGATTGTAACCTAGAGATTTTCGTACCTATGATTAGATGATTGTTTCTTTCTATTATGAAGCATGAATATGAAATGAAATCTCTTCTGATATGCATATTAGTATGTGTTCTTTGAGTATCTGACATGAATTTGGCATGCTATGGCTCATTTGAAATGTTTTACTTATCCTAAGCTAGGCTTAAACACTAAATTGCCATGTTTATGCTTTTAAATGGAATTTGTTAAGTATATGGAATTGTATGGTAATGAAACAATAAATGTATTGGTTTTAATCACGGAAGCGAGGCGTGAGCATACACCCGGGTTAGGGCGGGTATTCCCTAACTGTTACCCAACCAGGAGGGGGAAATCCTGGCGGAAGTGGGATATGTCCGGGTTAAGTCTTGCAAGCAGAACAGTAAAAGGTGGGGTGACGACCCTCAACAGTTTGCTACGCTCGCGGTCATATCAAAAGATTGATCTTATGAAATCTCTAAGTAATTGAAGTGATTATGACTACTTGCTATTATGACTATGTGTTATCAATTAGTTTTTAAAATACACCTAAACTTGTATTTTCTATTACACAAGGTGTATTCACTTTGCGATAGTGTTGTCATTTCCGGTGGCTCGTCACTTGGTGGGTGGCGAGAGTCAAACATTGTTGCAGGATTGTGTTGGAAGCCAGAATCGAGTTGAGAGCAAAGTTATGATTCGAATTGTGTATTGTGGGTTAAATTCTGAGATTTAAGTTTGTATATAGAGGAGTTTATTTAGAATTACATACAATATAGATTACTCTTTTGCCTTGAAATTTGAGATTGAATGACTATGTAATTGAAGTCTTATATAAAGGATTTTGTTTTGTGGGCCCATAACCCACAGGTCCAGGATCGTATATTTCAGGTTGTTTCAGCTACTTGTATTATCTAATTCATAAGTGATTATTATTGTTTTGGTGTTAATTGGGATTTGTGATTGTTAAGCGAGTTAAGCTAGCAGCTCGGGAAGCGGGCGGTTACAATTATGGACCAGTGCTGGGAGATTTAAAATTGCAATTAATTGGCTGGGTATTTATTGATGGCATTTTGTTCGAGTGTTCCAGACACATAGGGCTATGTGTAACAAAATTTCATGAAATTTCGAGTCTTTTTACTTAGGTTTTAGATCTCGAACTCTTAGTGAAATTTCTGCGCAGTTTACTAGAAAGATTGTGGTTGGTTATTGTTGTTTGGTTTGTATGGATGAATTTGAACTACCATATGATGAACTTCGTGAGAGTTTACTGATACCACCTATGGATTGTTCTATTGCAAAAGCACTAAGTGAAGCGTTAGGGCATGCTTTGCATAATCTTTTTGCTGAAAGGTTACAGCAGTTGAATATTCTCCATGCCATGCATTAGAAGCAAGTGCTACATAACCTTCTCATGTTGAAGATGAAGAAAAGATCGAAACTTTATCTTGTTCCAAGGATGAAGATTTGATTTTTACGGTTCCTCGTGATGAAGAAGTGATACCTAGCATTGATCTAAGGGAAACCGTGCCTTTAGTTAATGTTTCGTTTCCATTGGTTCTAAGGGTCGCTGATGATATTGTTGTTTCAAACGTCATAAATATTGTTTCTTTTAGGAGGGATAAACTACATCTACTGATAATATGGAGCACGTATATATTAAATTTTCATGGAGCAAAGTATGATCTTGATCGAAGGCAAATGCTAGTTGAGTATATTGTTGTCCGCTTAATATGGATGATTTCGTGGCATAACTTGAAGAAACTTGAGGTCAAGTTTTTTTTCAAGAGGGGGAGTATGATGCATGATACGTGCATGGATTGGTTCACCAACTATCTTTATTTGTTTTATTAGAATCGTTGCATGGTTTTACTTTACGCTTAAAGTGAAGGTTTTACATGTAAACAAAAATATGTCTTTTATTGTTATTATTGTTATGTTAGTTAAAGTAGTTGAGTTGATTCTAGTTATGTTGGTTGTAATAAGGTCCGAAATTCCTAGCTTATTTCGGTTCATGTGAGTCTTAGTTGTCATGAGGTTTATTTTAGGAAAGTTGCCTTAAAACATGAAGAGGGAGTGTCGTGCAAGGATGTGTCCTTGCTGCCGTGTGATTTAATGTTTTTAAGGAAAGATTTGCACATCTTTCCTTAAGTTAATGTTTCCTTAAGTTCTAGCTTGATTCTAGGCTTTAATTTAGGGAAAACTTTCCTTATATTCAGCTAGGTTGGCCGTGGCTTGTATGTATTTGGAGATCAAGGTTTTCTTGCCTCTTCTACTATATATAAAGGGCGGCTATCCTCCTAAAGAGGTAGAGTTTATTTGAGAAAATCAGAATTGCATACTTTGCATGAGTTGAGCGTAAGCTAAAACTAGGTTTCCGAGTTGTAAACCTAAATCAAACAACCGAGACTTGTTTGACCATACTCTTAACCACGACTTAAGAGTAATATCCCTTTAGTTTCATTGATTGTTCGTCCACAAAAATCATAAAACACAAAAGAGCCCGAAAACGACCCACGAAAATCACATCAAGTGGTATCAATGCAGTGTTATTAGAAAGGAGCTTGAGGGCGCGTGGAAGCTCCAAATCGCGATTTTCTTGATTAGTTGGAAAGCTAACATACAGAGCTACCTTGTGTCAAAATTTCAGAGCAATCCAATCAATATCCAAGTCACAACAATCGAAACATTCAGAGCTAATTTTCTGGCATATTCGAGCAGTTTTCAGGTAAATCTTGGGCAATTCATTCTCCTAGCATACAACGAAATTTTGAGTTTTTCTTGGCTTAAAAATTGGTCTAATTTTGGTCTAGTTTAAGACTGGAAATTTTCATAATTTTTGAAGAAACTTTGATATTTATTCGAACACATTTTTTATAATTGGTCAAAACCGAACTATTATGGACCAGTTCTGGGAGATTTTAAATTGCAAATAATTGGCTGGGTATTTATTGATGGAATTTTGTTCGAGCGTTCCAGACACATAGGGCTATGCTGTAACAAAATTTCATGAAATTTCGAGTTTTTTTTACTTAGGTTTTAGATCTCGAACTCTTAGTGAAATTTCTGCGCAGTTTACTAGAAAGATTGCGGTTGGTTATTGTTGTTTGGTTTGTATGGATGAATTTGATTTACCATATGATGAACTTCGTGAGAGTTTACTGATACCACCTATGGATTGTTCTATTGCAAAAGCACTAAGTGAAGCGTTAGGGCATGCTTTGCATAATCTTTTGCTTTGAAAGGTTACAGCCAGCTTGAATATTCTCCATGCCAAGCATTAGAAGCAAGTGCTACATAACCTTCTCATGTTGAAAATGAAGAAAAGATCGAAACTTTATCTTGTTCCAAGGATGAAGATTTGATTTTTACAGTTCCTCGTGATGAAGAAGTGATACCTAGCATTGATCTAAGGGAAACCGTGCCTTTAGTTAATGTTTCGTTTCCATTGGTTCTAAGGGTCGCTGATGATATTGTTGTTTCAAACGTCATAAATATTGTTTCTTTTAGGAGGGATAAACTACATCTACTGATAATATGGAGCACGTATATATTAAATTTTCATGGAGCAAAGGATGATCTTGATCGAAGGCAAATGCTAGTTGAGTATATTGTTGTCCGCTTAATATGGATGATTTCGTGGCATAACTTGAAGAAACTTGAGGTCAAGTTTTTTTTCAAGAGGGGGAGTATGATGCATGATACGTGCATGGATTGGTTCACCAACTATCTTTATTTGTTTTATTAGAATCGTTGCATGGGTTTACTTTACGCTTAAAGTGAAGGTTTTACATGTAAACAAAAATATGTCTTTTATTGTTATTATTGTTATGTTTGTTAAAGTAGTTGAGTTGATTCTAGTTATGTTGGTTGTAATAAGGTCCGAAATTCCTAGCTTATTTCGGTTCATGTGAGTCTTAGTTGTCATGAGGTTTATTTTAGGAAAGTTGCCTTAAAACATGAAGAGGAGTGTCGTGCAAGGATGTGTCCTTGCTGCCGTGTGATTTAATGTTTTTAAGGAAAGATTTGCACATCTTTCCTTAAGTTAATGTTTCCTTAAGTTCTAGCTTGATTCTAGGCTTTAATTTAGGGAAAACTTTCCTTATATTCAGCTAGGTTGGCCGTGGCTTGTATGTATTTGGAGATCAAGCTTTTCTTGCCTCTTCTACTATATATAAAGGGCGGCTATCCTCCTAAAGAGGTAGAGTTTATTTGAGAAAATCAGAATTGCATACTTTGCATGAGTTGAGCGTAAGCTAAAACTAGGTTTCCGAGTTGTAAACCTAAATCAAACAACCGAGACTTGTTTGACCATACTCTTAACCACGACTTAAGAGTAATATCCCTTTAGTTTCATTGATTGTTCGTCCACAAAAATCATAAAACACAAAAGAGCCCGAAAACAGCCTTACGAAAATCACATCAAGTGGTATCAATGCAGTGTTATTAGAAAGGAGCTTGAGGGCGCGTGGAAGCTCCAAATCGCGATTTTCTTGATTAGTTGGAAAGCTAACATACAGAGCTACCTTGTGTCAAAATTTCAGAGCAATCCAATCAATATCCAAGTCACAACAATCGAAACATTCAGAGCTAATTTTCTGGCATATTCGAGCAGTTTTCAGGTAAATCTTGGGCAATTCATTCTCCTAGCATACAACGAAATTTTGAGTTTTTCTTGGCTTAAAAAATTGGTCTAATTTTGGTCTAGTTTAAGACTGGAAATTTTCATAATTTTTTGAAGAAAATTTGATATTTATTCGAACACATTTTTTATAATTGGTCAAAACCGAACTATTATGGACCAGTTCTGGGAGATTTATAATTGCAAATAATTGGCTGGGTATTTATTGATGGAATTTTGTTCGAGCGTTCCAGACACATAGGGCTATGCTGTAACAAAATTTCATGAAATTTCGAGTTTTTTTTACTTAGGTTTTAGATCTCGAACTCTTAGTGAAATTTCTGCGCAGTTTACTAGAAAGATTGCGGTTGGTTATTGTTGTTTGGTTTGTATGGATGAATTTGATTTACCATATGATGAACTTCGTGAGAGTTTACTGATACCACCTATGGATTGTTCTATTGCAAAAGCACTAAGTGAAGCGTTAGGGCATGCTTTGCATAATCTTTTTGCTGAAAGGTTACAGCAGTTGAATATTCTCCATGCCAAGCATTAGAAGCAAGTGCTACATAACCTTCTCATGTTGAAAATGAAGAAAAGATCGAAACTTTATCTTGTTCCAAGGATGAAGATTTGATTTTTACAGTACCTCGTGATGAAGAAGTGATACCTAGCATTGATCTAAGGGAAACCGTGCCTTTAGTTAATGTTTCGTTTCCATTGGTTCTAAGGGTCGCTGATGATATTGTTGTTTCAAACGTCATAAATATTGTTTCTTTTAGGAGGGATAAACTACATCTACTGATAATATGGAGCACGTATATATTAAATTTTCATGGAGCAAAGGATGATCTTGATCGAAGGCAAATGCTAGTTGAGTATATTGTTGTCCGCTTAATATGGATGATTTCGTGGCATAACTTGAAGAAACTTGAGGTCAAGTTTTTTTTCAAGAGGGGGAGTATGATGCATGATACGTGCATGGATTGGTTCACCAACTATCTTTATTTGCTTTATTAGAATCGTTGCATGGGTTTACTTTACGCTTAAAGTGAAGGTTTTACATGTAAACAAAAATATGTCTTTTATTGTTATTATTGTTATGTTTGTTAAAGTAGTTGAGTTGATTCTAGTTATGTTGGTTGTAATAAGGTCCGAAATTCCTAGCTTATTTCGGTTCATGTGAGTCTTAGTTGTCATGAGGTTTATTTTAGGAAAGTTGCCTTAAAACATGAAGAGGAGTGCCGTGCAAGGATGTGTCCTTGCTGCCGTGTGATTTAATGTTTTTAAGGAAAGATTTGCACATCTTTCCTTAAGTTAATGTTTCCTTAAGTTCTAGCTTGATTCTAGGCTTTAATTTAGGGAAAACTTTCCTTATATTCAGCTAGGTTGGCCGTGGCTTGTATGTATTTGGAGATCAAGCTTTTCTTGCCTCTTCTACTATATATAAAGGGCGGCTATCCTCCTAAAGAGGTAGAGTTTATTTGAGAAAATCAGAATTGCATACTTTGCATGAGTTGAGCGTAAGCTAAAACTAGGTTTCCGAGTTGTAAACCTAAATCAAACAACCGAGACTTGTTTGACCATACTCTTAACCACGACTTAAGAGTAATATCCCTTTAGTTTCATTGACTGTTCGTCCACAAAAATCATAAAACACAAAAGAGCCCGAAAACAGCCCACGAAAATCACATCAAGTGGTATCAATGCAGTGTTATTAGAAAGGAGCTTGAGGGCGCGTGGAAGCTCCAAATCGCGATTTTCTTGATTAGTTGGAAAGCTAACATACAGAGCTACCTTGTGTCAAAATTTCAGAGCAATCCAATCAATATCCAAGTCACAAAAATCGAAACATTCAGAGCTAATTTTCTGGCATATTCGAGCAGTTTTCAGGTAAATCTTGGGCAATTCATTCTCCTAGCATACAACGAAATTTTGAGTTTTTCTTGGCTTAAAAATTGGACTAATTTTGGTCTAGTTTAAGACTGGAAATTTTCATAATTTTTGAAGAAAATTTGATATTTATTCGAACACATTTTTTATAATTGGTCAAAACCGAACAATTATGGACCAGTTCCGGGAGATTTATAATTGCAAATAATTGGCTGGGTATTTATTGATGGAATTTTGTTCGAGCGTTCCAGACACATAGGGCTATGCTGTAACAAAATTTCATGAAATTTCGAGTTTTTTTTACTTAGGTTTTAGATCTCGAACTCTTAGTGAAATTTTTGCGCAGTTTACTAGAAAGATTGCGGTTGGTTATTGTTGTTTGGTTTGTATGGATGAATTTGATTTACCATATGATGAACTTCGTGAGAGTTTACTGATACCACCTATGGATTGTTCTATTGCAAAAGCACTAAGTGAAGCGTTAGGGCATGCTTTGCATAATCTTTTTGCTGAAAGGTTACAGCAGTTGAATATTCTCCATGCCAAGCATTAGAAGCAAGTGCTACATAACCTTCTCATGTTGAAAATGAAGAAAAGATCGAAACTTTATCTTGTTCCAAGGATGAAGATTTGATTTTTACGAGTACCTCGTGATGAAGAAGTGATACCTAGCATTGATCTAAGGGAAACCGTGCCTTTAGTTAATGTTTCATTTCCATTGGTTCTAAGGGTCGCCGATGATATTGTTGTTTCAAACGTCATAAATATTGTTTCTTTTAGGAGGGATAAACTACATCTACTGATAATATGGAGCACGTATATATTAAATTTTCATGGAGCAAAGGATGATCTTGATCGAAGGCAAATGCTAGTTGAGTATATTGTTGTCCGCTTAATATGGATGATTTCGTGGCATAACTTGAAGAAACTTGAGGTCAAGTTTTTTTTCAAGAGGGGGAGTATGATGCATGATACGTGCATGGATTGGTTCACCAACTATCTTTATTTGCTTTATTAGAATCGTTGCATGGGTTTACTTTACGCTTAAAGTGAAGGTTTTACATGTAAACAAAAATATGTCTTTTATTGTTATTATTGTTATGTTTGTTAAAGTAGTTGAGTTGATTCTAGTTATGTTGGTTGTAATAAGGTCCGAAAGTCCTAGCTTATTTCGGTTCATGTGAGTCTTAGTTGTCATGAGGTTTATTTTAGGAAAGTTGCCTTAAAACATGAAGAGGAGTGCCGGTGCAAGGATGTGTCCTTGCTGCCGTGTGATTTAATGTTTTTAAGGAAAGATTTGCACATCTTTCCTTAAGTTAATGTTTCCTTAAGTTCTAGCTTGATTCTAGGCTTTAATTTAGGGAAAACTTTCCTTATATTCAGCTAGGTTGGCTGTGGCTTGTATGTATTTGGAGACCAAGGTTTTCTTGCCTTTTCTACTATATAAAAAGGGCGGCTATCCTCCTAAAGAGGTAGAGTTTATTTGAGAAAATCAGAATTGCATACTTTGCATGAGTTAAGCGTAAGCTAAAACTAGGTTTCCGAGTTGTAAACCTAAATCAAACAACCGAGACTTGTTTGACCATACTCTTAACCACGACTTAAGAGTAATATCCCTTTAGTTTCATTGACTGTTCGTCCACAAAAATCATTAAACACAAAAGAGGCCAAAAACAGCCACGAAAATCACATCAAGTGGTATCAATGCAGTGTTATTAGAAAGGAGCTTGAGGGCGTGTTGAAGCTCCAAATCGCGATTTTCTTGATTAGTTGGAAAGCTAACATACAGAGCTACCTTGTGTCAAAATTTCAGAGCAATCCAATTAATATCCAAGTCACAACAATTGAAACATTCAGAGCTAATATTCTGGCATATTCGAGCGGTTTTTCGGGTTAATCTTGGGCAATTCATTCTCCTAGCATACAACGAAATTTTGAGTTTTTCTTGGCTTAAAAATTGGACTAATTTTGGTCTAGTTTAAGACTGGAAATTTTCATAATTTTTGAAGAAAATATGATATTTATTCGAACACATTTTTTATAATTGGTCAAACCGAACTATTATGGACCAGTTCTGGGAGATTTATAATTGCAAATAATTGGCTGGGTATTTATTGGTGGAATTTTGTTTGAGCGTTCCAGACACATAGGGCTATGCTGTAACAAAATTTCATGAAATTTCGAGTTTTTTTACTTAGGTTTTAGATCTCGAACTCTTAGTGAAATTTCTGCGCAGTTTACTAGAAAGATTGCGGTTGGTTATTGTTGTTTGGTTTGTATGGATGAATTTGATTTACCATATGATGAACTTTGTGAGAGTTTACTGATACCACCTATGGATTGTTCTATTGCAAAAGCACTAAGTGAAGCGTTAGGGCATGCTTTGCATAATCTTTTTGCCGAAAGCTTACGGTAGTTGAATATTCTCCATGCCAAGCATTAGAAGCAAGTGCTACATAACCTTCTCATGTTGAAAATGAAGAAAAGATCGAAACTTTATCTTGGTCCAAGGATGAAGATTTGATTTTTACAGTACCTCGTGATGAAGAAGTGATACCTAGCATTGATCTAAGGGAAAACCGTGCCTTTAGTTAATGTTTCGTTTCCATTGGTTCTAAGGGTCGCCGATGATATTGTTGTTTCAAACGTCATAAATATTGTTTCTTTTAGGAGGGATAAACTACATCTACTGATAATATGGAGCACGTATATATTAAATTTTCATGGAGCAAAGGATGATCTTGATCGAAGGCAAATGCTAGTTGAGTATATTGTTATCCGCTTAATATGGATGATTTCGTGGCATAACTTGAAGAAACTTGAGGTCAAGTTTTTTTTCAAGAGGGGGAGTATGATGCATGATACGTGCATGGATTGGTTCACCAACTATCTTTATTTGCTTTATTAGAATCGTTGCATGGGTTTACTTTACGCTTAAAGTGAAGGTTTTACAAGTAAACAAAAATATGTCTTTTATTGTTATTATTGTTATGTTTGTTAAAGTAGTTGAGTTGATTCTAGTTATGTTGGTTGTAATAAGGTCCGAAATTCCTAGCTTATTTCGGTTCATGTGAGTCTTAGTTGTCATGAGGATTATTTTAGGAAAGTTGCCTTAAAACATGAAGAGGAGTGCCGTGCAAGGATGTGTCCTTGCTGCCGTGTGATTTAATGTTTTTAAGGAAAGATTTGCACATCTTTCCTTAAGTTAATGTTTCCTTAAGTTCTAGCTTGATTCTAGGCTTTAATTTAGGGAAAACTTTCCATATATTCAGCTAGGTTGGCCGTGCCTTGTATGTACTTGGAGATCAAGGTTTTCTTGCCTCTTCTACTATATATAAAGGGCGGCTATCCTCCTAAAGTGGTAGAGTTTATTTGAGAAAATCAGAATTGCATACTTTGCATGAGTTGAGCGTAAGCTAAAACTAGGTTTCCGAGTAGTAAACCAAAATCAAACAACCGAGACTTGTTTGACCATACTCTTAACCACGACTTAAGAGTAATATCCCTTTAGTTTCATTGATTGTTCGTCCACAAAAATCATTAAACACAAAAGAGGCCAAAAACAGCCATGAAAATCACATCAAGTGGTATCAGAGCAGTGTTACTAGAACGAAGCTTGAGGGCGCGTGGATGCTCCAGATCGCGATTTTCTTGATTAGTTGGAAATCTAACATACAGAGCTACCTTGTGTCAAAATTTCAGAGCAATCCAAATCAATATCCATGTCACAACAATCGAAACATTCAGAGCTAATTTTCTGGCATATTCGAGCAGTTTTCAGGTAAATCTTTGGCAATTCATTCTCCTAGCATACAACGAAATTTTGAGTTTTTCTTGGCTTAAAAATTGGACTAATTTTGGTCTAGTTTAAGACTGGAAATTTTCATAATTTTTGAAGAAAATTTGATATTTATTCGAACACATTTTTTATAATTGGTCAAAACCGAACTATTATGGTCCAGTTCTGGGAGATTTATAATTGCAAATAATTGGCATGGTATTTATTGATGGAATTTTGTTCGAGCGTTCCAGACACATAGGGCTATGCTGTAACAAAATTTCATGAAATTTCGAGTTTTTTTACTTAGGTTTTAGATCTCGAACTCTTAGTGAAATTTCTGCGCAGTTTACTAGAAAGATTGCGGTTGGTTATTGTTGTTTGGTTTGTATGGATGAATTTGATTTACCATATGATGAACTTTGTGAGAGTTTACTGATACCACCTATGGATTGTTCTATTGCAAAAGCACTAAGTGAAGCGTTAGGGCATGCTTTGCATAATCTTTTTCTTCGAAAGGTTACGGTTGTTGAATATTCTCCATGCCATGCATTAGACGCAAGTGCTACATAACCTTCTCATGTTGAAGATGAAGAAAAGATCGAAACTTTATCTTGTTCCAAGGATGAAGATTTGATTTTTACAGTTCCTCGTGATGAAGAAGTGATACCTAGCATTGATCTAAGGGAAACCGTGCCTTTAGTTAATGTTTCGTTTCCATTGGTTCTAAGGGTCGCTGATGATATTGTTGTTTCAAACGTCATAAATATTGTTTCTTTTAGGAGGGATAAACTACATCTACTGATAATATGGAGCACGTATATATTAAATTTTCATGGAGCAAAGGATGATCTTGATCGAAGGCAAATGCTAGTTGAGTATATTGTTGTCAGCTTAATATGGATGATTTCGTGGCATAACTTGAAGAAACTTGAGGTCAAGTTTTTTTCAAGAGGGGGAGTATGATGCATGATACGTGCATGGATTGGTTCACCAACTATCTTTATTTGCTTTATTAGAATCGTTGCATGGGTTTACTTTACGCTTAAAGTGAAGGTTTTACATGTAAACAAAAATATGTCTCTTATTGTTATTATTGTTATGTTTGTTAAAGTAGTTGAGTTGATTCTAGTTATGTTGGTTGTAATAAGGTCCGAAATTCCTAGCTTATTTCGGTTCATGTGAGTCTTAGTTGTCATGAGGTTTATTTTTGGAAAGTTGCCTTAAAACATGAAGAGGAGTGCCGTGCAAGGATGTGTCCTTGCTTTGCCGTGTGATTTAATGTTTTTAAGGAAAGATTTGCACATCTTTCCTTAAGCTAATGTTTCCTTAAGTTCTAGCTTGATTCTAGGCTTTAATTTAGGGAAAACTTTCCTTATATTCAGCTAGGTTGGCCGTGGCTTGTATGTACTTGGAGATCAAGGTTTTCTTGCCTCTTCTACTATATATAAAGGGCGGCTATCCTCCTAAAGAGGTAGAGTTTATTTGAGAAAATCGAATTGCATACTTTGCATGAGTTGAGCGTAAGCTAAAACTAGGTTTCCGAGTAGTAAACCAAAATCAAACAACCGAGACTTGTTTGACCATACTCTTAACCATGACTTAAGAGTAATATCCCTTTAGTTTCATTGACTGTTCGTCCACAAAAATCATTCAACACAAAAGAGGCCAAAAACAGCCATGAAAATCACATCAAGTGGTATCAGAGCAGTGTTACTAGAACGGAGCTTGAGGGCGCGTGGATGCTCCAAATCGCGATTTTCTTGATTAGTTGGAAATCTAACATACAGAGCTACCTTGTGTCAAAATTTCAGAGTAATCCAATCAATATCCAAGTCACAACAATCGAAACATTCGGAGCTAATTTTCTCGGCATATTCGAGCGGTTTTCGGGTAAATCTTGGGCAATTCATTCTCCTAGCATACAACGAAATTTTGAGTTTTTCTTGGCTTAAAAAATGGACTAATTTTGGTCTAGTTTAAGACTGGAAATTTTCATAATTTTTGAAGAAACTTTGATATTTATTCGAACACATTTTTTATAATTGGTCAAAACCAAACTATTATGGACCAGTTCAGGGAGATTTAAAATTGCAAATAATTGGCTGGGTATTTATTGATGGACTTTTGTTCGAGTGTTCCAGGCACGTAGGGCTATGTTGTAACAAAATTTCATGAAATTTCGAGTTTTTTTACTTAGGTTTTAGATCTCGAACTCTTAGTGAAATTTACGCGGGTTTACTAGAAAGATTGCGGTTGGTTATTGTTGTTTGGTTTGTATGGATGAATTTGATTTACCATATGATGAACTTCGTGAGAGTTTACTGATACCACCTATGGATTGTTCTATTGCAAAAGCACTAAGCGAAGCGTTAGGGCATGCTTTGCATAATCTTTTTGCTGAAAGGTTACAGCAGTTGAATATTCTCCATGCCATGCATTAGAAGCAAGTGCTACATAACCTTCTCATGTTGAAGATGAAGAAAGGATCGAAACTTTATCTTGTTCCAAGGATGAAGATTTGATTTTAACAGTTCCTCGTGATGAAGAAGTGATACCTAGCATTGATCTAAGGGAAACCGTGCCTTTAGTTAATGTTTCGTTTCCATTGGTTCTAAGGGTCGGCGATGATATTGTTGTTTCAAACGTCATCAATATTGTTTCTTTTAGGTGGGATAAACTACATCTACTGATAATATGGAGCACGTATATATTAAATTTTCATGGAGCAAAGGATGATCTTGATCGAAGGCAAATGCTAGTTGAGTATATTGTTGTCCGCTTAATATGGATGATTTCGTGGCATAACATGAAGAAACTTGAGGTCATGTTTTTTTTTCAAGAGGGGGAGTATGATGCATGATACGTGCATGGATTGGTTCACCAACTATCTTTATTTGCTTTATTAGAATCGTTGCATGGGTTTACTTTACGCTTAAAGTGAAGGTTTTACATGTAAACAAAAATATGTCTTTTATTGTTATTATTGTTATGTTAGTTAAAGTAGTTGAGTTGATTCTAGTTATGTTGGTTGTAATAAGGTCCGAAATTCCTAGCTTATTTCGGTTCATGTGAGTCTTAGTTGTCATGAGGTTTATTTTAGGAAAGTTGCCTTAAAACATGAAGAGGAGTGCCGTGCAAGGATGTGTCCTTGCTGCCGTGTGATTTAATGTTTTTAAGGAAAGATTTGCACATCTTTCCTTAAGCTAATGTTTCCTTAAGTTCTAGCTTAATTCTAGGCTTTAATTTAGGGAAAACTTTCCTTATATTCAGCTAGGTTGGCCGTGGCTTGTATGTACTTGGAGATCAGGGTTTTCTTGCCTCTTCTACTATATATAAAGGGCGGCTATCCTCCTAAAGAGGTAGAGTTTATTTGAGAAAATCGAAATTACATACTTTGCATGAGTTGAGCATAAGCTAAAACTAGGTTTCCGAGTAGTAAACCTAAATCAAACAACCGAGACTTGTTTGACCATACTCTTAACCACGACTTAAGAGTAATATCCCTTTAGTTTCATTGACTGTTCGTCCACAAAAATCATTAAACGCAAAAGAGGCCAAAAACAGCCAAGAAAATCACATCAAGTGGTATCAGAGTAGTGTTACTAGAACGGAGCTTGAGGGCGCGTGGATGCTCCAAATTGCGATTTTCTTGATTAGTTGGAAATCTAACATACAGAGCTACCTTTTGTCAAAATTTCAGAGCAATCCAATCAATATCCAACTCACAACAATCGAAACATTCGGAGCTACTTTTACGGCATATTCGAGCGGTTTTCGAGTAAATCTTGGGCAATTTATTCTCCTAGCATACAACGAAATTTTGAGTTTTTCTTGTCTTAAAATTGGACTAATTTTGGTCTAGTTTAAGACTGGAAATTTTCATAATTTTTGAAGAAACTATGATATTATTCGAACACGTTTTTGATAATTGGTCAAAACCGAACTATTACGGACCGGTTCGGGGAGATTTAAAATTGCAAATAATTGCCCGGGTATTTGTTGATGGAATTTTGTTCGAGTGTTTCAGGCACATTGGGCTATGTTGTAACAAAATTTCATGAAATTTCGAGGTATTTTACTTAGGTTTTAGATCTCGAACTCTTAGTGAAATTTTTGGGCGGTTCCTTGGAAAGATTGCGGTTGGGTATTGTTGTTTGGTTTGTATGGATGAATTTGATTTACCATATGATGAACTTCGTGAGAGCTTACTCATACCACCTATGGATTGTTCTATTGCAAAAGCACTAAGTGAAGCGTTAGGGCATGCTTTGCATAATCTTTTTGCTGAAAGGTTACAGTTGTTGAATATTCTCCATGCCATGCATTAGAAGCAAGTGCTACATAACCTTCTCATGTTGAAGATGAAGAAAAGATCAAAACTTTATCTTGTTCCAAGGATGAAGATTTGATTTTTACAGTTCCTCGTGATGAAGAAGTGATACCTAGCATTGATCTAAGAGAAACCGTGCCTTTTGTTAATGTTTCGTTTCCATTAGTTCTAAGGGTCGCTGTTGATATTGTTGTTCCAAATGTCATAAATATTGTTTCTTTTAGGAGGGATAATCTACATCTACTGATAACATGGAGCACACATTGATTGAATTTTCATGGAGCAAAGGATGATCTTGATCGAAGGCAATTGCTAGTTGAGTATATTGTTGTCCGCTTAATATGGATGATTTCGTGGCTTTACTTGAAGAAATTTCAAAGCAATCCAATCAATATCCAAGTCACAACAATCGAAACATCTAGAGCTAATTTCCTGGCAGATTCGAGCAGTTTTCATGTAAACCTTGGGCAATTAATTCTCCTAGCATACAACGAAATTTTGAGTTTTTCTTGGCTTAAAATTGGACTAATTTTGGTCTAGTTTAAGACTGGGAATTTTCATAATTTTTTATGAAGCTTTGAGATTTATTACCGCGACTTAAGAGTAATATCCCTTTAGTTTCATTGACGGTTCGTCCACAAAAATCATAAAACACAAAGAGCCGAAAACGACCCACGAAAATCACATCAAGTGGTATCAGAGCAGTGTTACTAGATAGGATCTTGAGGGCGCGTGGAAGCTCGAAATCGCGATTTTCTTGATTAGTTGGAAAGCTTACAAATAGAGCTACCTTATGTCAAAATTTCAGAGCAATCCAATCAATATCCATGTCACAACAATCGAAACATTCAGAGCTAATTTGCTAGCATATTCGAGCAGTTTTCAGGTAAATCTTGGGCAATTAATTCTCCTAGCATACAACGAAATTTTGAGTTTTTCTTGGCATAAAATTGGACTAATTTTGGTCTAGTTTAAGACTGGAAATTTTCATAATTTTTTATGAAACTTTGATATTTATAACCGCGACTTAAGAGTAATATCCCTTTAGTTTCATTGACAGTTCGTCCACAAAAATCATAAAACACAAAGAGCCCGAAAACAGCCACGAAAATCACATAAAGTGGTATCAGAGCAGTGTTACTAGAACGGAGCTTGAGGGTGCGTGGAAGCTCCAAATCGCAATTTTCTTGATTAGTTGGAAAGCTAACATACAGAGCTACCTTATGTCAAAATTTCAGAGCAATCCAATCAATATCCAAGTCAAAATAATCGAAACATTCAGAGCTAATTTTCTGGCATATTTGAGCAGTTTTCAGGTAAATCTTGGGCAATTTATTCTCCAAGCATACAACAAAATTTTGTGTTTTTCTTGGCTTAATATTGGACTAATTTTGGTCTAGTTTAAGACTGGAAATTTTCATAATTTTTGAAGAAACTTTGATATTTATTCGAACACGTTTATGATAATTGGCCAAAACCAAACTATTATGGACAAGTTACGGGAGATTCAAAATTGCAAATAATTGGCTGGGTATTTGTTGTTTGAATTTTGTTCGAGTGTTTCTGACACATTGGGCTATGTTGTAACAAAAATTCATGAAATTTCGAGGTGTTTTACTTAGGTTTTAGATCTCGAACTCTTAGTGAAATTTACTGGAAAGATTGCGGTTGGTTATTGTTGTTTGGTTTGTATGGATGAGTTTGATTTACCATATGATGAGCTTCGTGAGAGCTTACTCATACCATCTATGGATTGTTCTATTGCAAAAGCACAAAGTGAAGCGTTAGGGCATGCTTTCACTACTACAAAAAAGGCATAGGAAACCGGTTGAAAAAGGCCTAGGAAACCGGTTTACAACGGGTCTCCATCTCACGGGTGTCCTAGGCTAGGAGACCGGTGATGATACTCGGTTTCTTTGTTTATTTGGGAGACCAGGTGCCAATTAAAACCAGTCTCTTAGGTTATCGTATAAATCATATATAAAGAGGTTAGGAGACCGGTTAACATTTAAAACCGGTCTCCTTGCCTTACCCTTTGAAACCAGTTATTGACCATAACCGGTTTCTTAGGCTTATGACATGTTTTTTTTTTAATTAGAATAAATAACGTACGGTAATACATTATCCTGTATTTTTGCTGCTCGTATATACATTTTTTTTTCTATAAAACAATATATAAATAACAACAGTATTATTAAACAGGAATTCCTGCTTGCCTTATTCATCTTGTCAATAAAGGATTCGCTGCATTTAATCTGTATCTAAAAACTAAAATTTCTATAATCTAATGTTATCTACTAAAACTAAAATTCTAAAAAAAATCAAATAATATGTGCAATTGAAATTTGACCGTCGTTGTCTTCAATATTCATCGTCTTGTGTTTGGTTGTTTAAATATGCCGCCCACATATCTCAAAGCTCATCAATCATCTCTTGCGAATAAGTGCTAGGAGTCCCACGAAAGTACTACAAAATAATTTCAGATAATTATAATTAGAAATAGGATATATTATATAGGTTTCTTATACAAAAACTCATCAATAACAAATTGATTAAAACTAGGAAATATTTCAGTTCATGACATAGAAAACCATTCCATCTGATCATAGGAAAATAGGATTTTTTGTGAAATTGCATCACTTTAACCTAACACAACCTTGTCACTTTAAAGAGGTGAGTGCTCTCCTGATTTCTACTTCTTTCTCTAAGTTGAATGTATACACGGTGTGATTCCCCTACTATACATATTTCTCTCTCGACTTACTTCTTTGTCCACTACTCCATATAACTATCACAAAAAGAGTATTTACCTCTTAAAAAATTAATCATATATGACAGAAGTAAAATCTACTCACATGGCAGGGGCATTAGTATACAGTAATGGAGTACCAATTTTACCGACTCTTTGCACGTGTAAATATGAGAAAGGATAGGTAGATGATCATACAAGTTAAAAATAAAGATCTTCTTGACCCTAATTCTTAATATAAAAGAAAGCCATTGAGTAAGTTTATGGCTTACATCTTCTTCTTCAACTACCCCCTGCCAAATGCCAAGTCTCTAGCTTCTTAGTGCCTTTTGCAGCCAATTCCCAGCCACTCCCTTGCCCGAGGATATCTCCTTAAGGTTGCCATGTTACAATAGTCAATTAGTCATTATAATGATATGCAAATTTTGCTATGCATGTTATTAAACATCACGTGCTGGAGGAAAGGGGGAGTAATAATGTCGTTAATGAGTTACAAAGTTACCTTATTAGGAATAAATAGCCGTCTACTTGTGATTGTTTCAATCATGTAAAGACAAACATAATAGCCACAATCCTTGGAGTCGAGGGCTTGACGAGGACACTGCCATTTAAAAAGTCCAGATAAATCAACAACTAACATAACTATTTCAATTCAAATGTGTCATTACAAGTATATTTTTAGATATATTATTATACAAACCTGTATTTTGTTCCACCTTACAGGATTCTTTTTCAATTTCTTGGCGTCCTTTCGATGAATCATGCTAAATTTTACAATGCCTCTAAATTTTTTTCACCTAATTAGATGATGACATTGATAATATGATAACATAAACTATTAGTGGACTATGACTAGGTCACATACTCATTGATGATCCTTTCAGCAAATTCACGGATATAATCTGCTCCACCAGGATCAAGCCAAAAAACAGTTCCGTTCCAAGGGCTTATGGCAGCTAGCATCCAATGTCGTCTATATGCAACTTATTAGCAAAGGCTAAAAAAAATACTCATACACGCTAATCTAGATCAAATTGCAATCTATTAGGCATACAGACTTACTTTTCATGGAAAGGTGCAAAAAATAGTTGATTAACGTTCTTGCCTCCATTGCAACCGAAAACACGACATAAATAGTCAGATCGATCTTCTTCTACGGTTGGAGTCAATGGAGCTAGATAATTAGGATCACAAAATCCATACACCCCAGATATGCCATCTTTCTGACATGATTCACTCAAGTGCCTAGCATAGCAAAATGAACTCATAGGGACACTTATTGAACTTGTCAAATATTTAAAAAATAACACAATTAAAAATCAAATAAACACATACATCATGAGAATCGACATGTGAGCTGATCCCATCTCTCTTTGGAAGCACCAATCTAGTAAGTCTTCATAGTCAAGCCTTACTTCTTGCTCATTGTAAAACACGCCTGTCCGGGATGGATAATATGATGCTTCCACGCGTCTTTTTCATCACCATAGCTTCTTTCTTCAAAGTCCTCAACAAATCAGTGGTCACCTTGGCATGATCCTTATCAGTAATGTCATACTTTTGAGTGGTTGATGTTTGTGAAGCGGGGTGATTGTGAAACAACGGCCTTTGCAGCTTTCTTTTCATACTTACAAGCAAATAAAAAATATAATTAATTGAGTTGCAAAAGCTACATTTGTAGTTAAGGCATGAATAGTTGCAGAACCTTGGCATGAATGTACCTTTGTCTTTGGAAAGATTAAGTGGGCAGGCCAAGAAACAAAGGTACACTTTGCTTGGCAGACTACAGTGCACCCCTCATTCGGACATGGCAATGGTGCAGTTGGCACAATATCTTGGGTAATGGAGACTCGACGATAATCGTCTGATAAAGAGGTGAAATGATTCAAAGTTACTTCCGTTGACCCCGCTATGTGCACTTGTCCAATTGCAACAATTTGAATCTCAAACTCATTCTCAATAGCCAAGCAATAATCATGAATACCCTGATCCATAAGAAAGATAAAATTAATCAAGGTGGAACAATATACAAACAGGGGAGGTGTCTTTTGTTCTCATTTTAGAGGTTGTGCTTAACCTCACAGTAGGCCCCTTAGAATCTGATAATCAGTAAAAAAAAAAGGAAGAATGAAAACGAAACCGAGCATGAAATATTCTACTCTTTGGTCATAGTATACTGATCAGCTTACAAAGTAACTGAAGAACTAAAAGAAAAAAAGTAAATGCAGAGATCAAATCACAAAGTACTTTCCAGTTTACCATATAGTATTGTTGCAAGAGTGACAGGAGAAATAGGGGAGCCTGTCTAGTGATGACAAGACTTGAATTAAGGGTCACTATGATGATGGAATGTTTGGTATATATTCAATCTACAAACACACAAGGATACATAAGAGGAATAAGATATAGGTCGCTAACAAGAACGTGGATACAAGCAAAGATAGACCTCATCTACCCCTCTGCCTCCTCTCTATTAGTTTCTCCAAAGCAAAGCTTTAGCTTTCTCTTGCATTTTTCTCATCTCCAAACGAAATGCCAAATAACCTTAACTTCACAAACAAAAAAATCTCCACTATTATTCTCACCATTTTTCTCATCTCTACTGTACTGCTGGCTCGTCCATGTGAGTCCGGCATCGGCGAAGAAAGCAGATAATCATCAAGATGGTATGCTTGTTGTTCTAAGAGGTGGTACTGCTGCGAAGATCGTGGTGCCGTCTTCCTTCTTCATGCTAATTTTTCTGGTTTATAAGCTATGGATACCAATCATATCATGTTGCGAGTTATGACACTACTTTGCCGGTATGCTTTTAGAGTTTTAGTACAACTTTTTTCTAGACATAAATATCTTTAGTTTTTATCTTATATTAAGATGTTTTAGTTAGAGGCTATATAGTACAGAGATGGGAAAACTCTGTTACACTCGTCTAGGTGGTTTGGGCCAGTGTTAGATAAGTAAACATTGCTCTAAAGATTTAGCGAAAACCAAGATCCTAAATCCTAGATAAGATGTCATTACTTTAATTCATTGATCTTATTTTTAGCTTCATAACCCGATCTAAGAAAGTGTACTATCTTGTACCCAAACTGTATATCATTGTCTTAAACCCGATGCAAGTAACCCGTACACAAACTGCTATAGTGATGCTTAGAAAGTAGTGCAAGTAGTGCAAGTTTCTGTTTTAATTACCAGCAACAAAAAATTAAATCATAAATAGTATCAAAGAGATGTGGGAGTCAAGTTATAGGGTTTTCATACCTGAGGCAATATATGCTCACTAATAGGTTGAGTGTCATAGTTCATTTCGCGCAAACGAATACTTGTGCAGGAGGGATTAGGCTGCTGATAGTTAAGCTCAGGTTGTTGTTCAGTCACAGCATTCTCAGGCCAAGGAACAATGTAGGGATCAGGCTCGGGCTCTCGTTCTTGGTCTTGAGGTTGAGATTTCGAAGGGCTTAACATACCTTTAGACAATTGAGAAAACCCATCACTCCGTAGTTAGTAATTGAGTGAAGAAGCCATCTTTTGCCCTTGTCCAAGAGAGCTACTTTGTTGTTTCCCTTCGGATACTTGGCCATCTCTATGACCCTCGAAACCACTATACTGCCCACCACCTTGGCCACCAAAAGCCCCCATTAGACTTGCACCGGCCATGAATTACTTCATCTGCTCTTGGTTTAAGCATGACATCATAAAACTCATCATAAATTGTTGGTTGTCTTTCATATGTACCATCTCTGACCTAAAGTTAGTTATTTCGGCACGCATTTGGCTGGGTGGTGTTGGTCAAGAAAATCCAAAGTACTCCGTGTTTGTGATGCCTAATCCAATGCCCCTAACACGTCCACCATGCTCATGCTTCTTGAGTGCTCTAGCCAAAATATCATCCCGACCACCCTCTATGACAACTTCGCCTTTTTCGGATTGCGCCTTCAATGCATTCTTAAGATAACAGTGAAGAAACAAAATCAAGTTAGTATATAAGACAAAGATTTAGATTTTAAAAAAATTGTCAAAAGAAAATCTATATTACAATTGCTTTGGCAGTTTCATGGTCGATTGGATTGTCAAAGGTTACCATTCCATCTCTCACACGCGAATGAGCTCTAATCCATAACTCATGGCGAGGCACTTGATCGACGTGGATCCCTTGTTTCAGAAGTTCATTCGCCTGACATTAGACATTATATATAAACATATTAAGAATACTTAACTCACTCAAAGTCAATGCCATATAATATAATCGATATTCACATAACTTATGATCTCGTCTTCATAGTATTGGTACCCACGGGAGCTTCCTCGATAGCTTGAAACTTTGAGATTTGATCGTTTTCGACTTTCTTCACTTAGCTCCTTGAAATAGTAAAGATATAAAGTTAGAACACATAATATTCTATCTGCATAACCAAAAAACAGAGACTACAAATAATATTAAAAAACTGAAATCTTGAACTTTTCGGTCATGCACATTTCTTTAAACTTATCCCAAGCAGGTTGAAGGATAAAAGGATATTTCCATGGTGGCCTTCTTCTCAACCTTCCGATTGGATTTCTGTACTGACCACAACTTTCTTAATCTTGTCTTGAAAGCCCTCCATCTATCGTTAGCATGAGACAAGATCCATTTTCTACGGTCTTTTTGCACTGTGAACCCCTTCTACAAAATATAAAATGCTGATAAGCGTAAGTTTTGAGCATGTTGGCCACATGAATTTATGATTTAATTCTCCTACTCATGATGATAACCCAACTACAAATATAGCAATATTACTTATATATTTTCAGTTACTACCATCAAAATAAGTGCTTACTGTGATTATATCATATAACTCATCCAATTTGGCTTTCGGAACATCCTTCCAACTGCCATAGGTGATGCACACTCGTTCTCGAGTAACTACACCAATATAGGTGGTAAAAGTGAGTCGATTGTCACCACGTGGAGTCCGACGAATTGGATGCCACTCTAAAGAAATTCTGGTTCCATTTTGAATTGCCTTCCCCACCTTGTTAAGTACGTACGTCCCCTCTCATCATCACGATTTGACTTTTCGACATCAAAATCATCAGAAGAGGTTGGATCACCTTGAGAAGAGCACACTTGGTTTTTCTTCTTGGCCATAAAGCTACAAAATTGCAAATAGAAATGTCCGTTAACAATATAGTAGAATTGGCAGAAAACATAATATGCATTTCATTATGAAGCATTAGATCTGATTGATACATATACTCTATAGATTTTTTAATGTTGGTGATTAGACAGTTAACATGCATTTCTTGGGATTTTAGCGCCTAAAACACTACCGAGATTACCAAATACAGGTTTCAACTACTTGTAGAGTCTGTAATACTACTATTTCTTTAAACTTATATTCACTACTAGAAGACCAAAACCATAAAAGGAGGATAAAAAACGAAGCATTGAAAAAGCGAGAATTAGAAAAAAGTAAAATGACATCGACACACCTCACTTATTTTTACGACGACGCTTTCGAGGTTTATCCTTAGTAGTATTTTTGTCAACCCAATCACCTTCCTCATGGTCATCACGCACATATGTCGATGAATCTTCAACCTCATCATCAAGAACACCATCATTTTGAAATATATTAGTTGTTGATCTTTCTTCCAAAACAACATCCTCATCATAATCATCAATGTCTTGTCGAGATCTTGGTGTTATAACGACTGACCTCCTCTTATCAGCTGGATCAGTGACGTAAAATACCTGCTTTGCTTGACTAGCTAATATCTACGGATCTTCCTTGTGACCAAGCTTGTCGAGGTTGACCAAAGTGAACCCTAACTCGTCATACTCAACTCCGGCATGTGAATCGGCCCAATTGCATCTAAAAACTGGTATCGAAAATCCAATGTAGTGCAACTCAATGATCTCTTGAATGACCCCATAGTATGACATTTTACCACAAACCGGATGCTTATCTTTAGAACTAGCAAAATGCATAGCCTCGGCCTCCACTGTTACCCCACTGTTCTGCATAGTACTATTTTCATCCTGATCCCTAGTGTAGAATGTACAACCATTTATGACATACCTTGAATAAAAAGAGGCATTGAAATTAGGTCCATAAGCTAGACTCTTGAGTCGATCGAAATGGAATGGGATGAATCTTCAAGCTCTTCAGTAACTTGATTTTTCAACCAAGCTATTTGAATGATTTGTTATGTTCGCATAGTAATGATTTCTCATTTCCTCTTCGATTGCATTGCCTTAAATAAGCAATGTGCTGCTTAATATAAGGTGCAACGTTATCCTCGTTAAAGAGAATATAAGTGTACGCCATGTGCCACTGCTGATACGACAAGTCAAGTTGCTTACGACCTAAAGTACATTTTCCTTCCATTCTTCCACTATGTTGTGATATAGGAAGCCCAATCGTCTTCGCATTTCCTAAAAACTCACAACAATATCCAGCAGCATCTTCATTAAGAACTCGCTCAGCAATACAACCTTCAGGTCTAAAGTGGTTCTTGACATATCCCTTGTAGGTTTTCATCTGTCTTTCAAAAGGATATTGATTTCTCAAATAAACGGGACCACAAAATCCCACCTCTCTCACTAAATGAACAGTCAAATGAACCTTGACATCAAAAAATGATGGAGGAAAGTACATCTCTAATTGGCAGAGAATGATGACTATTGAAGTTTCCAAAGATGTTAAGTCTTTAGGATCTATGACTTTGCTATATATTGCATTAAAGAAAGAACACAATCTAATAATAGCAAATCGAACTTTTTTAGGTAAAAGTGAACGAAGAGCCACAGGTAGCAAGTGCTGCATCAAAACATGGCAATCATGAGACTTAAGAGCCACCAGTTTCAAATTTCCCATTGAAACTAGACTTCTAATATTGGAAGAATAACCTTCGGGGACTTTTATACCCGCTAAACATTAACAAAATTCTTTTTTCTCTTTTCTCGACAATGTATAAGCAGCTGGAGGCAAAAAATTTCTGTTGTTTCTTTCAACGAGGTGGAGTTCTTCTCTAATCCCGAATGCTTTTAAGTCTTCTCTAGCACTAACACCATCTTTCGTCTTTCCTGAGATATTCAATAGTGTTCCAACTAAGCTATCACACACATTCTTCTCAATATGCATCACATCTAGAGAATGTCTAACAAACAAAAATCTCCAATAAGGCAAACGCCATAACTCAGAACATTTCTTATATCCCTGTTTAGGAAGTTTGGATCCAGGTTTCTTTCCAAATGTGATCTCGATATCTTTAACTTTTTCAAACACCTCTATACCAGTCAAGACTCTTGGACGTCCCCTCAGTTCATGTTTCCCATCGAAAGCCTTTTTTGATATACGATAAGGATGATCATATGGCAAAAATCGACGATGTACATCAAAGATATCTTTTCCAGATGATGGAAGCCATTTTCCCCTTGTACCATCCTCACATACAGGACAAGGGTGTTTTCCTTCGTGGTATACCCGATAGATTACCATAGGCTTTGGATAATCTTGAATGGTGCAAAACAACATTGCTCTAAGGTTAAACGTCTCATTTCGGTGTGAATCGTACACTTCTACACACGAATCCCAAAGCATGTTCAAATCATCAATGAGGGGAGCTAAGTACACGTCTATGTCATTTCCTGGTTGTTTAGGACCAGAAATTAACAATGAAAGCATCATGTACTTTCTTTTCATGCATAGCGAAGGAGGCAGATTGTACGTAACCAAAATTACTGGCCAAGTACTATAGGTGCTACTAAGGGAGCGAAATGGATTCATACCGTCGGTGGATAATGCAAGGCGTAGGTTCCGTTCTTCTTTGCCAAACTCGGGGAATTTTCCATCAATAAACCTCCATTGCGGGGAGTCAGCGGGGTGTCTAAGTTTATCATCCTTAATTCGACCGTTGTGATGCCATGTCAACTTTTCTGCATCTCTAGCATTTGAAAAAAGACGTTTAAATCTTGGTATTATAGGAAAGTACCAAAGAACCTTAGCAGGAACTCCTTCCGTCTTCTTATACCGTGAGGCATTGCAAACTGGGCAAATCTGTAATGATTCACGTTCATTTCTATATAATATGCAATCGTTAGGGCAAGCGTGGATTTTTTCATAAGGCAAGCTCATTGAGGACAACATCTTTTTTGCCTCATATGTATTACTCGGAAGGACGTTATCACTAGGAAGCATATCTTTCACTACTTCAAGGAATTTAGTAAAACCTGCATCACTCAACCCATGACCTGCCTTTAGATTATATAACCTAAGTACACTTGACAATCTTGTATACCTTTCGCACCCTCTATACAAAGGCTTTTCAGAATCAACTAACAACTTTTCAAGAGTAGAAGGATTCTCATCAAACTTATGATGAACTTCTCGTAACATATCTTCTAACCTATCACCCTCATCAATAGTAGGACCTTCATGCACACTTTCTCTAGAAGAACCTTCCTCATCCTCCCCGTGCCAAATCCAAATAGTATATGTTCTATCAAAAGCCGATTTGTTCAAATGATTAAGTATTTCATCTACTCTTTTATGCAAAAAATTTTGGCACCTAAAACAAGGACAAGGTAACCTAGTACGACCTCCGGAGTTCTTGGCGAACGAAATCGATAAATTCCTTTACTCCGAGTCATATATTCGGGGTCACCCGGTTTTGGACGTTAATATCCAAGCTGACGATCCATATCTACACAACAACAATTTAACGTATCTAAAAATTCATAGCATATTTACGTAAGTGCACAAATTCATATACATGCAATCATAGGCCTTGGGTGCTTATCACTCCATCCTAACCCATCCTTGAACATTTAACCTCACTAGTGAATGTGTACTCGTTTATCAGTTTCAAGGAAAATCCAGCAGCATTTCCCTAGAGTTCTCTAAATACACGATGTACGGTACCACTAAGATGGTATCTACATATATATTCGAGAGAACATTAAGGGAAATGCTATGCCTGATTTTTTCCTATAAAGCGGTATAAAAGCACGCATTCACATTCTAAGTGAGGTTAAACTTACAAGGACGGGTCCCAAATACGAGACTATTCGAGCCTACTCCTAATGAGTAAACCCTGAGAACGGGTACTAGGTCAATGCAAAATGAATATATGCAAGCAAACACAAAAGTAGCATGATTGATTAAGATTTAACTTTTATATGCTAGCACAACTATGATTAATCAATCAATAAACAACTATGATATTTACAATTAAAAGGGAGACTCTATAGATAGGAAAATTTGCTCACCTAATTAACGTATAGATAATGCGGTTCAAGGCGCTAGTAACAACACTCAAGCCACACCTAAAGCGAACAAAAAACACATAAAACAAGTTAAATCATCAAGTAATAAAATTTGCATATAGTTGCAAAATTTATTATATGTTTAGATATTATCTTCTTTGTCAATTGAATTAATAAGAAAAATTTAGTATTAGAATTTTAAATCCTTAACAAAAATGGTGATACTATCCTCCTGGATTGGCAGTTAGGTAGATAATGTAGTCAAAAGTAATAGAACTTCGACATTAAACTTCATCACAAAAACCTTCGAAAATAGCATGAGGTATATTTGTAGTACGCTTTTGGAAAGGGATTATTGTTTGGCGGAGTTTGTGTGACATAAGAAAATAAAATACTTCACGAAGGTCATTCATTTACATAACAAATAATATATATGAAAGGCACCGACCAAAAGCTGATTGCGGGCTTTGAGTATAAATATTTGTAAGGAACTCCTGCCAACCTGATCTCTTGAGGATTCTGATAGTGGAATCTCAGAGCTTGCCAAAGAGTTCTGCAAAAGATTAAACTAGTTCATACACAATTACAAGATGACATACAAGAACAAGAAAGTAGCACAACCTACCAACTTTTTTGTACCAAGTCCTAGCGGTTCAATACATGGAGCACATTTTTATGATGCCCCATTTCTACGATTATTGAAAACTAAAGCAGCAAAACTAAGATGATACAATTGTCATTTGTTGTTGCTGGTTACTTAGACACATCATACATGTTTATCAAAATACAAAAAAGAATTAAAATAAAATAAAAACATATCATAGACCCTTGAGTGTATAATCTGCTGTCTTTTAGTCTTGTAGGTCTATTCTCTATGATGAATTGATGATCAAGGGAATAAGCTGGATAATCCTAATGCTATTCAAGATGAAATTGGAAAGTTTTATCAATCCCTCATGGGTAACATAGCTCACTTATAGCCCACGATTGATCTACCCGCAATTAGGGAGGGTTTTGTCCTTTCTTATAGAGCTATTGAGATATTCAATGCTCCTGTTTCTCACAAGGAAATAGACCAGGCTTTGAGTATGACAGCCGCATAGTCAACATGCAAGAGTGAATACAGAATACAGACAAGTAGGGAATTCTTCCCAAACAAAAAACATCAACTTATAGATTTATTTTTAAGAAAACAATTTGGGTCAGCAGCACTCACCCTAGTGCATGAACAATATGGAGCTAATTAGCTCTCATAATTACAAAATTAAAGAGAGTAGGAAAAAAACAATACCAATTACACCAAACCGAAACCAATTAGCCACACGAAAAAAAGACCTAATCTTTTCGAAAATTCAATTTTAGTTGAGACTACAATGCACGAGTATATTAAAGAAGAGAAAATAACCAACCCTAAGAGAGGGAGGCGGGATGGCTTGCTCCCCGGTGGATGTTAGCGGCCGCGCGTGGTGAACAAGAAAGCGAGAAGAACGACCAGATTGCTAGTGGTCGTGGCGATTGTGAATGGTGGTTAATGGAAATTTCGAATTCCAATTTCTCAATTGCGAATTGGATTGAGTGATTACGTAGAATTGTGATGTGCAAGAAGAAGCGATTTATGAAGTTGGGGGAAATTGGATTTTCGGCAGTGGTGGTTTAAGGTTTGAGTGATGGCTGCTCCACAACAAAGTGGCGAGATTGATAATAACTTCTAAAAGCACGTTTTACTTTTACAGAGAAGTCTTCTACAGTGCTACAGCCTACGTGGGTAATTTTTTCATTTGTTAATATGAATGATCCTTATGTTTAAAAAAGGATAAGAATTCTAAAAATAAAAGAATATCACATTTAAAAAGAAATTGTATTAAAAGAATAAAAATATTCAAGGAAGCCGGTTTTATTTATGAATGGTCTCATATCTTACAACATGAAAAATACATAGCACACGTATTGTAGTGCTATGTTGAAAAAAAAAATTGAATTAAAAATTAAAATATTCAAGGAAACCGGTTTTATTGACAAACAGTCTCCTATATCACAACACCTTTTTTAATGAGTCAAATAATTAAACTTAAGAAACTGGTTTTGGATAATCACTGGTTTCCTATGTTTAAGAAATGTGTTAGTAACCTTAACCGGTCTCCTATAAATGGTCTCCTTGGCCTTTTTTGTGGTAGTGTTTGCATAATCGTTTCTTTGAAAGGTTACACCTGTTGAATATTCTCCATGCCATGCATTAGAAGCAAGTGCTACATAACCTTCTCACGTTGAAGATGAAGAAAAGATTGGAACAAAACTTTATCTTGTTCCAAGGATGAAGATTTGATTTGTACAGTTCCTCGTGATGAAGAAGTGATACCTAGCATTGATCTAAGGGAAACCGTGCCTTTAGTTAATGTTTCGTTTCCATTGGTTCTAAGGGTCGCTGATGATATTGTTGTTCCAAACGTCATAAATATTGTTTCTTTTAGGAGGGATCTTCTACATCTACTGATAACATGGAGCACGTATAGATTAAATTTCCATGGAGCAAAGGATGATCTTGATCGATGGCAAATGCTAGTTGAGTATATTGTTGTCCGTTTAATATGGATGATTTCGTGGCATTACTTGAAGAAACTTGAGGTCAAGTTTTTTTTTCAAGAGGGGGAGTATGATGCATGATATGTGCATGGATGGATTCACCAACTATCCTTATTTGCTTTATTAGAATTGTTGCATGATTTTACTTTACTCTTAAAGTGAAGGTTTTACACGTAAACAAAAATATGTCTTTTATTGTTATTATTGTTATGTTAGTTAAAGTAGTTGAGTTGTTTCTAGTTATGTTGGTTGTAATAAGGTCCGAAATTCCAAGCTTATTTCGGTTCATGTGAGTTTTAGTTGTCATGAGTTCTATTTTAGGAAAGTTGTCTTAAAACATGAAGAGGAGTGGCGTGCAAGGGTGTGTCCTTGCTGCCTTGTGATTTAATGTTTTTAGAGAAGCATTTGCACATCTTTCCTTAAGCTAATGTTTCCTTAAGTTCAAGCTAGATTCTAGGCGTTATTATAGGGGAAACATTCCTTATATTCAGCTAGGTTGGCCGTGGCTTGTATGTACTTGGAGATTAAGGTTTTCTTGCCTCTTCTACTATAAATAAAGGGCGGCTATCCTCCTAAAGAGGTAGAGCTTATTTGAGGAAATCAAAATTGCATACTTTGCATGGGTTGAGCGTAAGCTAAAACTAGGTTTCCGAGTAGTAATCCTAAATCAAACAACCGAGACTTGTTTGACCATACTCTTAACCACAACTTAAGAGTAATATCCTTTTAGTTTCAATGATTGTTCGTCCACAAAAATCATAAAACACAAAAGAGCCCGAAAACAGCCCCGAAAATCACATAAAGTGGTATCAGAGCAGTGTTACTAGAACGGATCTTGAGGATGCGTGGTAGCTCCAAATCGGGATTTTCTTGATTAGTTGGAAAGCTAACATACAGGAATACCTTGTGTAATAATTTCAGAGCATTCCAATCAATATCCAAGTCACGAAATCGAAACATTCGGAGCTAATTTTACGCGATTCGAGCGGTTTTTAGGTAAACTTTGGGCAATTCATTCTCCTAGCATACAACGAAATTTTGTGTTTTTCTTGGCTTAGAATTGGACTAATTTTGGTATAGTTTAAGACTGGGAATTTTCATAATTTTGGAAGAATCTTTGATATTTATTCGAACACGTTTTTGATAATTGGTCAAAACCGAATCATTCTGGACCAGTTTTGGGAGATTTACAATTGCAAATAATTGGCTGGGTATTTGTTGATGGAAATTTGTTCGAGTGTTCCAGACAAATAGGGATATGTTGTAACAAAATTTCATTAAATTTCGAGGTGTTTTACTTAGGTTTTAGATCTCGAACTCTTAGTGAAATTTCTGGGCAGTTTCTTTGGAAAGATTGCGGTTGGTTATTGTTGTTTGGTTCGTATGGATGAATTTGATTTTCCATATGATGAACTTCGTGAGAGATTACTTATACCACCTATGGATTATTCTATTGCAAAAGCACTAAGTGAATCGTTAGGGCATGCTTTGCATAATTATTTTGCTGAAATGGTTACCCCTGTTGAATATTCTCCATGCCATGCATTAGAAGCAAGTTCTACACAACCTTTTCATGTTGAAGATGAAGAAAAGTTTGAAACTTTATATTGTTCCAAGGATGAAGATTTGATTTTTACAGTTCCTCGTGATGAAGAAGTGATACCTAGCATTGATCTAAGGGAAACCGTGCCTTTTGTTAATGTTTCATTTCCATTGGTTCTAAGGGTCGCTGATGATTTGGTTGTTCCAAACGTCGAAATATTGTTTCTTTTAGGAGGATAATCTACATCTACTGATAACATGGAGCACGCATAGATTAAATTTTCGTGGAGCATAGGATGATCTTGATCGAAGGCAAATGCTAGTTGAGTATATTGTTGTCCAAGCTTAATATGGATGATTTCATGGCATTACTTGAAGAAACTTGAGGTCAAGTTTTTTTCAAGAGGGGGAGTATGATGCATAATATGTGCATGGATGGATTCACCAACTATCTTTATTTGCTTTGTTAGAATTATTGCATGGTTTTACTTTACTCTTAAAGTGAAGGGTTTACATGTAAACAAAAATATGTCTTTTATTGTTGTTATTGTTATGTTAGTTAAAGTAGTTGAGTTGTTTCTAGTTATGTTGACTGTAATAAGGTCCGAAATTCCTTGCTTGTTTCGGTTCATGTGAGTTTTAGTTGTCATGAGTTCTATTTTAGGAAAGTTGTCTTAAAACATGAAGAGGAGTGGCGTGCAAGGGTGTATCCATGCTGCCGTGTGATTTAATGGTTTTAAGGCAACATTTGCACATCTTTCCTTAAGCTAATGTTTCCTTAAGTTTTAGCTAGATTCTAGGCATTATTATAGAGGAAACTTTCCTTATATTGAGCTAGGTTGGCCGTGGCTTGTATGTACTTGGAGATCAAGGTTTTCTTGCCTCTTCTACTGTAAATAAAGGGCGGCTATCCTCCTAAAGAGGTAGAGGTTTATTTGAGGAAATCAAAATTGCATACTTTGCATGGGTTGAGCGTAAGCCAAAACTAGGTTTTGAGTAGTAATCCTAAATCAAACAACCGAGACTTGTTTGACCATACTCTTAACCACAACTTAAGAGTAATATCCCTATAGTTTCAATGATTGTTCGTCCACAAAAATCATAAAACATAAAAGAGCTCGAAACAGCCCGAAAATCACATAATGTGGTATCGAAGCGGTGTTACTAGAACGGATCTTGAGGATGCGTGGTAGCTCCAAATCGCAATTTTCCTGATTAGTTGGAAAGCTAACATACAGGGCTACCTTGTGTCATAATTTAAGAGCAATCTAATCAATATCCAAGTCACATAAATCGAAACATTCAGTGCTAATGTTACGTAGATTCGAGCAGTTTTACGGGTAAACTTTGAGCAATTCATTCTCCTAGCATACAACGAAATTTTGAGTTTTTCTTGGCTTAGAATTGGACTAATTTTGGTATACTTTAAGAATGGGAATTTTCATAATTTTGGAAGAAACTTTGATATTTATTCGAACACGTTTTTTGATAATTGGTCAAAACCGAACTATTCTGGACCCGTTACGGCGGATTAACAATTGCAAATAATTGGCTGGGTATTTGTTGATGGAAATTTGTTCGAGTGTTCTAGACAAATAGGGCTATGTTGTAACAACATTTCATGAAATTTCGAGGTGTTTTACTTAGGTTTTAGATCTCGAACTCTTTGTGAAATTTCCGGGCAGTTTCTTGGAAAGATTGCGGTTGGTTATTGTTGTTTGGTTCGTATAGATGAATTTGATTTACCATATGATGAACTGCGTGAGAGATTACTTATACCACCTATGGATTATTCTATTGCAAAAAGCACTAAGTGAAGCGTTAGGGCATGCTTTGCATAATTATTTTGCTTGAAATGGTTACCCCCGTTGAATATTCTCCACGCCATGCCTTAGAAGCAAGTGCTACACAACCTTTTCGTGTTGAAGATGAAGAAAAGATCGAAACTTTATATTGTTCCAAGGATGAAGATTTGATTTTTACGGTTCCTCGTGATGAAGAAGTGATACCTACCATTGATCTAAGGGAAACCGTGCCTTTAATTAATGTTTCGTTTCCATTGGTTCTAAGGGTCGCTGATGATTTGGTTGTTCCAAACGTCATAAATATTGTTTCTTTTTGGAGGGATAATCTACATCTACTGATAACATGGAGCACGCACTTAGATTATATTTTCATAGAGCAAAGGATAATATTGATCGAAGGCATATGGATGATTTCGTGGCATTACTTGAAGAAACTTGAGGTTGGTTGATCATGATACGTGCATGGACCGGTTGATCAACTATCTTTACCTGCTTTAGTAGAATTGTTGCATGGTTTTACTTTACTCTTAAAGTGAAGGTTTTACATGTAACCAAAAAATATGTCTTTAATTGTTATTATTGTTATGTTAGTTAAATTAGTTGAGTTGTTTCTTGTTATGTTGGTTGTAATAAGGTCCAAAATTCCTAGCTTGTTTCGGGGTCATGTGAGTCTTAGTTGTCATAATTTGTATTTTAGAAAAGTTGCCTTAAAACATGAAGTGGAGTGCCGTGCAAGGGTGTCTCCTTGTTGCCTGGTGGTGATTTAATGCTTTTAAGGACATATTTGCACATCTTTCCTTAAGCTAATGTTTCCTTTAGTTCTAGCTAGATTCTAGGCTTTAATTTAGGGAAGCTTTCTTTATATTCAGCCAGGTTGGCCGTGGCTTATATGTACTTGGAGAGCAAGGTTTTCTTGCCTCTTCTACTATAAATAAATGGCGCCTATCCTCCTAAAGAGGTAGAGTTTATTTGAGAAAATCAGAATTGCATACTTTGCATGAGTTGAGCGTAAGCTAACAATAGGTTTCCGAGTTGAAAACCTAAATCAAACAACCGAGACTTGTTTAACCATACTCGAACCGCGACTTAAGAGTAATATCCCTTTAGTTTCATTTACGTTCGGCCCACAAAAATCATAAAACATAAAAGAGCCCGAAAACAACCACGAGCATTGTAACTAGAACGGAGCTTGTGGGCGTGTGGAAGCTCTAAATCGCGATTTTCTTGATTAGTTGGAAAGCCAACATATCGAGCAATCCAATTAATATCCAAGTCACGAAATCGAAACATTCGAGCAAATTTTCTAGCATATTCGAGAGCGGTTTTCGGGTAAAACTTGGGCAATTCATTCACCTAGTGTACAAATGAAATTTTGAGTTTTTGTTGGCCTAAAATTGGACTAATTTTTGTCAAGTTTAAGACTGTAAATTTTCATAATTTTTAAGAAACTTTGATATTTATTCGAACACGTTTTTGATAATTGGTCAAAACCGGAACTATTCCGGACCAGCTTCGGGAGATTTAAAATTGCAAATAATTGGCTCAGTATTTAATGATGAAATTTTGTTCGAGTGTTCCATACACATAGGGATATATTGTGACGAAATTTCATGAAATTTCGAGGTGTTTTACTTAGGTTTTAGATTTCACGATATATTGTTGTCCGCTTAATATGGATGATTTCGTGGCAATACTTGAAAAAACTTGAGGTCAAGTTTTTGTTTCAAGAGGGGGAGTATGATGCATGATGCGTGCATGGATTGCTTCACCAACTATCTTTATTTGCTTTATTAGAATTGTTGCATGGTTTTACTTTACTCTTAAAGTGAAGGTTTTACATGTAACCAAAAATATGTCTTTTATTGTTATTATTGTTATGTTAGTTAAAGTAGTTGAGTTGTTTCTAGTTATGTTGGTTGTAATAAGGTTCGAAATTCCTAGCTTGTTTCGGTTCATTTGAGTCTTAGTTGTCATGAGTTGTATTTTAAGAAAGTTGCCCTAAAAAACATGATGAGGAGTGGCGTGCAAGGGTGTGTCTTTGCTGCCGTGTGATTTAATATTTTTAAGGAAAGATTTGCACATCTTTCCTTAAGCTAATGTTTCCTTAAGTTCTAGCTAGGTTCAAGGCTTTAATTTAGGGAAAACTTTCCTTATATTCAGCTAGGTTGGCTGTGGCTTGTATGTACTTGGAGAGCAAGGTTTTCATGCCTCTTCCTCTATAAATAAAGGGCGCCTATCCTCCTAAAGAGGAGGAATTTATTTGAGAAAATCAGAATTGTATACTTTGTATGAGTTGAGCGTAAGCTAACACTAGGTTCCCCGAGTAGTAAACGTAAATCAAACAACCGAGACTTGTTTAACCATACTCTTAACCGCGACTTAAGAGTAATATCCCTTTAGGTTCATTGACTGTTCGTCCACAAAAATCATAAAACATAAAAGAGCCCGAAAACACCCATGAAAATCACATCAGGTGGAATCAGAGCAGTCTTACTAGAACGGAGCTTGAGGGCGCGTGGTAGCTCCAAAACTGCGATTTTCTTGGTTCGTTGGAAAGCTAACATACAGGGCTACCTTGTGTCAAAATTTCAGAGCAATCCAATTAATATCCAAGTCACGGCAATCGAAACATTCAGAGCTAATTTTTTGGTAGATTCGAGCTGTTTTCAGGTAAAACTTGGGCAATTCATTCTCCTAACATACAACGAAATTTTGAATTTTTCTTGGCTTAAAATTGGAAGAATTTTTGTCTAGTTTAAGACTGTAAATTTTCATAATTTTTTATGAAACTTTGATATTTATTCGAACACGATTTTGATAATTGGTCAAAACCGAACTATTCTGGACCAGTTCTGGGAGATTTAAAACTGCAAATAATTGGCTGGGTATTTAATGATGAAATTTTGTTCGAGTGTTCCAGACACATAGGGATATATTGTGACGAAATTTCATGAAATTTCGAGGTGTTTTACTTAGGTTTTAGATCTCGAACTCTTAGTGAAATTTCAGGGAAGTTTACTGGAAAGATTGTGGTTGGTTATTGTTGTTTGGTTAGTATGGATGAATTTGATTTACCATATGATGAACTTCGTGAGAGAGTACTCATACCACCTATGGATTATTCTATTGCAAAAGCACTAAGTGAAGCGTTAGGGCATGCTTTGCATAATCTTTTGCTTAAATGGTTACACTTGTTGAATATTCTCCATGCCATGTATTAGAAGCAAGGGTGCTACACAACCTTCTCATGTTGAAGAAAAAAGAAAAGATCGAAACTTCATCTTGCTCCAAGGATGAAGATTGTATTTTTATAGTTCCTCATGATGAAGAAGTGATACCCAGATTGATCTAAGGGAAAACGTGCCTTTAGTTAATGTTTCGTTTCCATTGCTTCAAAGGGTCGGCCGATGATATTGTTGTTCCAAACGTCATAAATATTGTTTCTTTTAGGAGGGATAATCTACATCTACGATAACATGCAGCACGCATAGATTAAATTTTCATGGAGCAAAGGATGATCTTGATCGAAGGCAAATGCTAGTTGAGTATATGGTTGTCCGCTTAATATGGTCGTTCGTGGCATTACTTGAAAAACTGGAGGTCAAGTTTTTTTCAAGAGGGGAGTATGATGCATGATGCGTGCATCGATTGCTTCACCAACTATCTTTATTTTCTTTATTAGAATTGTTGCATGGTTTTACTTTACTCTTAAAGTGAAGGTTTTACATGTAACCAAAATATGTCTTTTATTGTTATTATTGTTATGTTAGTTAAAGTAGTTGAGTTGCTTTCTAGTTATGTTGGTTGTAATAAGGTTTAAAAATCCTAGCTTGTTTCGGTTCATGTGAGTCTTAGTTGTCATGAGTTGTATTTTAAGAAAGTTGCCTAAAAACATGAAGAGGAGTGGCGTGCAAGGTTGTGTCTTTTCGCACGTGAGATTTAATGTTTTTAAGGAAACATTTGCACATCTTTCCTTAAGCTAATGTTTCCTTAAGTTCTAAGCTAGGTTCTAGGCTTTAATTTAGGGAAAACTTTCCTTATATTCAGCTAGGTTGGCTGTGGCTTGTATGTACTTGGAGAGCAAGGTTTTCATGCCTCTTCCTCTATAAATAAACGACGCCTATCCTCCTAAAGAGGAGGAATTTATTTGAGAAAATCGAATTGCATACTATGTATGAGTTGAGCGTAAGCTAACACTAGGTTTCGGAGTAGTAAACCTAAATCAAACAACCGAGACTTGTTTGACCATACTCTTAACCGCGACTTAAGAGTAATATCCCTTTAGTTTCATTGATTGTTCGTCCACAAAAATCATAAAATATAAAAAGAGCCCGAAAACACCCATGAAAATCACATCAGGTGGACTCAGAGCAGTCTTACTAGAACGGAGCTTGAAGGCGCGTGAGCTCCAAATTGCGATTTTCTTGGTTCGTTGGAAAGCTAACATACAGGGCTACCTTGTATCAAAATTTCAGAGAAATCCAATTAATATCCAAGTCACGGCAATCGAAACATTCAGAGCTAAGTTTTTGGCAAATTCGAGTTGTTTTCGGGTAAAACTTGGGCAATTCATTATCCTAACATACAACGAAATTTTGAGTTTTTCTTGGCTTTAAAATTGGAAGAATTTTTGTCTAGTTTAAGACTAGAAATTTTCATAATTTTTTATGAAACTTTGATATTTATTCGAACACGTTTTTGATAATTGGTCAAAACCGAACTATTCTAGACCAGTTCTGGGAGATTTAAATCTACAAATAATTGGCTGGGTATTTAATGATGAAATGTTGTTCGAGTGTTCCAGACACATAGGGATATATTGTGACAAAATTTCATGAAATTTCGAGGTGTTTTACACAGGTTTTAGATCTCGAACTCTAAGCGAAATATCCGGGCAGTTCTTTGGAAGATTACGTTGTTATTATTGTTTGGCTCGTATGGATGAATTTGATTTACCATATGATGAATTTCGTGAGAGATTACTCATACCATCTATGGATTATTCTATTGCAAAAGCACTAAGTGAAGCGTTAGGACATGCTTTGCATAATCTTTTACCTTGAAATGGTTACACTTGTTGAATATTCTCCATGCCATGTATTAGAAGCAAGTGCCACACAACCTTCTCATGTTGAAGAAGAAGAAAGATCGAAACTTCATCTTGTTCCAAGGATGAAGATTTGATTTGTACAATTCCTCATGATGAAGAAGTGATACCTAGGATTGATCTAAGGGAAACCGTGGCTTTAGTTAATGTTTCGTTTCCATTGCTTCTAAGGGTCGTCGATGATATTGTTGTTCCAAACGTCATAAATATTTTTCCTTTTAGGAGGGATAATCTACATCTACTGATAACATGGAGCATGCATAGATTAAATTTTCATGGAGCAAAGGATGATCTTGATCGAAGGCAAATGCTAGTTGAGTATTTGGCCGTCCGCTTAATATGGATGATTTCGGGTGGCCTTACTTGAAAAAACGGAGGTCAAGTTTTTTTCAAGAGGGGGAGTATGATGCATGATGCGTGCATGGATTGCTTCACCAACTATCTTTATTTTCTTTATTAGAATTGTTGCATGGTTTTACTTTATTCTTAAAGTGAAGGTTTTACATGTAACCAAAAATATGTCTTTTATTGTTATTATTGTTATGTTAGTTAAAGTAGTTGAGTTGTTTCTAGTTATGTTGGTTGTAATAAGGTTCGAAATTCCTAGCTTGTTTCGGGGTTCTTGTGAGGAGTCTTAGTTGTCATGAGTTATATTTTAAGAAAGTTGCCTAAAAACATGAAGAGGAGTGGCGTGCAAGGTTGTGTCTTTGCTTGCCGTGAGATTTAATGTTTTTAAGGAAAGATTTGCACATCTTTCCTTAAGCTAATGTTTCCTTAAATTCTAGCTAGGTTCCGGAGCTTTAATTTTGGGAAAAACTTTCCTTATATTCAAATAAGTTGGCTGTGGCTTGTATGTACTTGGAGAGCAAGGTTTTCATGCCTCTTCCTCTATAAATAAAGGGCGCCTATCCTCCTAAAGATGAGGAATTTATTTGAGAAAATCGAATTGCATACTTGTATGAGTTGAGCGTAAGCCAACACTAGGTTTCCCCGAGTATTAACCTAAATCAAACAACCGAGACTTGTTTGACCATACTCTTAACTGCGACTTAAGAGTAATATCCCTTTAGTTTCATTGATTGTTCGTCCACAAAAATCATAAAATATAAAAAAGAGCCCGAAAACACCCCATGAAAATCACATCAGGTGGAATCAGAGCAGTCTTACTTACTAGAAAGGAGCTTGAGGGCGCGTGGGAGCTCCAATTTGCGATTTTCTTGGTTCGTTGGAAAGCTAATATATAGGGCTACCTTGTGTCAAAATTTCAGAGCAATCCAATTAATATCCAAGTTACGGCAATCGAAACATTCAGAGCTATTTTTTGGGCAAATTCGAGCTGTTTCAGTAAAACTCTTGGCAATTCATTCTCTTAACATACAACGAAATTTTGAGTTTTTCTTGGCTTAAAATTGGAAGAATTTTTATCTAGTTTAAGACTGGAAATTTTCATAATTTTTTATGAAACTTTGATATTTATTCGGAACACGTTTTTGATAATTGGTCAAAACCGAACTATTTGGACCAGCCTCGGGAGATTTAAATCCGCAAATAGTTAACGGGTATTTAATGATGAAATTTTGTTCGAGTGTTCCAGACACGTAGGGATATATTGTGACAAAATTTCATGAGATTTTGAGGTGTTTTAGGTTTTAGATCTCGAACTCTTAGTGAAATATCTCGGGCAGTTTATTGGAAAGATTACTTGGTTATTGTTGTTTTGCTCGTATGGATGAATTTTGATTTACCATATGATGAACTTCGTGAGAGATTACTCATACCATCTATGGATTATTCTATTGCAAAAGCACTAAGTGAAGCGTTAGGGCATGCTTTGCATAATCTTTTACGAAATGGTTACACTTGTCAATATTCTCCATGCCATGTATTAGAAGCAAGGTATACACAACCTTCTCATGTTGAAGAAGAAGAAAAGATCAAAAACTTCATCTTGTTCCAAGGATGAAGATTTGATTTGTACAGTTCCTCATGATGAAGAAGTGATACCTAGGATTGATCTAAGGAAACCGTGCCTTTAGTTAATGTTTCGCTTCCATTGCTTCTAAGGGTCACTGATGATATTGTTGTTCCAAACGTCATAAATATTCTTTCTTTTAGGAGGGATAATCTACATCTACGATAACATGGAGCACGCATAGATTAAATTTTCAAGGAGCAAAGGATGATCTTGATCGAAGGCAAATGGGAGTCGAGTATATTGTTGTCCGCTTAATATGGATGATTTCGTGGCATTACTTGAAAAAACTTGAGGTCAAGTTTTTTTTTTCAAGAGGGGGAGTATGATGCATGATGCGTGCATGGATTGCTTCACCAACTATCTTTATTTGCTTTATTAGAATTGTTGCGTGGTTTCTTTCACTGCTTAAAGTGAAGGTTTTACATGTAACCAAATATGTCTTTTATTGTTATTATTGTTTTGTTAGTTAAAGTAGTTGAGTTGTTTCTAGTTATGTTGGTTGTAAAAGGTCCGAGAATTCCTAGCTTATTTCGGTTCATGTGAAGTCTTAGTTGTCACGAGTTTTCTTTTAGGAAAGTTGCCTTAAAACATGAAGAGGATAGGCGTGCATGGGTGTGTCCTTGCTGCCGTGTGATTTAATGTTTTTAAGGAAAGATTTTGCACATCTTTCCTTAAGCTAATGTTTTCCTTAAGTTCAGAAGCTAGATTCTAGGCTTTAATTTAGGGGAAAACTTTCATATATTCAGCTAGGTTGGCTGTGGCTTGTATGTACTTGAGCAAGGTTTTCATGCCTCTTCTACTATAAATAAAGGCGCCTATCCTCCTAAAGGGGTAGAATTTATTTGAGAAAATGGAGTTGCATACTTTGTATGAGTTGAGCGTAAGCTAACACTAGGTTTTCAGTAGTAAACCTAAATCAAACAGCTTGAGACCTGTTTGACCATACTCTTAACCGCGACTTAAGAGTAATATCCACTAGTTTCATTGACTGTTTATCCACAAAAATCATTAAACATAAAAGAGCCCCGAAAACACCTGAAAATCATCAGGTGGAATCAGAGCAGTATTACTAGAACGGAGCTTGAGGGCGCGTGGGAACTCCAAATTGCGATTTTCTTGGTTCTAGAAAGCTAACATACAGGGCTACATTGTGTCAAAATTTCAGAGCAATCCAATCAATATCCAAGTCACAGCAATCGAAACATTCAGAGCTAATTTTGGCAGATTCGAGGTTGTTTCAGGGCCAAAAAAATTTGGGCAATTCATTTTCTTAGCATACAACGAAATTTTAAGTTTTTCTTGGCTTTAAATTGGAAGAATTTTGTCTAGTTTAAGACTGGAAATTTTCATAATTTTTTTAAGAAACTTTGATATTTATTCAAACTCGTTTTTGATAATTAGTCCAAAACTGAACTATTCTGGACCAGTTCTGGGAGATTTAAATCTGCAAATAATTGGCTGGGTATTTAATGATGAAATTTTGTTCGAGTGTTCCAGACACATGAGGATATATTGTGACAAAATTTCATGAGACTGTGTGTTTTAAATTGGGTTTGGATCTCAAGGCATCTTTTTGTGGAAGGATCTCTGGGCAGTTCTTTGGAATGATTACGGTTGGTTATTGTTGTTTTTGGCTCGTATGGATGAATTTGATTTACCATATGATGAACTTCGTGAGAGAGATTACTCATACCATCTATGGATTATTCTATTGCAAAAGCACTAAGTGAAGCGTTAGGGCATGCTGTTGCATAATCTTTTTCTTGAAATGGTTACACTTGTTGAATATTCTCCATGCCATGTATTAGAAACCCGTGCTACACAACCTTCTCATGTTGAAGAAGAAGAAAAGATCAAAACTTCATCTTGTTCCAGGATGAATATTTGATTTGTACAGTTCCTCATGATGAAGAAGTGATACCTAAGTTGATCTAAGAAACCGTGCCTTTAGTTAATGTTTCATTTCCATTGCTTCTAAGGAGTCGTGATGATATTGTTGTTCCAAACGTCATAAATATATTCTTTCTTTTAGGAGGGATAATCTACATCTACAGATAACATGGAGCACGCATAGATTAGAATTTTCTTGGAGCAAAGGATGATCTTGATCGAGAAGGCAAATGCTAGTTGAGTATATTGTTGTCGCTTAATATATGGATGATTTCGTGGTATTACTTGAAAAAACTTGAGGTCAAGTTTTTTCAAGAGGAAGTATGATGCATGATGCGTGCATGGATTGCTTCACCAACTATCTTTATTTGCTTTATTAGAATTGTTGCGTGGTTTTACTTTACTCTTAAAGTGGGTTTACATGTAACCAAAAATATGTCTTTTATTGTTATTATTGTTGTGTTAATTATGTAGTTGAGTTGTTCTAGTTATGTTGGTTGTAATAAGGTCACAGAAATTCCTAGCTTGTTTCGGTTCATGTGAGTCTTAGTTGTCATGAGTTTAATTTTAGGAAAGTTGCCTTAAAACATGAAGAAGATTGGCGTGCAAGGGTGTGTCCTTGCTGCCGTGTGCTTTCATGTTTTTAAGGAAAGATTTTTATCTTTCCTTAAGCTAATGTTTCCTTATGTTCAGAAAGCTAGATTCTAGGCTTTAATTTAGGGAAAACTTATATTTTAGCTAAGGTTGGCTGTGGCTTGTATGTGGGGGAACAAGGTTTTCATGCCTCTTCTACTATAAATAAGAAATATCATACAAAGAGGTAGGAATTTATTTGAAAATCGGAAATTGCATACTTTGTATGAGTTGAAATAAGCTAACACTAGGTTTCAGTAGTAAACCTAAATCAAACAACCGAGACACATTTGACCATACTCTTAACACGACTTAAGAGTAATATCCCTTTAGTTTCATTGACTGTTGCGTCCACAAAAATCATTAAACATAAAGAGCCCGAAATCACCCATGAAAATCACATCGGAACTGGAATCGGAAGCGGTGTTACTAGAACGGGCCCGAGGCGCGTGGGAGCTCAAATTGCGATTTTCTTGGTTCCTAGAGAAAACTAACATACAGGGCTACTTGGCCATCAAATTTCAGAGCAATCAATCAATATCCAAGTCACAGCAATCGAAACATTCA